>JAJSOF020000031.1:85964741-86564741 GCA_025594305.2 Periplaneta americana | reverse complement strand
TAAAATAAGCCTCACCTGTGAGGCCTGATTTATAGGAAACAGATATTGACCTGTTCGTTTCTCTTCATCGCAAAATGCTATTACGTACTTGCTTAATAATATTTCTTTCGCCACTCCGTGCTACAGTATTCATGTTGAGTTGACAACACTGGACTGCAAGTGCAAATATTGTAAACTGTCCCGCAAGAAGGCCAAAATTGTGAGTAGTGGGGGACAGAAAGGGAGAGAGATAGAAAAGAGAGAGATAGCAATTCAGGGAGAGAAATGAATTACCGAGGCTGAGAAGGAATTAGGGTTCAGTTCGCATATCTTACGGGAGCACAGATCCGATGGTCCGACTATACTACTGGGTGTTCATTTCAAACTGTGTCATGACGTCACTGTTGTGTGTCAGCGATTTGAAGCGAGTTTCAGCTTTTATGTCAGAGAAGTTGCCTATTAATCAAGGAGTTCAATCTGAACTTGAGAACGTGTACGGTATAACTTGAACGTCGTAGCAACAGATGGCGCTCTGTACGGTCTATGTGCTACCATAACCTCTTTCGAACTGTGTTTTGCGCTGGCAAGTCGTACCTAGGGTATTTGTTATCATCGGTTGCGTACGGTAACATTCCACAACACAAATCAAATGCTCCGTGTCCATGTTAACCGTCGAAGTTAATGTCAACAAATACGGAAGTAATCGTCTTAACCCTCTCCCCATATCCCGACGGTAAGAAAAAAAGCTCACCTCAGTACGTGTTTCCAAACAGTTTACATTCCTGTCACTACCGGCGTATCGGTAAGTACTCTTCTGAATGAACACCGTACTTGCCAGGCAACTTCTCTGGCATATAGGTAATACTCCTCTGCGGAAGTGTAGGAAGATTGAATTCTCTAGGCTCATCGGCTAGCCACATGACGACATACAGCGAGCCATGACACATTTTGAACTGAACACGCAGTATTAAGGTGGTTCACAATAAACTGAGAATGGAAACGAGAACGAGAATGGAAATAATGATAAAATAAAATGTATTTCAATGTGAGCATTCACAATTAACTTTCACGTTCCTGTTCCCGTTTTCCGGCAAGCTTCTCGTTATTTGTGAATGCTCACATTGAAATACATTTATTTTAACAATATTTCTGTTCTCATTTTCGTCGTTTCCGTTCCCGGTTTATTGTGAACCAGTCTTTATGCTGTTGTATTACTAACGTCAAATGGCTTGTACACTGATGTTCAAAGGTATCTGACCCTACTAATCGATTGTGATCGATAATTTGTTGGTGTAAATGTGACTTCTTTAGTTATTACTTCTATGAATAGTTGGCGAAGATAGTAGTCAGTGTTGCCAATAGTATTTAAATATACCCGCATTATACAGTAGAATTCGATTTTTCATACCACTCTACTGATTGTAAAACAACACTGGTTTCAGCTGGAAACGGATAATATTGTCAATTATGACAATAATTTATGCTTAATCTACATAATCATTTTTACTGACACTTTTTAACCGCCCCAATAATGATGCCACCTATTGAGAACTAGAGGAACTCTTTCAAAATTTGTCAATTTTTTTTATATCTTTGGTTCTGACTTAATTGGTTGCAAAGTTCGCTTACACGATCATAAATAGGGACTGGATTTTTTTATGTAATTACGGTATTATATTCCTTTCGACCTAACCGTATATAAATAACAAATCTTTGCGAATCTTGTAATTACAATTAATATATTAAAATTTGATACTACATATTTTTACATATTTACCCCACATTACATATTATGGCTTGGTATTACATAAATCTACATATTTAGGGGTTTTATTCATTTTTACTACTCTGAAAGGAAAAAAAAACTTCTGCTGGGGAAGTTTACAATTTGAAATACACAGCTTTAAAAAGACTTTTTACTTACCCAAGAAAGGATATATTTCGGGACGAAACATAACGTCCTTAGTTCCAGGAAGTAATAGAGGCACTCACCCCATACCGCCCACTGTAAATATGAGTGAACAAAAAGACAACGTTTCTCATACAACTACCTTGTATTGTAAAAATCACTCAGAAAGCAGCTTTCCCTTCATGCGGTGGAGTGGGACGAGGACGACATGATTTGTCTCGAGCTATAATTGTTCTGCACACGTCTGAACAAGCCGTTCCCATGCAATTTGCAACTTTACCCGCCCTGTTCCTAATTCTTCCAGGGAAAACCCGTGTCAAGTCTGACATGAGATTTCAGGTTATTGCTTGACCTCTTTATTTTAAATTTAGTAGACCTATACGGAAATGGGATTTTCCGAGCAATTAGAAAGTATAGTTCTCGGCTGGAATAATCCTACCCTTCTGAATGAGACAGGAATGCCATTTTCAAACAACAGTTTGTAAATGCCTATAGTTTGAGATTTTAGTAGGTACTTTGTTTCTTACAGGGAGCAGCTAAAATGCATGTGTCCCACATCTCCTCTTATTTTCTCCTAATCGAGTGAAGTGAAACAGTGCTTGCAATGCTGTTGTACCATTCATTTCACTCACTTCTCTAATTTTAGTATTTACAATACCTATAAAGTGCAAGTGAGTTTATCTACTGTTTTTAACTAACTAAAATGCCCCCTATATCTTCAACCCTAACGACAAAAATAAAATCATGGATTGCGATGGACGAAGCTTTCACTACAGATGGAAAAATAGTAATGTGTCAAGTGTGCGGTAAAAAAGTCGGGTGCTCTATGAAATCACAACTGGAGAGTCTTACCTATCTTATACCTGCCATATATTGATATTAAATATTTTCATGATTTTACATATTTTGGTACATATTCAGCTTATTTTTCTTACATAAATATGTACATATTTCACACCTTGATATCATATAAAAATCCGGTCCCTAATCATAAAATCGTAGGTTGGATATCTTTGAATGTCAGTGTACAACGGTTTACTATTGCGTTCAACTAAGGCAATGATCATTGAATTCAATTGAATTTATTGGAGGTGGCACTACGACCTTCCATGATCTGTTGCTCTAACTCTGAAGCTGGGCGCATTCCCAAACCCACACCGCCTGACTAAACTTAGGGCCGATTGTATAAACCATTTAATCTTAGATCAGAGGTTAAATTGATCCTTGTTTCAGCTGAACTTGGAATTTTGTGTTGTATAAAGTATAATCTGAGATTAATTTGTCTCAAACTAAAGTCAACTTTGACTGAAGAAATTTCTCCGATTAAGTTAGATGATCCAAGTTCAGTTATTTCTTTTCTGTTTGAAATATACGAGTGACAGATTGTGCAAATAAAATATCCATTATTATTAATATTAATAGATATGTTAGGTACATTTATATATATTTCTTTCAATTTCTTGCCTTAATACACAAACAATCTTATATTTTATAAGGCTCTATCGTGTTCAGCAGTATCAAATAACATAACCTATAATTATATTATGTTTATAACAACCATTAATTATTAATGGATATGATAGTACATTCATAAATTTTCAATTAACTGTATTACTAAACGAAAATTGTCGTTTTATAATGCTTTATTGTGTTTAGCAGTATCAAACACCATAACATGATAACACTCGGAGAACAGTCAACCTTCTTCTTATTGTCCGCCATTATTTACATTGCACAAAAAACCAGTGTCTCCAACAGAGTGTACGGAAAGTCGCCAAAAAAGTAGTTGGAAAGTCGCTAAATTTCTCATTATCAACAAAGAAAGATGAAATTTTGTCACTATGGGGTACTAAAAAGGTCACTTAATCCCTATTTAAGCAATATAAAAAGTTAAAAGAAATTGTTGTTGAAAAAGAGTTAAAGTCAGATTGGCAACACTGAACAAACCATCACGTATTTCACTTGTTTATGCGATGTTGCCATGTCCTTGCCATGTCCTTTTCACGTGAACTTAGATTGCATTTGAACCAAGGTAATTTGATCGCAGAAAAGTTTTATACAATAGAAGAAGTGTCTGAACTCGGTTAACTTTTCGATCTTCGATCAAAGTTGATCTTTAGTCAGGGAGTTTTATACAATTGGGCCATAGAGTCGTGCACAACCGGTTACGGAAAATAGAAATCGTATATTGCTATTGAACGCCTGGCGCTATAGTCAGTATGCAAAGTTCCGCCTCGTGGAGTGTCTCAGTGTTCTGTTTAACGAATATTCGAGTCGTTTCTCACTCTTTGTGGGTGGACGGCAAAGGCAGACCACATTGAGCCATGCAGGAGTTCCAAGAGATCTTGCAAGGATGTGATTATCATCGTGTAGGCCTACCATTTAATTGATAATTCTTCCTCTCTCAGTACATTCACTCAATCAATGATACACCAATCCATCTATCCATTCATCCATCCATCCACTGACTCATTGATTCATTCATCCATCGATTCATTGATTCACTGATTGGTAAATTAATTAATTCATTGATGCATTCATTGTTTCATCCATCCAGGATTACAGTTGGGTATCAACAACATGAATCGTGAAAGTACAAGCATTGGAGCTTGAGAATACTTATTTTTGTTAATAGCACTCAATCTTCTTAAAAAATGATTTATTAATGAAATAATAATGCAGCTGTTTAGAACAATCAAAAGGTATTATACCATTATATTAACAACTACTATTTTAGAGATATGCATTTTGAGTTTAAAGTGTAAACGTTACAATGGAATGTATGTACTTATTTACTCTTCTATTTAGTAAATAATTGTAATTTATTCTATTCTAGCATTTTTACACACCACATTTCTTATTATGCACTAGCCATGCTCGTGCGCTTCGCTGCACTTGTTAGAAATAAATATATTGATTACAAAATTAAAATGGGACATTTGGTTCAGGGAACATCCATGTTTGATAGAAGGATAAATCATTTAATATGTTACTTAATTGAAATTGTATTTAAATAATGGAAATACGATCATTTTGGTCCAGAGACCACTCATTTCCTGCAAGGATAATTCCTTTAACATGTTTCTTAATTGTTATTATATGCAAATAATTAAAATATGATCATTTGGTTCAGAGAAAATCCGTTTTTGGTGCAAGAATAATTCGTTTAACATTTTTCTAAATTAGTCTAGACTGCATCTTTTAAAAAATCACTCCAAATTAATGTCAATATGTGCATCTTCTTTTCTTTGTTAAGTTTACTTATACACTCTTTAACATCTGTGGTCATGTCGCGTGTTTAGAATGTGTGGGTATATCAGTAGGCCGTTTTTACTCTTGTTGAGTTCCTGTTTCTATGTGTTCATGTACTAACTGATTATTAATGTTTATCGTATTGGTAATTGAGGAGGTGATAAATCATAGCATGTAAATTTCCAATCTGACATTTGAAGGGTACACGGGAAAAACGATCAAGGTCCATCAAAAATCAAAATTGAATTAATAATGCCATCTTATAGTGGAAAGGAAGTACTATCATGTGGTCTAGCTAGTAATAATAAATAATCGTTCTTGACATTCCACTACGTCAATTTCTATTAAATACACACATAACAAAGTATTAAGTGCTTAAACTTTAAAATTCGTTTTTCTCGAAACTTTCTATTGAATCGTTATTCCCGTGTACCCTTCATTTACCTTTATGACTAAGGGAAATCATGAAAAACCCCAGTCAGATTGTTCGACCACAAATTCTTACAAGTTGGCAGTTGTCATTTGTTTTCCCACTATTCAAAGTACAGTAGAACTCCGATTATCCGTCACCCTATTAACCGATTGCCGGATTATCCGACTGTCTTTCTCTCGCTCCTTTATTTTTTGCTACAGAAATATGTGAAGTAGATTCTATTGTACGTTATATTAGTATAGGTGTTTTTCCCTAAAGAGTGTTATTACAAGCATTTATACTTACACAGTTTGGTGTACTGTTCGAGTTGCCGTACTGTACAACTTTTATAAAAATGTGTTCCATGAGTGTCAAAAGAAACGTGTTGTATATATTATTTTAATGTACCGAAGTACATATGATATTTCCATGCAGATATTCTGCGTCATTATACGATGGAAGAGTAATGGAACGGAGAAAAATTCTCTCCGGCGCCGGGATTTGAACCCGGGTTTTCAGTTCTACGTGCTGATGCTTTATCCACTACTCTTTCATCGTATAATGACGCAGAATATCTGCATGGAAATATCATATGTACTTCGGTACATTAAAATAATAATAGTATATATGATATGCGTAAATCACTTCGTGATTAAGACGGCGCTTATTCCGTCGGATCCCGGCCAACTAGTCACTCATATCGAGTGCACCTCAGCACATGTGTGGACTTCGGTCCTGCGTTCATACACATCTATGACATAGTGCAGAGGGCGGCCACTAGAGGGAACCCAAGAGTAGTGGATAAAGCATCAGCACGTAGAGCTGAAAACCCGGGTTCAAATCCCGGCGCCGGAGAGAATTTTTCTCCGTTCCATTACTCTTTCATCGTGAAACGTGTTGTGCTAAGTATCGAACAAAATGCAAATAATTAAGTGGCTTGGGGAAAGAGAAACTGTGGGTCATCTCGCATCACAATACGAAACTGATGTTACAACTGTGAGCAGTTGAATAAAAATCAAAGATAAAGTGTGTACAGCATGTAAATCTACAACATGAGACCTCTACTATTTATATCTTTCTGCTGACAGCCATTACAAGGAGTTTTCTTACCCCTTAAAAATACGTCGTTGACAACCTAACTTAAATTAGTGAACTTCTGACTCACTACCAAGCGTGTTAAGCACAAGACCACGGAGAAAATGACGAAAATTCACGTGTTATTCACTTAATTTACGAAAATATTTTATGGTACGGATTATCCGATTTTTTCGATTATCCGTTCCGTCAACCCCCTTCATTACCGCGGATAATAGAGGTTCTACTGTAGTCATTTTAAGAAACAGGCCCCTAATTGGGTTTTATCTGGGGTTTCCCCCAGATAAAGCGAATATCAGGTAATCCCACGGAGGATTCTCGGCCTCATTTCACCAAATACCATCTCGATATCAATTCCAAAGACGCTAGATAACCTCGTAGCTGATACAACGTTTTTAAATAATATATTGAAAAAATCTCCCACACGTGGCGCGGGGTCACCTGGGAGCTGAGCGCCAGCCGATGCGATGGTGTCTATTTGGCCCCAGCTCCTCGTTACGAAGAAGCCGGGAGGAACCCGACGCCGTGTCGCGCTCTGCTGCCTGGCAGGGGAATTGTGCCGCGGTAATTGAATCCAACTTGTACACCGCGAGGTGTTCCTCACTCAACCAATGCGGTTATCTCGAGGTTTGGCTCTATTTCCGCCCTTCCGAAACCACAGGGGGAACAACTGAGAACTGGAGTGCGTCAAGAAGAAGCAATCTGATTGTGGAAGGCCCTCCTGATGAACTAAGAAGTGTTGAGGTTACACATTCATTTGTTCTGTCTACAAATTGTAACGTATTCAGAAGACAAAAGATTTCATCTTGTGCACTAAATTCAGTAAGCTACTATACTACTACCACTATTATTATTATTATTATTATTATTATTATTATTATTATTATTATTATTATTATTCTGAAAGTTCAGGGTAACAGAGAGGGTTTGGAATTGAACGGGTTACATCAGCTTCTTGTTGGATGTGGATGACGTGAATATGTTAGGAGAAAATCCACAAACGATTAGGTCAAACTGTTGGAAATTCTACTTGAAGCAAGTAAAGAGATAGGGTTGGAAGTAAATCCCGAAAAGACTAAGTATAATGATTATGTCTCGTGATCAGAATATTAACAAGCGAAATGGAACTATAAAAGTTGGAGATTTATCCTTCGAAGAGGTGGAAAAATTCAAATATCTGGGAGCAACAGTAACAAATATAACATTGATTAATGATACTCTGGAGGAAATTAGACACAGAATAAATATGGGAAATGCCTGTTATTATTCGGTTGAGAAGCTTTTGTCATCTAGTCTGCTGTCAAAAAATCTGAAAGTTAGAATTTATAAAACAGTTATATTACCGGTTGTTCTGTATGGCTGTGAAACTTGGACTCTCACTTTGAGAGAGGAACAGAGATTGAGGGTTTTTGAGAATAAGGTTCTTAGGAAAATATTTGGGGCTAAGAGGGATGAAGTTACAGGAGAATGGAGAAAGTTACACAACGCAGAGCTGCACGCATTGTATCCTTCACCTGACATAATTAGGAACATTAAATCCAGATGTTTGAGATGGGCAAGGCAGGTAGCACGTATGGGCGAATCCAGAAATGCATATAGAGTGTTAGTTGGGAGGCCAGAGGGGAAAAGAGCTTTGGGAAGGCCGAGACGTAGATGGGAAGATAATATTAAAATGGATTTGAGGGAGGTGGGATATGATGGTAGAGACTGGATTAATCTTGCTCAGGATAGGGACCAATGGCGGGCTTACGTGAGGGCGGCAATGAACCTCCGGGTTCCTTAAAAGCCAGTAAGTAAGTATTATTATTATTATTATTATTATTATTATTATTATTATTATTATTTTAGTTATTTTACGACGCTTTATCAATATCTTAGGTCATTTAGCGTCTGAATGAGATGAAGGTGATAATGCCAGTGAAATGAGACCAGGGTCCAGCATCGAAAGTTACCCAGCATTTGAGAGAAAACCCCGAAAAACCTCAACCAGGTAACTCGACCGGGAATCGAACCCGGGCTACTTGGTTTCGCGGCCAGACGAGCTAACCGTTACCCCACAGGTGTGGACGTTATTATTATTATTATTATTATTATTATTATTATTATTATTATTATTATTAATTGACAATAAATTATATTTTCACAACCATAATGATTATATTTATAACCATGCAATAAGAATGTTAGGAAAAATTCGGTCAATTACTTATTCTTTTTCAACATCTGACTCTCTTTAATACTAGGCTATACTATACATTAGTGAGATCGAAATTCCAATATGCATCTGTAGTTTGGAACTCTATTACTAGTTCTGATTCGGCAAAACTGGAAAATATTCAAAGAAAATTTATTTCATTATGTTCGTACAGATTCCTGCCTAATAACTCTGAGTATAACTATGATCAAAAATACGAGCACTTTAAATGTCGAAGCCTGTATGCCAGACGTCATGATCTCGATTACTTATTCTTATGTAAGATTCTTGAAGGTGACATTAAATGTCAATCTTTCTTTCAGCCTTCGTATTCCTATGAAGGACATGAGACATCACAAACTCTTCTATATTAGAAATTCTAAATCTTCCTCGCCGGTCTCCGGATGTATTAAACATGCTAACTTACATGTAGGCGATTTCGATCCATTCAATGTATAGAAGTATTAGAATATGGCAATGTCTTTGATAATATTGTTTGCATAATCCTTATACACAAATTGGTCGTAAGAATCAACTCTTTTCCCTATTGCTAATATTATTTGCATAATCCTTATACACAAATTGGTCGTAAGAATCAACTCTTTTCCCTATTGCCAATATTATTTGCATAATCCTTATACACAAATTGGTCGTAAGAATCAACTCTTTTCCCTATTGCTAATATTATTTGCATAATCCTTATACACAAATTGGTCGTAAGAATCAACTCTTTTCCCTATTGCTAATATTATTTGCATAATCCTTATACACAAATTGGTCGTAAGAATCAACTCTTTTCCCTAATATTCTATAGTATTAATTCTTGTAAATTATTGTAATCTATGTTCTTTATTTTGTTGTTAACTCAAGTATTTAATTTGTACCGTAGTTGTTCATTTTAATGTATTAATTGTATCACTGTGCTGGACTTTTATTGGCCAATGGCTGTTGTCCAACACACAAATATCAATAAATGAATTATTATTATTATTATTATTATTATTATTATTATTATTATTATTATAAACTTTTCTGTTATGGGGATGAAATCTATACTAATAATAAAATTAAAAATTATTAAATTATTGTTTATTTGACGACGCTCGCAACTGCAGAGGTTATATCAACGTCGCCGGTGTGCCGGAATTTTGTCCCGGAGGGGTTCTTTTACATGCCAGTAAATCTACTAACATGAGCCTGTCGCATTTAAACACACTTAAATGCCATCGACCTGGGCCGAGATCGAACACGCAACCTCGAGCATAGAAGGCCAGCGCTTTGCCAAGTACGCTACCGAGGGCGACTACTAATAATAAATCTGTAACCAAAATTTTTTCTGGTAATTTCGCTTTTCAAAAAAATTGGTATTAACATGTATAATTAACCATCCTGAGACCGAAAATATCATTTTTGACATTTTTGTTTGACTGTCTGTTGTCTGTCTGTCTGTCTGTCTGTCTGTCTGTTACCTTTTCACACGATGACTCAACGGATTTCTATGAAAATTGGTATATAAATTAAGTTCGTTCTAACTTAGATTTTAGGAAATATGGCATTCAAAATACTTTATTTAAAAGGGGTTATAATGGGACCTGAATTAAATAAATCGAAATATCTTGCTTATTATCGATTCTCATAAAAATGTTACATAACAAAAGTTTCTTTAAAAATGATTTCCGATAAGTTTTATGCTATGCAAAATTTTGATACTTAACGAGATACAAGAGTTTTAAAGCAATACGTTTTATCACCGCCTCCCCAGACTAATAATAGGCTATAATGAAATGAAAACAAATGACTCGGTCTATTTAAGGCGGCCTTGGACACAACAAACGGAGAATATTATTCATTTAACACTACCTTTATACTGATATATTTGTATTCTAGAGAATCTTTGTGTGTTTGTATGAAGTAATCTCAGAAGCTAATTAACCGATTTGGATAATTCCTTCACTATTTGAAATTGTAGTTTATCTAGATGGCTATAATGCTATGTGAGGACTGAGGTAAGATTAAAATAGATCTTTACGCACAGAAAACTTGATATTCTGTCCAAATATTGTATAACTTGTTTACTGAAACTTTATTTGGTCCACATAAAATACTCTAATTTTATACACTTCAGTTTCTTTTTGTCCACAGAACATAGTAGTATTTTTATGCTCGACCATGCCGAAATGTAGTAATTATACACCTGGTAGTAGCCAGTTGTTTAGCCAATGAGAAATCACCATTGTACCATTATAAAACCGCAAGTATCAATTATTCTCGGATATGCAATCGAAAGACAACTAGCGAAACGTCAAACTGTCAATACTGGCAGAAGGTTATGTTCTGTTACTATAATAATTAGCGTTAATTGTAAATAATATTCAAATAAATTCAATTTGTCATCTCGTTTTTCAATTTTAAATCAATTTCCAGGTTATATCAAGATTAATGTTATATTCTGTTATATCAAGGTCAATACATTCATTCCTCGGAAAAAATCAATACTTTCGCGTCTGCGCAATCTCACAATTTAGAAGGTCAGTTCCGCTCTTCAATATAACCATAACATAATACTTATGAATAATTGTCATCTCGTTTTTCAAAAAAGTCGTCTAAATCAATTTAATGGTTATATCAAGATTAATGTTCTCGCTTGCGCTCGTTTCATAAACAAACATACTCGCGTCTTAATTACTACCATTATAGGCTCGTTGCATAATGTACTATTAAGTGTTTTGTCGTAAAGATGAGTATTTTTACTGCACCAAAAATACAGCACATATTGAGTGAAAATAAATATTTTACCATGGAGCTCCTGGAGCTGAGTTATTTTAAAAAGTGTCACGAAATGGCTTTCCTGCGCTCATAATTTACTTATAAAATATCTGTGCGACAAAACTTTTATTCTGAGATTGTACACATACATATCAGCCAGAACCTCAATCAGAGGTATTATGGGAGATGCTGAAGGTACATTTTTTTCCATCGACATGTCGAAATGAGCATTTTTCAGGATTGTAGTATTTGGTAAGGGAAAGTAAAAGTTCCTGGTCCGGAGGTTAAGTTATGACTTGTTCAGTGCCAGAGTGACTCCTGCATTAAGTCTATGTTGCGAGATCCCTACTGTACATCAATCAGTCAGTCGCACGCCTCCAGTATTTGCTGTGGTTTTCAGCTTGATGGGATCATTAAAGTTCGCTCTTTTCTTAAAGATTATTAAGGAGAATTCGTGCGAGAAATATGTAATATCTAAAGTTCAAAATATGGATTGAAATATATCTATTAATAAATCAAAACGAAGCGTGACGCACGAATACAACACGACGGCGAACTTGCACAAATGTAAATTGTTTACAAATGATACAACTCGTTTTTCAAGAGAGACATTTTCTGCAGAACTAAATAAAGTATACTAATATATGAAATAAGGATCTATAGTCCACACCTGTGGAGTAACGGTTAGCGCGTCTAGCCGCGAAACCAGGTGGCCCGGGTTCGATTCCCGGTCGGGGCAAGTTACCTGGTTGAGGGTTTTTCCGGGGTGTTGGACCCCGGACTCATTTCACCGGCATTATCACCTTCATCTCATTCAGACGCTAAATAACCTTAGATGTTGATAAACGTCGTAAAATAACCTACTAAAATAAAAAAAAAAAAAGGATCTATATGTGTTGCTAATTTTCATTCGTTCCTAAAACGAACAGTGTGAGTAAAATACCTCTTTATAGGCCGTATTCATTTTGTAAGAATTTATTTCTCATGTAACGTACAATATTCCAGTAAAAACTTCATTTTTCTTAGCTA
Organism: Periplaneta americana; assembly: GCA_025594305.2. Taxonomy (NCBI): domain Eukaryota; kingdom Metazoa; phylum Arthropoda; class Insecta; order Blattodea; family Blattidae; genus Periplaneta; species Periplaneta americana. Next base: position 86,552,105 of record JAJSOF020000031.1, on the reverse strand, counting down.
CTAGGTCAGAGTGGAGAAGGAAAAATCTCTAACGAGAAATTCCAAATTGTAGAATTTGATACACCTCCACAAATGCTATTGCTTTGTCTTTTGACTTACGTCTTTTGACTTTGGTTTGCAAATAAAATTTATTACTGACATGAATGTTTTTAAAAGTAGAATTCGGATTTCCATTGCCGTACTTAGAAACTCTAGAACTATGCATGCACTTATGTCTTAATAAATATCAAAATATACCATACAAATTGGAATTATGACGTAAAACAAACTATTGTACAAAAATTATTTAGAAAACATTATTAAACATTCTACAAAGTTGCTTTTGTGAATATTAAAGTACTATTCGCAATGAACGCTTTTCATTGTGAAAACATAAGCGTTAACTTAAAAATGCAAACGTTACCATAAAATCAAAATGTCATACCATCATCGTTCCCAAATCACGTAAGCATAAACATGAAAGTTTGAAGTTTGCAAATTTTCACGTTAACGTTTAACGGCAATGTTAATGTCAGTGTTTATGTGAATCATTGTGAATGATCCCATTTGGTAGCCTGACCGCAAACTTCTGTGTTTATATTACGTTTACGTTTAATTTTCATTGCGAATGGCCCTTAACTCCTTGCAACTGGCCATATTCCTAACATTCTTTTGTCCTTTATGTTTTAACAGCTTAATGCTGGCGAATCCAGTTACCTTCAAACTTCATTTAACCACAAAATAAGGAAAGAAAATTAAAAATAAATAACCAAACGCCAACAAAATAGTTTGTCATTATTGGCTCAACTACGTTTCGCTTTTTCAAACTTTTCCTCGAACATGAAAACTTCAACATACCGCTCTTGTAACGCATATTACTATTACAATACTTGAATAACTGTCAAAAGTATTGTAATATGACCAAAAATGCATTTTCTGTACTCCAGCATTACAAACAGTCTTTACCGTTAGTGAAAATCATGCATAATATGTCACATTTTTGTAACAGAGCGTAAAATATTACCAAGACAACTCAAAGAAAATTCTCATAACCTTGGCTTTGTTCATCCCAAACTCAATTCAACCATCGCCGGGATTTGAAGTCGGGTCCGCGGTTACCGCAATCCAACGCTTTGTCAAATGAGCTAACAAGGCGGCTTTGAATGCAGTAAGACCGTCATTATCGTACCGCGCGCCGGCTGGAGATATTGCGACTCCGCGGGCCCTGTACTATAGTAAGCATCTATTCTCTGCTGCAATTGATTCTCGCGTCCCTACTTTTTGTGAACCGATAACTCGGTTTGTGTTAAGTTGCTATGACTGTGGTAATGAAAACGCTCGCAGCGTGTCGGTAACTCGACCGGGGGTTCATCGTTCAGCCCCCCGCGGTGATCACTCGCTTCCTCCATCACGTCCCGCTGAGGTTTCTGCAATTGCCAGCATCCTTCCCTCCTTCCTTCTCGCCTTGCTACTTTGTTTTTATTTCACTGCCGCGAATATTACAAACATTGTCTTCAAACTGCCTAAAATTATTATCCAGAAATAGAAAACGAACTGCCAATTCCCTTTAATCTATAGAGAAGACAACCGAACGCACTTAAACGCTCAATATTTTCTCTTCCATTTCATGTCCCCTGTTTAAAGTCTTCCTTGTCATTTCGGATATATCCCCCACGTGACTGCTAAAAATCAGTTTCAATAAGCTAGCATAGAGAGACTATTTTCTCGTTATATGTCTACATTTTATGTGGCTCGCAATAATCTATCTTTTTTGTCATAATATTCCCACTTACACATCCGTTTATGCAGTAGTTTCTCTTCTTCGCCTGTCATTTTTTAATTAAATACGTCTATGCGGAAGGATCATTCGACAAACTCGTTTCGCTACATTTACGTGCGAGGTCAACGTTTGTTTGTTCTTATGTTATATCGCTTTGATACGGACGTTAAACGTGTAACGAACGATTTGCGGTTCTGTATTAGGCTATCACCTACGTGCTTTGACGTCCGTGACTACTAAACTCACTCTGTCGATAAAATGTGTAAGCAAATGCTTATAATCAATTGTTTGTTTTTATTTCTGTAAAGTTGTTTCATAATAGTACATTATGCAACGAGCCTATAATGGTAGTAAGTAAGACGCGAGTATGTTTATGAAACGAGCGCAAGCGAGTTTCATAATTTTCATACGAGCATCTTAATTACCATTATAGGCAAGATTCATACGACTTTTTATGCTCGACCATATTTTTTTATTGGGTTATTTTACGACGCTGTATCAACATCTAGGTTATTTAGCGTCTGAATGATATGAAAGTGATAATGACGGTGAAATGAGTCCGGGGTCCAGCACCGAAAGTTACCCAGCATTTGCTCGTATTGGATTGAGGGAAAACCCCGGAAAAAACCTCAACCAGGTTAACTTGCCCCGAGCGGGATTCGAACCCGGGCCACCTGGTTTCGCAGCCAGACGCGCTGACCGCCGACCATATTTCTAACTTGAAATTATCCATAAGTATTCATGTTATTCTTATCTGACTGGGGAGCGGAACTGACCTCGTGCAATATCTCGTAAATTGTGAGATGTGCGCAGACGCGAAAGTATTGATTTTTTCCGAGAAACAAATGTCATTGACCTTGATATAATCTAGAGAGTAAAATAAACATTAATCTTGATATAACCTTGAAATTGATTTAGACATTGAAAAACGAGATGACAAATTGAATTTATTTGAATATTATTTACAATTAACGCTAATTATTATAGTAACAGAACATAACCTTCTGCGACAGTATTGGATTTCCAGCCTCCGTGACGTTTCGCTAGTTGTCTTTCGATTGCATATCCGAGAATAATCTATACTTGAGCTTTCATATTGCTACAATGGTGTTTTCTGATTGGTGGAACACCTGAACTTTAATGAATAGGTGTACTTTAATGAGATCCATTAAAGGGCTGCTACCAGGTGTATAATAACTACATTTCGGCATGGTCGAAGCATAAAATAAAATAATTGTTAATAAAATAAAACATTTGAAGTGTAATGTAATATGTAAGCAAATGCTTATATTTATTTTAGTATGTTATTTTACGACGCTTTATCAACAGCTTAGGTTATTTAGCGTCTGAATGAGATGAAGGTGATAATGCCGGTGAAATGAGTCCGGGGTCCAGCACCGAAAGTTACCCAGCATTTGCTCATCTTGGGTTGAGGGAAAACCCCGGAAAAAACCTCAACCAGGTAACTTGCCCCTACCGGGAATCGAACCCGGGCCACCTGGTTTCGCGGAAATGCTTATAATCAACTGTTTGTTTTTATTTCTGTAAAGTTGTTTCATAAAATAAAATAATTATTATTGAGAGAAGAACAGAGATTAAGGGTGTTTGAGAATAAGGTTCTTAGGAAAATATTTGGGACTAAGAGGGATGAAGTTACAGGAGAATGGAGAAAGTTACACAACGCAGAACTGCACGCATTGTATTCATCTGATATAATTAGGAACACTAAATCCAAACGTTTGAGATGGGCAGGGCATGTAGCACGTATGGGCGAATCTAGAAACGTATATAGAGTGTTAGTTGGAAGGCCGGAAGGAATAAGATCTTTGGGGGGACCGAGACGTAGATGGGAGGATAATATTAAAATGGATTTGAGGGAAGTGGGATATGATGATAGGGACTGGATTAATCTTGCTCAGGATAGGGACCGATGGCGGGCTTATGTGAGGCCGGCAATGAACCTCCGGGTTCCTTAAAAGCCATAAGTAAGTAAGTAATTGTTAATAAAATATAGCATTTGAAGTCTGATTAGTGTAATATGTAGCTAATCGGCGATGTATGCAATGAGAGGGAATAAATTGTCCACCTTACTCCATTATCTCCTGAGCTAGTTGCCTCATAAGTGGTCCCTTGTTGGCATTACTTGTGAGATTGACCTGTCTTCGTTCAGTAGACTAAACAACAAACTATAAAATACAAACATGTTACGACGAAATAACTTTCAGGTTTTTTGAGAGCAGACTGAATGATAATAGCTTCTCAACCGACTAATAACAGACATTTCCCATATTTATTCAGCGTTTAATTTCCTCCCGAGTATCATTTATATTTGTTTTGAGGCTTATGTATTGGTTTCGTAACAAGCTTTTTTTAACGGTGATGGTTTATTAGCCCTTCGCCCAACCACCCCTTATCGCCCGTCCGCGACTGCTTATTCCAGTGATTTTTTTAGTTGGTTATTTAACGACGCTGTATCAACTACGAGGTTATTTAGCGTCGATGAGATTGGTGATAGCGAGATGGTATTTGGCGAGACGAGGCTGAGGATTCGCCATAGATTACCTGGCATTCACCTTACGGTTGGGGAAAACCTCGGAAAAAACCTAACCAGGCAATTAGCCCAAGCGAGGACCGAACCCGCGCCCGAGCGCAACTTCAGACCGGCAGGCAAGCACCTTAACCGACTGAGCCACGCCGGTGGCGTCTTATTCCAGTGGTCGTCGGAACTCACTGAAATGGGTAACGGGTAAGAAGTGTATCTGAATATGCACCGTCATGCAGAACGGAGAGGGAGGAAGCATACCCGCCAGCAGCCACGGATGCACGCCAGTGCTATGTGTTATCCGCGGGTAAGAGACGCTAGCCTGAGGGTGCACTATGCTGATGACCGCTGGCTTGTTCAATATATTCGCAGCTACTCTCCATATCTGGAGGCCGTCTCCTATATCCGCAACCTGAGGGCGCTTCATGCTGTAGTGATAGAAACCTACCATACATAGTCAATAATAATAATAATAAAGGTAAAGGTGTCCCCGTCACATGCCATGAAGGCACTTGGAGGGCATGGAGATAGAGCCCCATGCTTTCTATGACCTCTGCACTAGAATGAGGTGGTGTGGTCGGCACCACGCTCTGACCGCCTTTTACCCCCGGGAAAGACCCGGTACTCAATTTTATAAGAGACTGAGTGAAATAATAATAATAATAATAATAATTAATTAATAATAATAATAATACTTATTTACTTACTGGCTTTTAAGGAACCCGGAGGTTCATTGCCGCCCTCACATAAGCTCGCCATTGGTCCCTATCCTGAGCAAGATTAATCCAGTCTCTACCATCATACCCCACCTCCCTCAAATCCATTTTAATATCATCTTCCCATCTACGTCTCGGCCTTCCTAAAGGTCTTTTTCCCTCCGGCCTCCCAACTACCACTCTATTATGCATTTCTGGATTCGCCCATACGTGCTACATGCCCTGCCCATCTCAAACGTCTACATTTAATGTTCCAAATTATGCAGGTGAAGAGAACAATGCGTGCAGTTCTGTGTTGTGTAACATTCTCCATTCTCCTGTAACTTCATCCCTCTTAGCCCCAAATATTTTCCTAAGTACCTTATTCTCAAACACCCTTAACCTATGTTCCTCTCTCAAAGTGAGAGTCCAAGTTTCACAACCATAAAGAACAACAGGTAATATAACTGTTTTATAAATTCTAACTTTCAGATTTTTTGACAACAGACTGGATGATAAAAACTTCTCAACCGAATAATAACAGGCATTTCCCACATTTATTCTGTGTTTATTTCCTTCCGAGTATCATTTATATTTGTTACTGTTGCTCCCAGGTATTTGAATTATTTCACCTCTTCAAAAGATAAATTTCCAATTTTTACATTTCCATTTCGTACAGTATTCTGGTCACGAGACATAATCATATACTTTGTCTTTTCGGGATTTACTTCCAAACATTCTCTTTATTTACTTCAAGTAAAATTCCGTGTTTGATAATAATAATAATAATAATAATAATAATAATAATAATAATAACACAGAATAAATATGGGAAATGCCTGTTATTATTCGGTTGTAAAGCTTTTATCATCCAGTCTGCTCTCAAAAACTCTGAAAGTTAGAATTTATAAAAGAGTTATATTACCGGTTGTTCTTTATGGTTGTGAAACTTGGTCTCTCACTTTGAGAGAGGAACTTACAGGTTAAGGGTGTTTGAGAATAAGGTGCTTAGGAAAATATTTGGAGCTAAAATGGATGAAGTTACAGGAGAATGGAGAAAGTTACACAACACAGAACTGCACACATTGTATTCTTCACCTAACATAATTAGGAACATTAAATCCAGACGTATGAGATGGGCAGGACATGTAGCACGTATGGGCGAATCCAGAAATGCATATAGAGTGTTAGTTGGGAGGCCGGAGGGAAAAAGATCTTTAGGGAGACAGAGACGTAGATGGGAAGGTATTAATAAAATGGATTTGAGGGAGGTGGGATATGATGATAGAGAATGGATTAATCTTGCTCAGGATAGGGACCAATGGCGGGCTTATGTGAGGGCGGCAATGAACCTCCGGGTTCCTCCTAACAAGTAATAATAATAATAATAATAATAATAATAATAATAATAATAATAATAATAATAATAATAATAATACAGGTTGTCTTCTGTTAATTGAATATTTGATCTGTTTGCGAAATAGGCATAATAAATACCACTTCTCAATTTCATTTTTCTTTGATAAATTTGAACCCTCTAGTGTCATCGCATATAATAAATCCATATCTCTCTTACACATTACAGCGTACCTCATGGGAAGCGTACCTCAGTTTCTTACTTTGGATCGTTCGAGTTTGCTACCAATTCATCTTGTTTGGTCCATTGGATTTACTTTGTAGAGGCCATTTACTGATGCAATGGCCAATTTTACAAGTGCATTTCACCCCAAAGCACCTTTCGGGGCGTATAAGTAGAATGACACACTTCAACATTAAGAAGGCGTAGGCGGTGTTAGCTCCTGCGTGCGTTTTAACTGCCTGCGGAGCGTCGCGCCGCGTCTTCGATGTGTACGACTAAGTGAACCAATCACACTTCTCGTAGCAGCGTCACGTAGATTCTAATCCTCTCGGCACAAAGTGGCGTCTCTCAGATCAATGCCGCTTATGCATCGGAAAAATCTATACCACTTACAATCGAGATGGTCACCGAAGCCGTGAAGTAGGCCACCCTTCTAACTCGATTGCGACACTGCTAACAGTGTTGTCGTGTACAGCTTTATGGCCATGGAGTTCTCCGTCGGAAAATGTTTCATAAATAATGTCACTCTTCTACATTCAAGAAAGAGACACTGATATGTGTCGAAATAGGACAGCCGGTCATATTTCTCCTCTTACAGTCACTGAACAGAGTTATATGTGTATATGTTATGTTACGCCATGTTATGTTTCTTAACTTAGTTTTTAAGCCCGGACCCGATTAATTATACTACTGGGTGTTCAGTTCAAAATGTGTCATGGCTCGCTGTATGTCGTCATGTGGCTAACCGATGAGCTTAGAGAATTCAATCTTCCTACACTTCCGCAGAGGCGTATTACATAAATGCGAGAGAAGTTGCCTAGCAAGTACGGCGTTCATTCTGAAGATTACTTACCGATACGTATGGTAACGCCAATAGTGGCAAGAATGTCAACTGTTTGGAAACACGTACTGAAGTGAGTTTTTTTCTTAATGTCGGGATATGGGGAGAGGGTTAAGACGACTACTTAGGTATTTGTTGACATTTACTTCGACGGTCAACATGGCACGGAGCATTTGATTTGTGTTGTGGAATGTTGCCGTATGCAATCGATGATAACAAATACCCTGCGTACGACTTGCCCGCGCAAAACACAGTTCGAAAGAGGTTATGGTAGCACACAAACCTTACAGACCGCCATCTGTTGCTACGACGTTCAAGTTATACCGTACACGTTCTCAAGTTCAGATTGAACGCCTTGATTAATAGGCAACTTCTCTGACATAAAAGCTGAAACTCGCTTCAAATCGCTGACTCACAACAGTGACGTCATGACACACTTTGAAATGAATATCCAGTAGTATTAGTTCTTTCTTCTTATACTGGATGTTCATTTCAAAGTGTGTCATAACGTCACTGTTGTGAGTCAGTGATTTGAAGCGAGTTTCAGCTTTTATGTCAGAGAAGTTGCCTATTATTCAAGGCGTTCAATCTGAACTTGAGAACGTGTACGGTATAACTTGAACGTCGTAGCAACAGATGGCGGTCTGTAAGGTTTGTGTGCTACCATAACCTCTTTCGAACTGTGTTTTGCGCGGGCAAGTCGTACGCAGGGTATTTATCATCATCGGTTGCGTACGGCAACATTCCACAACACAAATCAAATGCTCCTTGTACATGTTGACCGTCGAAGTTAATGTCAACAAATACGTAAGTAATCGTCTTAACCCTCTCCCCATATCCCGACAGTAAGAAAAAACTCACCTCAGTACATGTTTCCAAACAGTTCACATTCCTGCCACTACCGGCGTTACCGCATGTATCGGTAAGTACTCTTCAGAATGAACGCCGTACTTGCTAGGCAACTTCTCTGGCACTTAGGTAATACACCTCTGCGGAAGTGTAGGAATATTGAATTCTCTAGGCTCATCGGCTAGCCACATGACTACATAAGGCGAGCCATGACACACTTTGAACTGAACACGCAGTATTATTACATTATACTATCCTGTAACACAATAAAATGGAAAGGACTGATGAAAATTTAAAATTGAGATGTTGACATCTAAATTCCATCGTTCTTCCGATTGAACTACTGGGGTACAAGTAAAGAAGCGTATATGGAAAAATTGGCCCAATCCCCCTCCAAAACGTCCTGATGATTTGTGGAAACTCGTCCAGGATGTCTAGAATACCAGGGCTGAGAACTGAAAAAACTAGTCGATTCCATGCCCACTCGACTGCAAGGTGTGATCGAGATAGGAGGAAGATGGACTAAATATTGAATCATGGCTTTTTGTTTTGTTTTTTGAACTTTTAATTGTTTGAATTTTCTAAGACAGACGCTAGTAAATTTGTTTTGTTTATGTCACGAAATATATTTTTGTTGACAATATAAACTTTCCTCCTTTCCGAATAATTTCGAGGGAAAAATTGTTCCGGGGCCGGGCATCGAACCCGGGACCTTTGGTTAAACGTACCAACGCTCTCCCAACTGAGCTACCCGGGAACTCTACCAGACACCGATCCAATTTTTCCCTCTATATCCACAGAACTCAAAGTGGGCTGACAACCGTCAAGCAACCAACATTGAGTGCATTCCCTCGGAATTATTCAATTCAACTTTACAGGGAGTTATACCTGAAAGCTTGATTTGCATAACACACGTCACTGTTCGTTAACAGAAAACCACAATTTAAGTCACACAGAGTTAGTGTGCACTCAGTGTTGGTTGCTTGACGGTTGTCAGCCCACTTTGAGGTCTGTGGATATAGAGGGAAAAATTGGATCAGTGTCTGGTAGAGTTCCCGGATAGCTCAGTTGGGAGAGCGTTGGTACGTTTAACCAAAGGTCCCGGGTTCGATGTCCAGCCCCGGAACAATTTTTCCCTCGAAATTAATCAAATTAACTTTACAGGGAGTTATACCTGAAAGCTTGATTTGTATTTCCTTCTTTCCATTTGCAGCCATAATGTCATAATAAGTAATGATAAAGTCATGGCATAATACATTCATGAACCTGATGTTAATTACTAAAACAGTCATAAAAGAGACAGAAGCAATTATATTTTCTCTTTCTCTTAAAAACAAAAAGAAAAAACATAAAAAGCACCAGGTTGAACGCATGACCTCACCGAATACCAGTCAGAAACGCTACCATTACGCTACAACAGTAAGACGGAGAATACTTTAATTATAACTGTAGATATCAGGCCACGTGTAACATCGCCTGTGTCCGAATTGTAGCGGAGATACTCGAAGGAAATTTTGTTTCTAGAGGGCGGCCACTTTTTCTTTTGACAGCTGTACATCTATTATTATCAGGCAGTACATCTCACGTGACGATATGTGTCAGAGGAAGAACAATTGAAGAGTTCGCGGGAAAAACGATGAATGTCACATTTCTGTTAAGGATTAGATAATGATCTAATTGAGTCTATGACTGCAAGATGTAGTGCTGTTTCTATAGAAAATAAAGGAAAGGATTACTGTATTCGTGGTGATAATTCTCCTTTTTACCATTTTTCATAAGAACAACATTAAATTTCGTAGTGATCCATTGAATTAGATAATGACATAAACCTTAACAAAACTGTGACATTAATCGTTTTTTCCGCGAACTCTCTCTTCAATTGTTTGTATTCATCTGAAGTCTGACAAGTGTAATATGTAACTAGTTGGCGATGTATGCAATGAAGGGAAAAAGGAGCTGGGCACCCAACCCCATTATCTCCTGGCCAAGTTGCCTCATAAGTGGTGCCTTGTGATGTTCAGACCTGTCTTCCAACAGTTGGGTTAACAACAACAAAGCTCCGTGGTCTGGTTATAAGCAATGTTCTATGCTTAGGGGAGAGTTGGGTAGTATCGGACATCGGGTAATATCGGACAGTGAGTTTCTTTCATCTACAACCAGATGGTAGTACCTGAATGACATGGTTACGTTTCTGTGTTGTCGCATACAGAAACGTAACCATGTTATTCAGATACTACCATCAGGTGGTAGATGAAAGAAACGCACTGCCCGATATTACCCGATGTCCGATACTACCCAACTCTCCCCTATTACTCGCTCTCTATGTTGCTAATTCTGCACAAAGAGTAAGAAAAAAATTTCAGATAAATTTTGAATTTCTTTTGATGTATCTATCACCTGTGAAATATTTGTACTTGCATCTCCTACACCCTAGAAATATTGACTATTAAATTTATGACCAAACTGATATATGGTTACACATGTGATCAGGAATCACGGTATGGCCACTTCTGCTGTACATGGTCGCAGATCTATACATTACCACAGGTATGTCAATTGATACCCACAGGAGCAAGCGCGCGCTTTAGAACCCAGGAGAGCCTGAGCGCTTTACAGCGGAAAGGAAAGAGACAGACGAAAGAGGTAGTATATGCCACTTGGTTGAGCTATATTCAGGGATGGCCAGCACTGATTCAATAGATAAAGGGAAGAGAACTTATTAAAACTGTATCCATGTTAATTTTTAGATTTGCCTGAGAAGTATAAGTGCATTATAAGAATGTAAGTTTTAATTTTAATGCTCATTTTTCACAAGTTTGATTTTTTATTCAAAAGAAATATTTCCTCAACTTTTTTTATATAAAAGTGAAATTTTCAGGTATAGGCCTATTTATTTAGTAGCCTTACAAAATGTTTTCGTAAATCTAATATACCGATATACGTATTACTGAAGATATTGTATTGAATTTTTTTAAAATATTCATATGGAAATTGTTTGTAAGGAAATGAATTAACAAAGCAACTACTGTTACATCATAAGCAAAAGATACGTGCCCATGTGTTGTAAAAATGTCAGCTCTATAGCTTCAGCAGATTTCGAGAAAATAATTTAATATTCTGATGATAGGAAGTTGCTCACAAATATCACCTTAAAAGCATAATGCGATAAGAGTTTTGTTATGTAATATTAGTTACACTTCAAACAGATACAGTACCTAGGTAACTTTGCTTTGTACTGTAATATTGTTTTGATTAGTTTATTGATTACGTTTGTAAGGCTAAAGATACCATCAATATAAATTCCAACTTATCATGCCATACTCAATCTCTTTCTTTGGAATATCACTTTCTTTATGAATGATGTGTTTCATCCACTTAATACAGTATTATATTATACTACTATGGAATTTAAGTGAATATTCCTTCTTAACTCTCTATTATGTTATTAAGATTTAAAACACAAGTGCAATATTAAGAAATCAGTGTTAGTACTTTTGTTTTACAGACAATATAGATAAACAGAAAGAAGCCATATAAAAATAACGACATAAAATTTCACGTTCCTTTTGAAGTTTGTGCACCACTGTTTTCTTAATCCAACAGGTTGCTTATTCATATACATAACCATTCCTCTTTCCATACATAGCGCTTTCTGCCCGCGCACGACGTCAAGGTCAGAAAAATGCGCTTGTTTTGACATCACTGCATTACCATTTCCCTTTCAAGAATCGAACCCGAGATTACTGGATATTAAAACTGTTACCAATTGTTGCCAGCTACTAGATGTGTTGAATTTGGACAGTCGTGGCTTAAATTCCATACTTGTTCACTATTTGATATGGAACGTGGACATACAAATGCTGTTCTCGTACAGTTTTACCGTCGTAAGCTGATCGCACGAAGGATAAGTTCGAAGGAAATGACAATGAATTATTCAGTCGCGAATTTATAGGAACGACGTAGACTACGTATTTCTCCGTCCAAAAGAATGGTAGACTCTTACACAAAGCACCGAACAGCGGGAGCTCCGATGTTCCGACTTGGAGAAATGGAATTATTGATGCTGTCGTTTGTTTTGTATAATCCGCTTGGTTTCGCTGACGTCTTCGTCATAGGAAGGGCTGTCAACTCCTGGACGGGCGGGAATCAACGGTTCCCAACCCGTACTCGAGATAGCGAGTCCAGGAATCGGAAACCGACTAGCGAATCCGGATAAAATCAACGGAAAACTTAGAGTTTTCGTCCTTCAGAAATGAGTCTCATACAAGAGACGTCTATCTCTATATATTATCTGAATAACTGTTTCGCGGAGTTGCATAACTTTGTTATATTTAGTTACAAGATGGAAGTTACCGTCTCAAAAGTACATTTATTGTACATAATATCTCACGTTTGTTCACTTTTCGTTTTCTTTACACTTAGTACAGTGTGTTCAGCTTAAAAGGCCAATAAAAATGGTTATAACTAGGGCTAGGATTCTTAGGTAAATAAATATTTTATTTGCACTTAGGGAAAACATGGAAATTTTACTTGAAGCAAGCAAAGCGATAGGTTTGAAAGTAAACCCCGAAAAGACGAAGTATATTATTATGTCTCATGACCAGAATATTGTACGATATGAAATATAAAAATTGGAGGTATATCTTTCGAACAGGTGAAAAAATTCAAACATCTTGAAGCAACAGTAACAAATATAAATGACACTCGAGAGGAAATTAAACGCAGAATAAATATGGGAAATGCCTGTTATTATTCGGTTGAGAAGCTTTGGTCATCTAGTCTGCTGTCAAAAATTCTGAAAGTTAGAATTTATAAAACAATTATATTACCGGTTGTTCTGCATGGTTGTGAAACTTGGACTCTTACTTTGAGAGAGGAACAGAGATTAAGGGTGTTCGAGAATAAGATTCTTAGGAAAATATTTGGAGCTAAAAGGGATGAAGTTACAGAGAATGGAGAAAGTTACACAACGCAGAGCTGCACGCATTGTATTCTTCACCTGACATAAATAGGAACATTAAATCCAGACGTTTGAGATGGGTAAGGCATGTAGCACGTATGGATGAATCCAGAAATGCATATAGAGTGTTAGTTGGGATGGCGGAGGAAACAAGACCTTTGGGGAGGCCAAGACGTAGATGGGAGGATAATATTAAAATGGATTTGAGGAAGGTGGGATTTGATGATAGAGACTGGATTAATCTTGCACAGGATAGGGACCGATGGCGAGCTTATGTGAAGGCGGCAATGAATCTGCGGATTTCTTGAAAGCCATTCGTAAGTAAGTAATAGAAACTCGTAATTGTGTTTTAAGTATCGGACAAGGTCACCTGAGCATAATTATATTTTAAATTTTGTTTCACACAAAATACATATTTTGAATTTTTATGTACCTAAATACATTTTCAAATATTCACACAAAAACATATAAAATTTAAGTTTTCATCAAGTAATTTTCGACAAAACGCTCATTTCAGATTAATCATCACCCGAATGTTCAGCGCATTTGCTTAGACGTGACAGCTGGCAACTGTTTCTCGAAATTGTCTAGCTGTGGACTGTGGAACTGCAGTCTGTTCTCTCACCACAAGCTATAAGAGCTGTCAACATTAAAAAATTGTATTGCAACTAACTCACATAAACATTGATGTGTCATTTAGGAGTGCCTTGTAAGTTACTTATAAATGAAAAAGTATACGACAAACAGAAATAAATCATCCGAGATTTGGTAGTGCTTGTCAGGCAATTTATGTAGCAATGATCTGGTTGCCATGGAGTCTTAGCTACACTTTTCAAATCTTATTTTCGGAAAAAATTAACCTAATTTTTGACTCAAATTCCTCCCTCCTGCGTATCGCTAAAATGACGTCGCCACTCCAACTCAAAGTCATGTTTGATACATTTATCCTTCGTCTGTTGATCGCCGCTTAGCTTATTGGAATATGTAGTGTATTTAGAAATTATAAGCACGACAAAACTGGCCTGAAAATATGTCGATCGTCTTTCTGATATGGCACCGTAGTTCTAAACCGAACTTATAGATGTATTTTTTAAAAGTCATATTGGATATCAGATAAGTGTAGTGAAGTTATAGAGGAGAAGGTGGAAATATGGCTACCATTTTATTTTCCTCGTAATAATGGAAAATGGTGGGGCATATTGCTTGGAAATCGTTATTGACATACAGAGTAATTATTCATATACAATTTTTCCAGTCTTAAAGGTCAATAGTTGCAATAGATATTTGCATACAATTACTTTTTGAAAGTAAGACGAACTGGTCCTCTACAGGTAGTAGGGTCTAAATATGGGCTACCACAAAATTTTGAAAATAAAATTGGAAAAAAACAAAGAAACATACGTAGGAAACATGTGTCACATCAATGGCAATATTCTATAACAAATAACGATTGTGAAAATACGGGACGTGTTAATGTGTTGCTAATATGGGCTACCTATCCAATATTTGACACATAGCGGTAGCCCATATTAGAAGCATCGACTCATGAAGGTTTCTAAGATTATGTATGGCATTTGTTGTCCTAAATAAATATTACTCTTATGCCATGTGATAGAGATATTCTTCGTCAGTGTAACACATCAAGCGTGATTTATATACATGAAATATATTTCTTTCAACAAAATTTAACCTTGTACCTGTAAAAACTTTGAAATTGATGAAAAACATAAAGGACACACGACATCCACACTAGAGATGGGTAAAAAATAACACAACAGTTATTTTGGAACTGTTCCGGTCTCGGAACTGTTGCAAAATTTCGGAACCTCCTGTTCCGAAATAACAGTGTTCCGACTCAGAGCTGCTCACTTGCCAACTGTTGCGGGCTCGCAGTACCGCGTGGCACAAGGTATGTTCCGACTCCCTCGGAACTGTTGCAAAAATGAACAGTAGGTCGGAACCTCCTGTTCCGAAATAGCAGTGTTCCGACTCCGAGCTGCTCACTTGCCCAGCTGTTGCGGGCTCGCAGTACCGCGTTGCACAAGGTATGTTCCGACTCCGAATAACAGTCGGAACGTCGGAGCTTTCCGATGAACCAACGACAGCTACTGTACTTGAAACTCTCACGTGGTTGGAGGGGGCGCATGGACATTGAAATCCTTGCGGTGGCGCGAACTTTAATATCAA
Source organism: Periplaneta americana (assembly GCA_025594305.2). Classification (NCBI taxonomy): domain Eukaryota; kingdom Metazoa; phylum Arthropoda; class Insecta; order Blattodea; family Blattidae; genus Periplaneta; species Periplaneta americana. Next base: position 86,536,693 of record JAJSOF020000031.1, on the reverse strand, counting down.
CATTTGTAAGACTGGCCAATCATCTGTAATGTTATAGTAAGTATTCAATAATCTGTAATATTGATTCCCGCTTTATGGTTTATTTCACCATTAGTTGACTAATTCTGTTTTATAAACATTCTACAAAGTCATAAAGTACGCATACTATTATTAATTCATTGATCAGCTGATTCTATACAAAGGTTAAAGTCGTAAATGGTAATGAGTGGTTTAGTTACAATGTCTGTATGTCGTTTGTTGAGGTTAAGTCTGACAAGCACAAGTTTTTGTGCTATCTTCTCTGTTATCAAAGAACGACAAAAATGTTGTAGCATTATTTGTTGGAAACTACCCATATAAGTACTGATTTGGAGAGCAGGTTTAATGCGAAATTACACTTTGTAAAGATGCGATTCCAACATTTTACTAACCCACTGCTTTCCAGGTTTCAGTACTGCCAATATATATCTTTTTTATTTATGAAATTGTAATATTTATTATTATTATTATTATTATTATCATTATTATTATCATTATTATTATTATTATTATTATTATTATTATTATTATTATTATTATTATTATTATTATTATTATTATTATTATTATAACTGTGCATTAAGAAAAGTAAAAATAAAAATTAATGATTTGTTTTTTTATTATGTAATAGAGAGAACAGAAATTACATACCATATGTTTTAAGTGTTATGTTATTTTTTTTTAGTTGGCTACCATGTCTTTATAACTTTATGTACGAAAACAAAGTGTTGTATTCTGTCCTTGTAGTCAACAGCTGTGTAATTACTAACATTAAGCTTTTGAGTTCTGTCCGCATGCACAGCAATTTTCCAAAATCGATTCGAATGTGCATTGCAGTGCCATCTATAGATAAGAATGTGTACTATGTCATGCCTATGTGAGCTGCATGGTGTTATTTGTCTATGGTGAAGAGGGAGGGTACTGTACCGTTCGTTTGAACGACTCAACGACTCCGACTCATCACCACTGGTGACTGTTATTTCGGAACTGCTATTTGGAACATAGTATTTTTTCGGAACCGGAACCGTCGGAACTGTTCCGGGAAAAGAACAACTTCGCCCATCACTAATCCACACCACAAAGGCAACTGGTTTGTCTCTTTGTGCACGCTGACTGATGGACACGAGATGTACTTTCAGAGCTTTTTCGCTAGGTAACAACACCATGTATAGTAAAAAACGAGGTAGCCCATATTACCATCTTAGCCCATATTTCCACCTTCTCCTCTATCAAATAATCAGTGTTTTATTGTTTCAGTTAGTCACTTATCATTTATCAATAGCAGAAAAAGATTCTGTTACATGAAAGGTGTAATAGTTAAAAATCACGAATATTTTCGACTTTCATAGAAGTCATCTTCAGGTGATATTTTGACAAACAATATTTGAAGACTAGGTGAATATTTAAATATACAGTAAAACACTTATAACTAATCTGACCATGTGTGCTTTGCATGAATTGCTGAAATAACATACATGGTTTTAAAATAACATACAGAGTAGAGAATCTTCCATTAATCATAATTGTGATATGATATATTAAGGCACATGCAGTGTGCTTAAAATATAGGATTAAAATCATTTAAAATGTTTTCAAAATTGTTGGCCTTGGAAGGCTATATGAGGTAAGTTGTGAAGAAGTCTCAGTCTGTTCGCCGTGGTGAGAGGCGTTTATAGATGTATTCACTTCAAAAATAGTTATTCTACAAACATAAATAAATCTGCCGAAGTTTGGTAGTGCACCTCAAGTAGTTTATGTAACAACGGTGTGGTTGCTAGGGAGTCGTAACTACATCTTTGCAACCTCATTTTCGGAAAAATTTAGCTTTTATTCGAAAAAACTCGTATTAATTGCAAAAAAAAAAAGTCAGTTCATTTTCAGAAATGGTAATATAGAATTCGAGTCCACTGCTGTGGAGTAACGGTTAGCATGCCTAATCGTGAAACTAGCGGGCGCGGGTTCAAATCCTGGTTGAGACAAGTTTTTGCCAGGATTTTTCCTCGACCCATTAAAAGCAAATGCTGGGTAAATTTCGACGCTGGATCTTGAACTTATTTCACAGGCATTATCACCTTCATCTCATTCGGATCTTGAACTTATTTCACCGGCATTATCACCTTCATCTCATTCAGACGCTAGATAACCACAGCAGTATATAAAGCGTCCTAATAACCCACAAAAAAGATTTCCTTGTGAATAATATGAAGAAAATCTGAACAAAGGTTTAGCAAAAAAAATCATTCTACACCGACTGACAAAGGAATGAAATAGCGTATATATTTAAAAATAGCGTGTAAGAGGGTCTTAGACTAGAAGGGTGCTATTCATAGACATTTCGCAGCACGCGCTACGAACGTACTAAGCTAGCCCCGGCTATCCACTGGTTACCAGTACAGAATTCAAATCATATCCTATCGCTAACACTGGTTTATGAATACGAAAAACGCTGATAATCCACCGAAAGTCCGCGCTAAAAATGTCTATGAATACGGCCCGAAATGTTTAGCTTAAATGTAGTTCTATTTATAAGTATGCATAAGGGTGTAAGTATTTGTCTTATTTGAGCTGTTGTATAAGTGAAGTGAGGTGAGTCAGTGAAGTTATGGTTTTACAGTGCAGTGAACAGTTCCGATCAGTGATAATTTATAGTGTAAATGAAATGTGTTCTATAGTGTCAGTGGAATGTGTTGTAGAGGGTCACTGAAATATGTCCTAAAGTGTCAGTGAAATGCATCATAGTGCCACTACAGTGAGTGAGATGAGAGTAAAGTGAAAGACTATAATCAGTACCAATGAAAAACTTATGTAGGGCCTATACATATCGCTGGCTAAATGTTACAAGGGTGTATGTAGTAATATTTCTGATATAGACATAGAACCTTGTAATATTGAGCCAGCGATATGTACTGTCGGTGACTCAGGAGAAAACGAGAGCGGACTGAGGAGGAAGGGATGTGAACAGATAACGTAAGACAATACGTTCAATATTTGTACTGCAGTAAGCGGAAACATTAGGTCTCCTTCTGTTCAACTTAACTTTAATTTCCATACGCATTGTTACTCATGTTTCCTGCACGAGTAATAACCTGGCTACTGGGATGCTTATCTGAGCGATGTTTATAATAATCAGCAGCGATAGTCAAGAAGGTCACATTCTTTCCGCTCGTCTTCTCCTGAGTAAAAGACAGTAGGTTGTATTGTAAAATTAGGTTCACTTATTAATTAGGTTATTTTATGTATTATTATTAATTATTGTAACTATGTGTTCAATTGTATTGTGTATTCTTATTGTATGTATGTATGTATGTAATTATTCACACTGCAGTGGGTATATACCCGGTGGCAGTGGTAACTAATTACACTCAATAATGACAATAATAAACTTATTAATTAAAAATACAATTAATAATAATAATAATACTAATAATTAATAATAATAACAACAACAACAACAGGGAATATACTAAATTAAATGAAACGATCACTTAAAATAACATTTGAAATAAATCTAATTTGTATCTTAAAACTAAGACCGAACTAAAACCCACGAGAATAATATGTTCATATCTGCACAAGTACCTTTCAAATTACACTCATTTCGCTGTCAACTCACTCACTGCAATTGAACTACGACACATTTCACTGATTCTATCCTGATTTCACTAACACTTCAAAAACATTTCACTGTTCAAATACTATGCACTGCCACTATAAACTATAAAGCTTCACTGACAGGAACACGTTTCACTTACACAGCACACTTCACTGACACGACATACTTCTTCACTGATACAACACACTTCACTGACACAACATAATTCTTCACTGATACAACACTTCAATAACAACATATCATTTACACCCTTTAAATACTGTGTATAATTACCGTCTATTAGTAAAGTCCTTAAGCCTATTTTTAAATACATTTTTGGTTGTTGGTAAAGCCTTTAGTAAGTCTGCAGGTAAAACATTCCAGTCCCTGATAGTACGATTGAGAAAAGAAAACTTTCCAGTGTCCGTCCTCTGACTTCTTTCCCTCAATTTATATGAGTGGTCGTTCCTTGAAGAGTAATTTGGCGGCTGCAACTTTTTATTTCTCTCCAGGCAGGCTCACCTCTGTATGTTTTGAACAGTGCGCATAATCGAATTCGCGTGTACATAATTGTATTGTGTATTGTATAATTGTATTGTATAATTTTGGGACCTATTTTATTTCTGATATATGTTAATGATCTGCTAAATATAAATTTAGAAAAATTTAATGGATCTATATATTCATATGCGGATGATACAGTAGTTATTTTCAGTGGTTTTTCTTGGCAGGAAGCATATAGAAATGCTAATATAGGTGCTAACATAGTTAAAAAATGGCTTAATTCCAATTTCCTTTCTTTAAATATATCTAAATCAACTTTAGTTCCTTTTTCGTTAACAGCTGCCAGTGTTCAAAATTTAAAATTTAGCGATAAATATAGACTAATAATACACAGTGAAAATTGTTTAGATCCCAAAAGTTGTAAATGTCCACCTTTGAAAGAAGCCACGTATGTCAAATATCTGGGTATCATTATTGATCAGAATTTAAAATGGCCTCATCACATTACTTATCTTTGTAAGAGGCTTCGTAAAACAATTTATAAATTCGTTAATCTTCGATGCTACTTACCTATCAGAGTTCTACGAAATGTTTATTTGGCCATTATTCAGTCTATCATTCAATATGGTATAATTGTTTGGGGTGGAAGTACAAAAATATTAATCTTAGTCCGTTAAATTTACTACAAAAACGAATATTAAAATTTGTTTGAAGAAACGTTTCGATTATCCAACTAAATTCATTTATTCTGAATTTAATGTATTTAATATTGAACAAATTTATAAGTATACGCTGTTAAAATTTTATCATAAAAATCGTAATAAGTTTGTATTACAGACACACAATTATGACACAAGACGAAATATTAATTCAACATTAGTAGAACCTAAATGTCTCACATCTGCTGGTCTAAAGCATAGCATAAATTTTGGCCCTCGGTTGTACAATGCTTTAACTAAATTACACCCAGAACTTCTAACATGTAACCCACTAACATATAACAAGAAAATTAGAAACGTGTTAATATCTTCAATTTGATTAAATAAATTTATAGCCTATGTGTATGAATTAATCAACCTATATTATATTTGTATTCTATAATTTTGAAATATATATTAGTCCTACTTTTCACGTGCGATATTATTCTTCTATAGTGTTAATATTACATTATATAATTCCATTGCCGCTGTAATTATATTTTAGTTCCTATTTTATTTTACTTATTTATTTATATTATTATTTTTTGTTTTAATATTATATCTGAACTGCGACCGAGCACGAGCGCTGCTCATTCGGTCTCAAATTTTGTTAATACTACTGTATCTTCTTTTTATATTTCTTGTATTATTTTATTTGTATTTCTCTTTGTTTGTTTTGTAATTATATTTCTTTATTCTGTATATTTGAAATAAATAAATTGAAATTGAAATTGAAATTTGTATTGTATAATTGTATTTTGTATTGTATAATTGTATTTGTATTGTATAATTGTATTGTGTATTGTAATTTTATTGTGTATTGTTTATAATGTCGACCTGGTTGGCGAGTTGGTATAGCGCTGGCCTTCTATGCCCAAGGCTGCGGGTTCGACGCCGGGCCAGGTCGATAGCATTTAAGTGATCGTAAATGTGACAGGCTCATGTCAGTAGATTTACTCGCATGTAAAAGAACTCCTGCGGGACAAAATTCCGGCACATCCCGGCGACGCTGATATAACCTCTGCAGTTGCGAGCGTCGTTAAATAAAACACAAAAAAAATGTTTATATTGTGTATACCACTGCCACCGGGTGCTTGCCCACTTGCAGTGTAAATAAATGCATACATACATACAACAGACAGTTTTCGGTATCAAGAGTGTTATAAACGCGTAATCTAGAGATGTATTTTGCAGCATCATAATGCGTTCTCTCCGTGTATTTTCTTTTCCATGGTATCCATTGCTTTTGCTTGTATTCGGAAATGTTCCGTGCGTCGACATATTATCCGTATGTTAAAGCAGGTCTGAGTGGGATTAGATCTGTAAACTTTGCCGAGGAGAAGAAACCATTCGCAAGCTTTTATCCTCGGAAGTGACTTGTGCTGTCTGCATGAGTGCCGGCGGTAGCCTGTTGACGTCAGTCTGTGCAAACACTTCGCGACAACAACAGCGCTTCAAGGAAACGATAGGATAGAGGATCGGGGTCACTTCGCAACTGCGGGTCCTGGAACAGCGACATAAACTTGTTGTGAATCAGACCAGCGGGCTAATTACGTCTGTATTATTTACATTTCCTATAAAAGGGAACTTACTAAAAATTCTTGAATAAATTATCAAATTTTCGAGACCATTTCGATCACTATCAATTCACAAATGGAGTGTAACATTCGCTGTATTTCAATCAATCACGGACAACCATCACTGCCTTATCAAATCGATCGAAATATAGAGAAAATTGACCTTGCAATTTTTAAATACAATGAAACTTTTTCTGTCCGTAGACAACTATGATACAATGCTTTGTGCAAAGTTTGAGGCATCAGAACTTCATAGTGTTTAAATTTAAAATATTTAAATTTATCGTATTTTCATAAAATTAGCAATTTTAAACTGTTGTGGCTCCGAAACTCTTTCACCCAATGATCAAAATCATGGTTTATTTTTATGCTGAAAAGTTAAAGATTATATTGACATGTAAATATTTTTTATGGAAATGGAGAAATTTAGATTTATCTTAATTCAGACACCTTTGCCCAAGAAAAAAATATTTTTAAAATATATGGTTAGAATCCGCATTGAAAGTACAAATAAACACATATTTTTTACTGATGGTATGTTGATAAGAAAGTATTGAAAATATCAAATAAAGAAAATAAATAGTACGTGCGTGAACTAACCAGCTGACTGTGAGGCGGGAGCTAGCCTGAGACAAGCAAGGCCAGGTGGCAAACACGTGATGTTTCGTCTAGTAGCGCATAGCTGGGATAGCTTTATCACAAGTTTTCATAAACACAGGAGTAAAATGACGCCCAACGCTCACTTATCTTCAGCTCTCAGCCAGTGCATGCGGTACTGCGTCGTTCAAGTCTAGGCGTGTGACAATAATCTATTTAATACCCTCGAAACTTATTGCCATACCACTAAGCAAACAATGCCTAATCCCTCTTAATAATGCAAGGTTTTTTCTCAATATTTTTTTACATTTTTACAAATGAGCAAACAGCCTAAAAGTAAGTAAAATCAGATTATCTGTCTCTCTGTATACAATAAAAGTAAGGATTACTTCTTATCATAACCTACCAAATGTCAGCTTCAAAATAAGCTCTCGTTCAATGTTTTGCAGTAAATGGTTCCAGAGTTCTGAGCGCTGAAAGAGGCTTGTTTTTCTAAAAACGCTAAATTTGTCGCTCAACAATACGAAAACCGTTTGGCTTTCGATAGTACATTTTTGCAAATGCACTCTCCTCAGCACCTTGTATAAATAGGGGAAAAATTAGAGTATAAAAAATGCGAGGTTTTTTACTGATCGATTTCATATAGAATAGCCCGTATGTATGTATGTATGTATGTATGTATGTATGTATGTATGTATGTATATGTAGCCTACCGTTGTGGCTGAGGGGTTAGCGAGTCTAATTCCGAACCCAGCGGTCCCGGATTCGATTCCCGGTCAAGACGAGTTTTTGCGGGGTTTTTCCCTCACTCCTATGGATGAATATCAGGTAACTTTATCAGGCGATTGGAACCCCACTCATTTTCGCCACTTCCTTTCCTCCCTCATCATCCCGTTTCCGGTTTATCAGATCACTCTACAGGCGGCCTCCCAAAGCTGCTAACTCTCTCGACCGGCCTCCGTGGAATTAGTTAAGCGACGTTGGATGGCTTCTGCAATGGCACCCGAGGCGGACCTAGTCGGGGAGTAGTTTCGCCTCGGACCGACAGGGGGGCCTTGGGGGAAGTTGCCGAAGCAGGAATGGTATATATGGATTCTGTCCGCTATAGGGACCGGTCGTTAAGGGAGTCGTGTGGTTAGGGCGGTGTGCGGTGTGGCACGTAACTCATTCCATATCGAGGGTTAGCACAATAGTTCTCACTAGGTCGCATCCGTACCCCCTCAGTTAAATTCCAATTCCACTCCATGTATGTATGTAGCACTGAAATTGGGTAGACTATACTCCCGGTGGCAGTGATATAAAATATAGTATATTAGGACACAAGGCTGGGAAGTGGTTTTTACAAAATCGAGGAAAAGTTTGAAAACGAGCAGAGCGAGTTTCCGAGATTTTGTAATGCACTTCATAAACATATATTGTACAACATTTTTTGCATTTTTTAAATTACGAATACAATATACACCGTGCCCCGCTTAGAGGGATCGAGAAATAAGTGCTAATTTAAAGAATAAATAATGGTTTTACAACATAACTTTTTGTATAACTTGGTGTAAAATCTCTCCGAGTTTCTGAGAATGGTCAATGCAACCCGATGTATGCGTCTCGAGCTACCCTGAAGACATCCAAAATGTACTCAACCTTCTGCCAAGTGTTCCATAACATTTGTGGAGTGATTAGCGCAGCTGCATTTATAATGCGTTGTCTCAGTTTTTCCAAAGTGTCAACTGTACCACGTTGGTACACAACACTCGTCATAAAGCCCCAGAAAAAGGTCAATGGGCGTCAATTCGGGTGACTTAGGTGGCCAGGCAAGGATTCCCCTCTTCCGATCAACCTATTGGGAAAGTTTGCAGTCAAGAAGCCACGCACTGCTCCACAGTAATGGGGTGGAGCCCCATGTTGCTGAAAAACCGATTATGGGAGGAGTTGATCAACAAAAGAAGTTCTGCAGCATCTCAAGATTCACATTCCCTGTGACTGTCGCCTCGATGAAGAAGAATGGTCCAACGACGGAATGTCCTACCGAATGGCGACAGGCTTGCTTCCACGGTAAATGTTAGTGCGCATGAGCATGCAACTGTTTTTAAACCATTGGTGCATAAACTTGGACAGTTTCTGCATCTTATCAGATGTACGTAAATAAAAACAATATCTTCATCTGATTTTAAATGGTTAGTATTTATTTCTCGATCCGTCTAAGCGGAACACGGTGTATTTTGCATTGAAAATTTAGAGCAATATTATTCCAAAGCCTTCGCAAAAATGCACTGTAATTATTGTAACCAAGTAACAGTAAGTGCACTGTGATGTGTCTATTTCAGTATAGTTTTATGTCGTTTTATGTTATGATGAATGGTTTCCCTAGCAACAAGTGTATGGAAATTCTAACTTTCAAGGCCTAACAACAATACCTACAAAAAAAAACACGATCGTGCAAAAAATATTTTTGTGCGAGATCGTGCGTATTTGCTTGGTTTCCGCACAAAACCAATCCGCGGAAAGTCTAAAATTCCACGTTCAGTATTCCCAACCTAACACACATAATAATTTCCCTCTTCTTACCGCTTAAATGCCATATTAATTTTGCTGCTTTAGGCTTTTAACATATTATTTTTAGAGACGTTCAATATAGTAATAATTATAAATTGGAAACTTACCGCTGCAATTTCACCTAAATTGCACTGTTAATTATTGTTTTTAAATGTTTGCAAAAATTAAGTAAACTCTACAACTCCACTAAAGTTACTGCATTCGTGATGCGAGTAACATTAAGGAAGCCGTAAAAAAGTCAACAAGATTCCAGACTCATCATAGACTGGGGGAAGACAGACGTATATCACGGCCTGCTGGAGTATAGTAAACACAGAAAACATTTTAAAGCAACAATGTTGAAGATAGATATTTTTGTTTTGCAAATTTGCCGTCATTGAACAGAAACCGAGATGGAGATTTCATTGCAACTAATTAGTAATTCCTCTTTCAGGTATGTAATAAACGATCTTCGCACAAAATAATGTACGATACACGAGCGGTATGTTTTCTTTCAATTCTCGGAAATTAAAAAAGCTCAACTGCGTTTCGCTTTTTCAAACTTTTCCTCGAACATGAAAATTTCAACATACCGCTCTTGTAACGCATATTACTATTACAGAAGTATTTTACTAGGAAAGAGCTTACAAATCACAATTTTCGAGTTATGACAATATTTTACTGGGAGTGCGATATAAACTGCTTTTTAGTGCATTTCTTAAACATGAACAAATGAAACGAACGATGGGCGTCTGAAGCTGCTTCTACGTCGCGATAACTAAAAGCGCTGCTACCGTATAAGTAATACATTGCGATGGCCCGCCAGCTTACAGGAATAATTGCATTATTTTCATAAATATAAAGTCGTTCTGACCTTCAATGCGCTGAAGATCTAAAGCAGCTCATAATTATGTGACTAAAATTACTTTACGGAAGTTTGCTTTCTTCATTTTCTTTAAAGACTCCTTGTCGTGCTACGTAACGTAGTTTCGTTAACTTTAATTATAGTAATAACAGCATTATTACGGTACTGTCCTAGACTGTATCTCAAGCAGTAACGTCTCTAGCTGCAGTCCAGGGGATCTGAGAACATTCCCAACAAGGGACAGATTTGCTTCAATGCCGAAGAAACTCTTGAGTCATTTTAGTTTATGTTTCGACGAAACGAGCCAAAATCCTAGTTCTTTAAAACGATTGATGCCATCATAGTTATTTAATATTTTCTTCTTTTTCTCGAGCGTTATTACAACGTTTGTCCAAAAATATATGTAATACATTAAGGTAGCCATTTTCAACCGGTGTGCCGAGAATGATTCACTGGTGTGCACAGTGGGACAGATTGCGATTCTAGCAGGAACAAAATCTAATATTGATAAATTCCTTTCGAATGGTTAAAAATATCAAGATGAAAGTAAATCAATATGACATTTGATGAAATATTTTTATGAGAATTATTATTTTAGTATAGAACGCCTATTTGTTAAAAAAAATCATACTGTAAATTTATTTCAACTCAACAACAATGTAATTTTATTGTCTCAACAATAGGATTTGCTCTCCACACAGTAACACAGTATTCGTTAGTGCACTCCACAGACGACAATGTCAATTTACTTGGACTGTTAACAACAATGAACTGTTAATCTTAACTAATATTCACAAAGCACTATTTACAAATCAGAACTGTCAGTTCTCAGTTCACAGTTCTTCTAGCTCAGTCACTCGAGTTCACAGTATCTCGAACCACGACCTTCAGAGACAGTCCACTGTACTCGAACTCAGGTCCCTCCTACTGCGGTCCACTGCACTCAAACTCAGGTCCCTCCAACTGCGGTCCACTGCACTCGAACTCAGGCCTTCGGATGCTGACACAGTTGCGGACGCACACTCAAGTCGAACTCCGGTACACAAGACTGGCTGGCTTGCTCTGTTCGCTGACTGTGACAACGCTGGCTTACTGACTGAATGGCTGAATAAACTGAAACTGCTCAAGTTCGCTCGCGTTTCTTCTTTTATAGCTAAACCATAGTTACGAGACATTTCTACGGGTGTCCTCTCGAATTATCTGGATATCTCCACTTCGGACGGACTTCTGGAAGATTCGGGAGGGTCCGTCTCCGCCTTCACTCCGCACGTAGCAGCTGCGCGCGCAACCTCCCCTCGCGCGTCGCAGTAGTACACCGCCCCTCTACCCTCTCAGCATCCAGACGCTCCCCGTACCAGCGTTTCGTCTGCCGCGCGCCCTGTCGGTCGTGAGATCGAACCTCACGTGGACGTCACAATACAATAATAGAAATTGAGTACAAATAAGGTAATAAAAAATTAAAGTAAACAGAAATTACTTCACACACTACTCTGAAGAGAAAAGTAATATATGTAGTAAATTTTATGACTCATGTTCAGAAATCTGAAGTGTCTGTTGTACCTCCAGAAGTGTCGTACCCGTTAGCATTACTGTCGTCCTCATCTTGGGGTTGCAGTTGAGCAGTGCACTCGCAGCTGGTAATTTAGTAGTAGTTTAATTACCTCAACTGACAGTTTTGATTTTCTTGGACTTGGATGCCGATTGATCTGGGATATGATGGGACCAGAAGTTACTAGAAACATGTGTAGGACATCTTCCAAGTTTCTCTCACGAGAACACTTCCTAGCGTGATCTAACCTGTACTTTCGTAAATCTTTATCTCTTTCCTCTTGAGCATCTTCAGATAACACCCCAGTAGGAAGTATTGCAGTTTCTGCAATTTTTCCTCCATATAACAGTATTTTATGCAAGCTGGATGCCATGTAGTACCATGGATATAATTGTACATATAGGGTAAATGGGCTGTACCTATCACTGGTGTACTTCTCAAACGCCTCAATATACTGTATATTGAATATCCACATGAAGTGGTGCGTAAAATTACAGAAAATCTGTGAATGGGATCTTACCAATGCCCGTAATATTGGCTGTAATTTGTGGGTTTTCAAAAAACCGACGTGCAGTATTACCATCATTTGATGTCCCAGGGCCACCAGATTTCGGCTTGTCAGTAAGAAGCCCTAATTGAGAGCGAAATCTAGAAATAATCTCCTGTTTTCTAGCTGCAAAAATATCTTTGTTGTTGCCTCTGACCTGCCAAGAACAATGATTTTTTAGAAAATAATCCTTTTTACGGCGACACTGCATCCAACGTCTGTTAAAATTACTTCGAATATTTTTCAAAATATTATGAATGCACTTCTCACTATTAGAATCACATGTTTCAATACATAATTTGTTCAAAACATATCTATATAGTTCATCCAAGTCGCCACTTTTATTGGCAAGTATTGGAAATAGATCACGGCGCGAAATCACTGGTAGCGATTCCGAGTCTGAAAGAAAAAATTAACCACATGCAGGGCGGTCAGTAGGAGCAAATTAAACTAGGTTAGTCATAAAGTACATACTTAAACCTGCATTCTGACATAAAAATAAATGTGACTCTGTGTGACTCTCCTATTGTAAGTCAACGTTTACTTTGAGAAATAGTTTAAAAAAATCGCATTTCCCGCCGTTAAGTTAACACGCCGTTTCTAAAAATTCAAAGTTATTATGAACATAAAATTTATATAATAATTATCTACCAACCTTGTTCTTCATTTTCCATTTCAGAGTCACAAAATATTTGACTCCCAGATCACAGAAAACAAGCTTGCTTCTTGCACTATTTCAGTTTGACTGAGCAATAAAACTCGTTACTGTGGGGAATCCTCGTCAACATCATTGTGTGACGTCCGTATGTTTAGTGTCGAAGCTTCTCCCTCATATATAAGCATTCTGTGATTCATTAGCAACAACTTGAGATAGAACACGCTTAAAAATGAGAACATGTGAAAATTGATTTTGTTCCGGCTAGAATCGCAATCCGTCCCATTGTGGTGTAAAGGTAAAAAAGGTAAAGGTATCCCCGTAACATGCCATGAAGGCACTTGGGGGGCATGGAGGTAGAGCCCCATGCTTTCCATGACCTCGGCACTAGAATGAGGTGGTGTGGTCGGCACCACGCTCTGACCGCTTTTTACCCCCGGGAAAGACCCGGTACTCAATTTTATAGGAGGCTGAGTGAACCTCGGGGCCGTTCTGAAAGTTTGGCAACCCCATTGTGGTGTGGCGCGAGAAAATGAAAATAGTAAAGGCTGCCGTAGCAAAAATTGGAAAAGTAAAAGTGGAAAAGAGTCGGGGAAAAGGAAAGCCCGTAAGAGTCAAATTTCAGCGAACGCGGTAAAGGTCAACATTCAATAAACACATTCCCTCCTAAAACCTGAAAATTCCCCCGACCACTAATTTAGATTATATGAGTGTGCCGCGGGATTTTAAATTACATCTTTAGTGTGCCAGTTGAAAAATGTTGTAAAACGCTGCATTAAGATGCAATAACAATCATTCACCTACTGATAGGTAAGAATCAAATATTTAATAAGAAATTTTGTTATAATTATGTATGTTTAGTTAGCAGTCCGAAGACTTGCTAAAATCTCATAAAAGACATAGATAAGGCATCATCGTGGGACAACTAAGACAGGAGATAATTGGGTATTGTGGCCAGTTCCTTTTCCCCTCCATTGCATACATCGCTGACTAATGAGAATTGAAATATATACTACATTAATTTATTTTTCCTCTGACTCATATGGTCAAGTGAGATGTACAGCAGTGGCAAAAAAACCGGGCCGATTCTTGTAGCTGATTTCAGAGCCTTGTTCGCTACTGAAAAAATGTTGCGTTGCGCCGCGTCTGAAAGTAGTTCATAGCATAATCCGATAGGTAGCGCACATGCATGATGGGTAAAATTATCACGAGCGATAAATCCTCGAACGGTATAAGCCGAGCGTTAGACATTCGTTCTTGTTACAGTGATGAACTGTGTAGTAACATCATAGTTGTTTATCATTTCAAAACTTTGCAGTGTTTAATTAACCTCTCCATAGTACAACTACAAAACTTGCTTTAAAATGTAATATAAATGTTGTAGGTAAATGTTTTTTTTTTTTTTTTTTTTTTTTCCACACAGAAGTGATTTTGTTTTTGCCATATCTGATAGATGTTATTGGATGTAAATGTAATTATTATAAACGGAGAACACAATCACGATAATGCAAGAACTGTTCAAGTTTTCTAGTAATAATAATAATAATAATAATAATAATAATAATAATAATAATAATAATAATAATAATCTCTAATAATTAGTGTATCAATCTTTGCGTCTGTAACAGTTGTGCAGCATGATTATTCGTTTTATTATATTTTCTGTGACGTTATCTCTGTACTAATATTGTTATTAATCTACTGCTATATCAATAATATTATTTGTAAAACGTTTCTACATTGTCGCAGTATATAGGCGGAACACTATGTATGGACCTATCATATTATATATGTGGTAAATCAAATATTGAATAATTATTAATTAGCAATAATAACTGTATATCGAAGTTTTTCATACTATTTTATTTATAACTTCATGTTCCTGTTTTGGTACGTTCCATTGACTGTTCCACTAAACGTTTGTCATGAACGCAGAAAATAAAGCCTTATTTTTACCGTGTGAGCAAAACATATGTGTATCTTATCTGTCGCCTTCCATACAAGATAAGACATATCGGTGAGATGACCTTGTACTGTGCTTCTATTTATTACGAGCGTATCACGACCGATCGTATCTCACTCGAGGGTGCGACACTCGACCGAGTTCAAGCGAGCGATTTAACTCCAATGCAGCACTCCGGCACCGACGCTCTGGAGTGAACAAGGCTCTGAAATCAACTACAAGGGTCGGTCCGGTTTTTTTGCCATTATTGTACCGCCTAGTTAGATATATCAGCGAGAACCCCAATCAGAGGACCATCATGACATAATGAGAAGTCAAACTGTTCACCTTTGTTATAGTATGTCGTGTTAACAGCCAGTGATTAACCGCACTTTGTAATGAAATGAGGATGTCTCGGTGAACTGTCACACGTGCAAGTCCGAAGTTCCGCGGTTTAGTTCTGACATTATTGTTTGAGTTTCGTAGTGACTGCACATTCAAAATTCCAGTTAAAATACTGTTCAAACAACGTGGCAGACTGTCTTTTCTTGCCTTTTCCTAGAACATTTTAACTTCTTGGAAGCACTCATCTCAAGCCTTCGCGGTATACTACATCTGTCACTGTTTTTCTATACACGTTAAGATGGGATCAACGATAAAATAAATACAAATTGTGAAGTAACCATATCTATAAAAAAAAACATAGGGGTAAAATCCATTTTCTACGCTCAACGATTTGAGTGAAGAAGTTGAAATCGTAATGGAACATCCAAAATCATTGCCGTTTCAGCTAACAGAAATGAACAAGTTTTGAGAATCGCCGATTTTGGAACGTTCTCTTGTTACAGCAGAGTCTGATTTAAATTATAAATCATCCTCTTTCGATCCCCGCATTTGGGAAGAATCTGCCGAAAAATAGCGCCAACCATCATTGGTACGTGAATGTTGAATTCATCTTAATCATTGTACAGACGTATTAAAACAGTCCAGTTTGATAAAAATGCAACATTACATTTAATTAATGTAATTAATATTATAATTAGATAAGCCGTACATTTTTATGTTTATATTTGTTTGTATGCTGTGTTATTAGGGGTGTGATTTTTTTACATTAACCATATATGGTAAAGTTGCCTATTTCCGTGATATCCCTATTCCCGTGATACTTTTTTTAAAATTGAATGTCAGTCAAAGCTTTGCTGTTCGACTACAGCGCCAGACCTCTTTCTCAAAAGAGTGCATCTTTCGTCTACTTTTGAGACATCGGTGAACTTCGTAGCAAGATACCCAAACACGTGATACTCAATGAAAGAAAGTATCACGGAATTAGGTAACTTTACCCTACGCTAAATGTGTTTAAAACTTAATTTTATGCATGGGAAATGTAAGTCCCAATATGAAAATCCAAATTTAAGTGAAATATGCAGATCTAGTCTTTCAGGTAAAGCTCCCTGTAAAGCAGATTTGAATAATTTCAAGGGAAAAATTGTTCCCTTGAAATTATATAAATGAAATATATCCGCGAATTTTTCGTGGAATCGATATAAATTCATGAAATTACTTCATAATCACGATATATTCAACAGTCGACCTGGTTGGTGAGTTGGTATAGCGGTGGCCTTCTATGCCCTAGGTTGCGGGTTCGATCCCGGGCCAGGTCGATGGCATTTAAGTGTGCTTAAGTGCGACAGGCTCATGTTAGTAGATTTACTGGCATGTAAAAGAACTCCTGCGGGACAAAATTCCGGCACATCCGGCGACGCTGATATAACCTCTGCAGTTGCGAGCGTCGTTAAATAAAACATAGCATTAAACATTGAACCCATGCTCACTTTCATGACAGACTTACAGTAGCTTCGGTAGCTCAGTCAACAGAGCGCATGTTTACGACGATCACGGGCCCGAATTAAGATTCCTGCAATGACCGACAAGTGAGTTGTATTTGTGGTGTTATGAGAGTTCTCCTAGGAGTTCTCCCGTTTTCCGCTTCTTATTATACCAAACTCTCCACAATTATAATCATAATCTCCGTTTAAAAATAGGCATCATTTGTATTTGTGTAGCGCCGTGTAGACCGTTCGCCGTGGTAGTTGTTCCTTGCGATTAAAAAAATTGGTACATAGCAGCAGTGGTTGATTCTAGTCTATTCATATAGTATATCTGCAGAGAGGAATCTGAGCCATCCAGGATCTGAACCTGACGGGAAGGATGACGACTCAGACGACCACGATATTCGAACTTGGCTGCAAAAGAATAATATGTGAAGCGGCAAATGGTGGAGTTGCGCTTGTACAGATTGTACTGGCCGGCTAAGGCCAGTACAATCTGTACAAGCGCAACTCATTCTATAACGGTCCATTAAAAGCCTACTTTGGGTGAAGTGCTTAAGGATGGTCCATGTCCGTCCGATAATTACCAATATCAATTACACTCTCACGCGCAGGCCGTGAGTCACCAAAATGTCCTCTGTGGAGTGTTAATTGGAGCCATAAATAGATTATAATTGTACCATCACACCATGTTGGGGTGGTAATAATTATCTGTGACGACATTTATCAGTTAAGAGGACCGGCCAGAAACAGATTGTGAAAGTTCCGAACTTATTTAGAGAGTTGTGAGTCATAGATTACTTCCGACAAGCCTGCAAGATGAGAAAAGAGGCGTAATAATGATGCTCATGCGACTGAAAGTCATTTGTTTTCAGTAGAACGACTTTAACACAGTCTAGTAAAGTTACGAAGCTTGAATTGTTGAGGGTACTATACTTGGGAAGGTCTATGTTGGCAGAGCTACCTGATGTCTTGGGAAGGGTCAGGGAGGGTGAGTTGAACTAATCCTTTGACACAGACACTTGTAGAACAGCATTTCCTCTTTCTTTCCTCCCCCTCCCTCACCAGGACATCTGGAAAGGTTGTCAGTGATGGATGTTATTACAACTATGTGTTAACAACATTTTTCAGTGTAGTTTGAGAAGGCCCTTATAATAATTTTATAATTAAAATGTTAGAAGTATCGTGCTTTATATTAGGCCTACTTGTCCTACTGTTTGTGATTCTTGGTGTAGGAACAAGAGGAAAGCCACTGCAGTCTGACGTCAGGGAAATAGTGTGCAATGTACTTCAGTTTTTTGTGGAGGAGTACGATGCTTTGAAAGTTGGAAACCCTACAATAAACATAGTCGAAGTAGCAAAGTGAACTCCTGCTGCGTGTGGAGTATCTGAACGCACTGTTTACCGTACCCTAAATGAAAAGAGAGAAGCAGATGAATCAGGAAAAAAAGTGTCAAGTCCGGGCAAAAAGCGGCCGAAAAGAACTCCCACGAAAACCAATATAGACTCATTCACTGCGGCCGCCATCAAGAGACAGATTTACTCCCTGTACAAGACTGATTTTAGTCCGAGTGTGGAAGATATTCGTGATGCTCTCGATAAGTCTGGGTTATTTTATGGCAGCAAATGGTCGGTGCGGTAAAGACTAAAAAAACTTAATTTCCGTTACGCTAAGAATAACTTCGGACGGAAGCTTCTGACAGAGAAACCCGACATAATTGCTAAGCGATTCCATTTCTTAAGGAGGATGCGCGACTTACGAATAACAGGCCGCCCTATCGTTTACCTAGACCAAACATGAATAAACATTAATCACACGAAAAGCAAAATTTGGATTTGTGACGATGGTGACATTCCTCTGAACGTGCCCTTAGGAAAAGGGGGACGATTTATTATTGTGCATTAAGTCAAGAAATGAACGCCGTTAATTTCAAATATTGGTTCGAAAAGAAACTCCTTCAGAACATTCCACAAAACAGCATCATTGTAATGGACAACGCCTCTTACATTCTGTACAGCTCCCACTTTTGCATCTTCTAAATCAGACCATGCAGTCTTGGTTGCGTCAGAACAACATAGAGTACGACCCAAAGGCGACAAAAATCGTACTGTACGACATAATAAAATTTTAAAAAGGAGAAAATGGTAAGGTACGAACTGGATACCTTAGCTCAAAGTGAACCACACCGGCATACCGTAGTGCGACTGCCACCATACCACTGTAATTTTAGTGCCATTGAGTTCATCTGGGCACAAGTGACAAATGATGTCGCTAAACATAATGTATCTTTCAAATCCAGTGAAGTCATAAAATTATTTGAAGAAGCGTTGTCCAAGTTCACGCCAGAGAATTGGAAAAATGCGTGTGAACATGTTAAAAAGGAAGAGGATTTTTTATTGGGAAAGGGATGGAATGATTGACAAAGCGGTGGATCGTTTCGTAATAAGTTTGGACTCTGATAGTGATGACGATGACGGTGACGACAACATGGAAGTAGAAGTAGAAGAATCCGCCACTGCACATACAAATAGTTTTATGGAGAGTGTCTGTCTCTTGCCACCATCCCCCCCGCAGATGTCCGGTCAGCCACTGAGTGAGTGAGAGGTAAGAAATATATCTTTCTCTGTCTAAATTTCTCTGCCAACTAAAGAATTCTATACTATAGGAACAATAGACTGTGGCGGTACTAATTCGCATTGTCTGTGACGAGGTGCTAGTAGCGATCCTAGTGGTTAGCAACTATCTATGGATGCATATTCCCTACGTATTGAATTTCGTGACTACATATACTAGACTGTGACTTTAATATGTCTTCACATCAGTGTTGCCACTCCGTTTGCAAGACATTATCGTGCAGACACTTAAAAAATTATCGTTTTTGGACAAAGTTATCGTACAGTGCCAATTTTTCTCTTTCTAGGGATTGAAAATATTGTACATGCTTAAAAAAATATGCTTTCGTGAATTTTCCAGTTCTTTAAAACAGTATTTTATTTTATACTTAGTACAATATTTACTGAAATATGTATTTCTTTAGATTTAAAAATAAAAATAATAATATAATTAACACGAATAAGTCCGCTAGTTAATCAATTAATTATATTCAAGTGTTTTTTAGTTGGTTATTTAACGACGCTGTATCAACTACTAGGTTATTTAGCGTCGATGAAATTGGTGATAGCGAGATGATATTTGGCGAGATGAGGCCGAGGATTCGCCATAGATTACCTTGCATTCACATTACGGTTGGGGAAAACCTCGGAAAAACCCCAACCAGGTAACCAGCCCAAGCGGGGATCGAACCGGCGCCCGAGCGCAACATCAGACCGGCAGGCAAGCGCCTTAACCGACTGAGCCACGCCGGTGGCTATATTCAAGTGTTAAAAGTAGTGTACGCAAGATTCAAAATTAAATAATAATAATTTTTATTGGGAATATTCCATTATACAATGGTTCTCCTTCAACTCAAATCAATCTGCTGTCGCCAAACGTTCTTGTCTATATCAATTATCATTACTTACAAGTGAACCGTCCAAGGTCATGTTGCTTGAATTTAATGAAAATGCATATTTAAGCTAATTTGCTTCCGTTAAGAAACGTGGTGATAGTCGTTCGTTTCGCGTTTTCCTCGTTTACGAAATATGACTTGAAAATCGATGCTACTTATGCCGCTTCTTGCGCGCACTCGCATCCTCATAGTTCTGCGACACCGTATCACAGATCTCGCATTAATGCTCTAGTCTATTTTCTCTTTCTTTTAACTCACATTAATACAGTATTTTTGCTAAATAAATTATATTCAGTTTGAATTTAAAATATGTACTCGTATTAACTTTGTGACTCATCTTAAATTTGATAGTGTGGATTCGAAATGAAGTAGTGATCGGGACTAAGAACCAGTGAACAGTACAAACATTTTATATAGGCTGATTTTTCACACTCTCCTGCAACACACACACTGTTTCCAACATGCAACATTGTTACGAGAACGTTATCAAATTTTCTCACATGTTTCTCCGTCACATATCCACACATCTGCCACGCGTATTTAGCATGTCTTTTGAGGAAAGTTGAATGAAACTGGTGATACACAACAGAATGTAATGTCATTATGTAGCCCTTACCTTGGAATGGGCTATTCCATCTCAAATCGACCGAAATATAGAGAAAATTGACCTTACAATGTTTAAATACAATGAAACTTTTTCTGTCCGTTGACAACTGTGATACAATGCTTTGTGCAAAGTTTCAGGCATCAGAACTTCATAGCGTTTAAATTAAAAATATTTAAACTTATCGTTAAACTGTTGTGGCTCCGAAACCCTTTCACCAAATGATCAAAATCATGGTTTATTTTGATGCTGAGAAATTAAAGTTTATATTGACATGTAAACAGTTTTTCTTACTTTTTATGGAAATGGAGAAATTTAGATTTTTCTTCATTAAGACGCCTTTGACCACGAAAAAATATTTTAAAAATATATGGTTAAATTCCGTATTGAAAGTACAAATAAACACATATTTTTTACTGATGCACCATTGATAAGAAAGTATTGAAAATTGATATTTTCAATAAATAAATAAATAAATAGTACACGCGTGAACTAACCAGCTGACTGTGAGGCGGGAGCTAGCCTAGGCAAGCAAGGCCAGGAGACAAACACGTGATGTTTCGTCTAGTAGCGCATAGCTGGGCTAGCTTTATCACAAAGTTTTCATAAACACAGGAGTAAAATTACGCCCAAAGCTCGCTTATCTTCATCTCTCGGCCAGTGCGTGTGGTACTGCGCCGTTCAAGTCCAGGCGTGTGTAAATAATTTATTTAATACCCTCGAAACTTATTGCCGAGCCACTAAGCAAACAATGCCTAATCCCTCTTAATAATGCAAGGTTTTTCTCAATATTGTTTACATTTTTACAAATGGACAAAAAGCCTAAAAGTAAGTAAAATCAGATTATCTGTCTCTCTGTATACAATAAAAATAAGGATTACTTTTATCATAATCTACCAAATGTCAGCTTCAAAATAAGCTCCCGTTCAATGTTCTGCAGTAAATGGTTCCAGAGTTCTGAGCGCTGGAAGAGGCTTGTTTTTATAATATACGCTAAATTTGTTGCTCAATAATACGAAAACCGTTTGAATTTCGATAGTATATTTTTGAAAATGCACTCTCCTCAGCACCTTGTATAAGTAGGGAAAAAATTAGAATATAAAAAAATGCGAGGTTTTTTACTGATCGATTTCATATGGAATAGCCCGAATGTATCTGGAATATTTTCACAGACAATTTTAGCCTTCGAATTACAATTTTATTTTATTATATATATATATATATATTTTTATATTATTGTTATTGTAACTCTGCTTTATGATTGTGCTAACAGATGGAGTTACTTGTCTACAATGTGACGCTGAAACATGTATTCAGGTTACTGCCCAGCGTCAGTCCTGATGTATTTTTGTATTTGTGCTGATTGGTTAATTAATATTAACCCGGCACACTCACAATCACATTCATACAAATTTCCAGACTCTAGACACCTCCTCTTCAAGAAAAGTTCACCGAGAGCCGAGCCCGGGAATCGAACCCGTTACCTCCTGATCTGGAAGCCACCATGCTGACCAACAGACCACGGAGGCAGTCGACAATTTCCTAAAAATACACATCTAAAGATTGCATAAATATATATATATATAGTAGGTTATTTTACGACGCTTTATCAACATCTTAGATTATTTAACGTCTGAATGAGATGGTGATAATGCCGGTGAAATGAGTCCAGGGTCCATCACCGAAAGTTACCCAGCATTTGCTCATATTGGGTTGAGGGAAAACCCCGGAAAAACCTCAACCAGATAACTTGCCCCGACCGGGAATCGAACTCGGGCCACCTGCTTTCACAACCAGACGCGCTGACCGTTACTCCACAGGTGTGGACAAGATTGCATAAAATTTGTAGTTATAGAAGGGATCATTTATGTTTTAATTGTCTTACCATGTAAAGTAATGTTTACTTCTTCGTCAGTAAATTAGTGTCATAGGAGAAACTGTACTTAGTGTACCGCAAGAAGAAATACTGCAGTTGAGCCGTGTAATCAATCTGACCACTCCAGGAATCAGTAGTAGTAAATTTTCAGGAGAAACAAAAAACTATCTGGCATGGGTGTTGTTGACACTTCAAATATGAAATTCATAATGCTTTTCTGAAGGTGTTGTAGAAACTTGGAAAAACTAAGTACATTTATAATTTATATTTCCTCATAGAAGTACATGTGTAAATGCAGTTAACTGTGAACAATGACTGTTTTAAGAAAAAATTTCTGTTGTGACTGAAATGCGCATCTCTTTTAATCTTCATTCCTATGATTAGGACAATTTGAATATGAATGAAACGAATACCGGTACAATATACAATGACCTAAATTTATAGGTTAAAGCAATAATATTGGAATTCAAAATTAAGGTTGATACCTCTCTCCGAGCCTGTACAAAGAGATATTGGTAACGAGCGCTCGCGATGCTGTGCGGGCAGGCATGTCAATCACACATGCGTGAGGCAATTATAAAATCCATTCAATATACACAACTCCTGTTTAATCAAATTACATAATAGACTAGCGAGTAAGCACAACTTTTAATTAATGTGTTAGTATCAACTCCATATGGAGAGATTAGGTCACGAATTTATTACATCGATCAACAACAAAAATTGCGACATAAATGAAAAGTACAACTTTTAGCTCATTTTGAACCTCTGCACACGAAAATAATATTTAAAATGTCATTTATTCATTGTTTGCTTAACATATAGCTAACATCTGAAAATTTTCAGTAGTCACTTTCAGGTGAGTTGTAAAGAGAGGTAAAAATTGTAAATTACGAGTATGTTTTATTTAACGACGCTCGCAACTGCCGAGGTTATATCAGCGTCGCCGGAGTGCCGGAATTTGTCTCTCAGGAGTTCTTTCACATGCCAGTAAATCTACTGACAAAGACTGTCGCATCTAAGCACACTTAAATGCCATCGACCTGGGCCGGGATCGAACTCGCAACCTCGGACGCAGAAGGTCAGCATTCTACCGACTCCGCCATCCAGGCCGACGTAAAAAAAGAGGTAACATCCATAAACACCACGGGCCATATTCATAGACATTCTTATCTTTATTTTTCGTATTCATAAACCAGTCGTTATGATATGATATGATATGATATGATATGATATGATATGATATGATATGATATTCATTCGATAGCTGGGGCTAGTTTAGTTCTGCGCCTAGCGAAATGTCTATGACTATCTTTATTATCATTCGTTAAGAGACTCATAACTGAGAATTCAATTCTTTCAAAGTGTTCTGCCCAAGGGCAGATCTTTCACTGCAAAACCAGCATTCTCCAGTCGTTCCTATTTTCTGCCTTCCTCTTTGTCTCTTCATGTGATCTATATATCTTAATGTCGTCTATCATCTGATATCTTCTTCTGCCACTAACTCTTCTCCCGTTCACCATTCCTTCCAGTGCATCCTTCAGTAGGCAGTTCCTTCTCAACCAGTGATCCAGCCAATTCTTGTTCCTCTTTCTGATCAGTTTCAGCATCATTCTTTCTTCATCCACTCTTTCCAAAACAGCTTCGTTTCTTCACCTGTCTGTCCATTTCACACGCTTCATCCTTCTCCATATCCACATTTTAAATGCTTCTATTCGTTTCTCTTCACTTCGTCGTAATGTCCATGTTTCTGCCCCATACAATGTTAACTCCACACAAAGCACTTCATTAGTCTCTTCCTTAGTTCTTTCTCCAGAGGTCTGCAGAAGATGCTCCTTTTTCTATTAAAAGCTTCCTTTGCCATTGCTATTCTCTTTCGACTTCTTGGCAGCAGTTCATTTACTGCTTATAGTACACCCCAAGTATTTGACCTAACACTAACCAACAATAATTATAGTAAAATTTTTGCCATTTTTTCTTAATTTTGCAATTTGTAGCTATATTTATGTTTTACTATTTTTAATTTCATTTCATTTATTGTATATTCCATAGATTTTACATAGCATTGAAGCTTGAAGATGTGGAACAAGTCAAAATTTTATAAGATTACAATTTATGAGTTCGTCTCCGCTCCCCTGCATGGCTGGTGAATTCCATATGCTTGCTTGGCTTATTTCATCTCTCCTGAGTGAGTACGTTTACCTATTCTTCAGTCATTAGCTTTCGTGTGTGCGCGTGATTGCGTGTTTTTTTATGAGAATGATTGATGAATTTATTACATTTTTGTTAGATATGTTTAATATAATTTAACACAAATTAGACCTTTTATCTACCTTTTCCTTTCTCGCTCAGCTTTTACATTTTTTAAATGTTTTGTGTGTTCTGTGTGTGTGTGTGTGTGTGTGTGTTTACTCCATTAGCCCTGATCACATGTCATGTCATGCTGTGATCAGGGACATTAGTGATAGCCCTGGTTATATGATCTGGTACGGCCGTGGATCTGGGTAGGGCTAGTTAGAAAAAAATACAGATGTCTCCACGTGTAGCCAATTTTGTCCACTCTGGTAATGTCTTAGCTGCTTTCCGTGACCAAGCGTTGGCAAGTCTGGTTTGAATGTATGGAGCTTGGTTGTCAGGTTGTGCTTCGATGTAATATGGCGTAAAGGCTTCATAAAGCTTTGTAAAATTATTTTGTCACGTTTCTCATTTATATTTTCGGTATAGGCCTACCATACTTTCTTGCAATGACAGTGTGTATGTAAAAGTTAAAAATGAATGCACGAATAAGGCAGCCTCTTCTATAGGTGGGTAATTAATTGCACAACTACAAATCTCTTGATGCAGGTTTAATAATCACACTTGTCTGTCATTGTGGTTGTGTTGTGTATTACATAATAACCACTATATTGATCTATACGTTGTACGTAATAGACCTAGTATGAATCCTTTCATTGAAAGATAATACTGGGGCGCGCTTCCGTACAAGGGCAGTGGCATTTCCTCTAAGGTTAGAGCTAGTTTAGGTGTATGTGTATTCGAAAAAAATGTCATATAAACATGAGCTCTATTGTCATTATTTTCTATCCCCTAATTTTCGATTAATACACACACACCTAAACTGGTCTCTAACCTTAGAGGAAATGCCACTGTCCCTGTACGGAAGCGCCCCCGTCAGCCTGTTAATAAAGGAAGTTTATAAAATTAATACACATTAAAATCAATGCAGTAATTCGATAAAAGTTTCATCCAAAAATTGTTACAGGATGGAACGTTAGAGAACGAAAATGGGTGAAGTGGAAGAAGTACAAGGTCGCAAGGATGTCATGCTTGAAAGGGACCCTTCAGTTGAGGACTCAGAACAACAAAAACCCGTTGTTGTTCATATTCCTCGGGTTGCTGCACGCACCATAACTGGGCCTGCAAACTTGCAGAACCAAGGTGCTATTGATTGGTAAGTGTGACGGTGCCTGGTGCAAACTTAACACACGCGGGCCTATCGAGAATTAATTAATGAGAATACTTACTTACTGGCTTTTAAGGAACCCGGAGGTTCATTGCTGCCCTCACATAAGCCCGCCATTGGTTCCTATCCTGAGCAAGATTAATCCAGTCTCTATCATCATATCCCACCTCTCTCAAATCCATTTTAATATCTTCCCATCAACGTCTCGGCCTCCCCAAAGGTCTTTTTCCCTCCGGCCTCCCAACTAACACTCTATATGCATTTCTGGATTCGCCCATACGTGCTACATGCCCTGCCCATCTCAAATGTCTGGATTTAATGTTCCTAATTATGTTAGGTGAAGAATACCGTACAATGCGTGCAGTTCTGTGTTGTGTAACTTTCTCCATTCTCCTGTAACTTCATCCCTCTTAGCCCCAAATATTTTCCGAAGCACCTTATTCTCAAACCCTTAACCTATGTTCCTCTCTCAAAGTGAGAGTCCAAGTATCACAACCATAAAGAACAACCAGTAATATAACTGTTTTATAAATTCTAACTTTAAGATTTTTGACAGACTGGATGATAAAAGCTTCTCAACCGAATAATAACAGGCATTTCCCATATTTATTCTGTGTTTAATTTCTTCCCGAGTATCATTTATATTTATTACTGTTGCTCCCAGGTATTTGAATTTTTCCACTTCTTCAAAGAATAAAATTCCAATTTGTCTTTTCGGGATTTACTTCCAAATCTATTTCTTTACTTGCTTCAAGTAAAATTCTCAAATTTTCCCTAATCGTTTGTGGATTTTCTCGAAAATTAAAACTGAGTTTCCTTAATTATGTAGTACCGCGTCCTATCTTAAATTCGTACCATCATACTGAACTAATTATGACAGATGACAGATGTTTATCATTGTGATTCTTCTGTTGTTTGAAAGTAATTGTACAAAATAGGTACCGGTATGAGTTGTTGCAAACATATTGTAACACTGAAATTCATATCATAGGAGTTTTCTTGACCTTTTTTCCTTTAAGAGTTTCTCAACTCATTACTTTGCTTCCTCAAGTTATTTCTGAACAAAGGTCGCTATCTTCTTCCTGCCATCTGTTCTACGTATACTTTTATCACCCCTATGTCATAATCTTGTTGCTTTAGGTCATATTAGGTGAAAGGGTGGAGAGTGACCTATCCTCGGCATTATCCTTACTCATGACACAAAGTATAAACTGGAAATATTATAATGTAATAAAATATTGATTCAGAAATTTTCACGGAAATGGTTTTCGGGTAGAAATGTATCAAGGAAGTGCCTAATATTTACTTGCATCATTTGGTATTTTTCTTCTCCAGGACTGATAAACTTAGTGGACCCAAGAAATACATTTCCATTTTTTGTGTTTCCCTTTTCAGAGAACTAATAATAGGCCCAACAAATAGGTGCGCCTTTTCTTGTCTTTTCCTCTCGAGCATTGGTGACAGGCCCAACAAATAAAATAATTTGTGGTGCTACAGCCCATGAAGGGCCTAGACTGACCAGCTGGCTGCTGGCCTCACACCCACATGTCGAAGCAGAGGTGGACAAGCATCCAACCAGATTGGAGGTATCGTGTGGTTAGCACGATGGCCCAACAAATAGGTTCTCCTTTTCTTGGCTTTACCTCTCGAGCATTGATAACAGACTCTACAAATAGGTTTTCCTTTTCTTGTCTTTTCCTCTCGGGCATTCGAGCATTGGTAACAGGCCCAGCAAATACGTTCTCCTTTTTTTTTCCCCTCCCCCCTCTCGAGCATTGGTAACAGGTCCTACAAATAGGTTTTCCTTTTCTTGTCTTTTCCTCTCGAGCACTGGTAACAGGCCCAACAAATAGGACTCTCAATTCCTTTCCTTTTCTTTCTCTCTGGAGGACTTGTAATGGCCGCAAAATATAGGTTCCCCTTTCCTTGCCTTTCCATCTTGAAGACTGGTAACGAATCCAAAAAAACAGGTTCCTCTTTCCTTGTCTTTCTCTCTCGAGGACTAGTAATGGATGCAAAAAAATGTTCCCTTTCTTTCCTTCCTCTTGATTTTAATAGGTTCTCCTTGTCTTTCTCGAGGACTAGTAATGGATGCAAAAAAATGTTCAAGAAAAATAGATCTAAATAATAGTTCCTCTTTCCTTGTCTTTCTCTTGGACCTGGATGCAAAAAAATGTTCCCTTTCCTTGCCTTCTCAAGAACTGATAATAGATCTAAATAATAGGTTCCTCTTTCCTTGTCTTTCTCTCTCGAGAACTGGTAACAATCCAAAAATATTTTCCTCTTCCTTTCTCTTTCTCTCTCAAGGATTGGTAATACATCCAAAAAAATATCTTCCTCTTTCCTTGTCTTTCTCAAAGACTGGTAACAGATCCTACAAATAGGTTCCTCTTTTGTTGCTTTTCTCTCTAATTGGTAAGAGATCTAGAAAAATATCTTCTCGAGGACTGATAATGGATTCAAAAAATTGTTCCCTTTCATTTTCTTTTCTCTTGACTAAACAGATCCCCTTTTCTTGTCTTTTCCTTTTAAGGACAAAGATAGGTTCCTTCTTTTAAGAACTTGACCCAAAAATATGTTCCACTTTCTTGTCCTTCTCTCTCGAGGATTGATAATGGATGCAAAAATATGTTCCTCTTTCCTTGTCTTTCTCTCTCTCTGATAATGAAAAAATATGTTCCATTCTTCCTTCTCTCTCGAGGATTGATAATGGATGCAAAAATATTTCTGTCTTTCTCTCTCTAACTGATAATGGATGCAAAAATATGTTCCACTTTCCTTGTCCTTCTCTCTCGAGGATCGATAATGGATGCAAAAATTTCATTTTCTTTCCTTCTCTCTCGAGGATTGATAATGGATGCAAAAATATGTTCCACTTTCCTTGTCCTTCTCTCTCGAGGATTGATAATGATGCAAAAAATTGTTCCTCTTTCCTTGTCTTTCTCTCTCTAGGACTGATAATGGATCTTTTTTCCTTTTCTCTCTCGAGGACTGATAATGGATAAAAAATGGATCCTCTTTCCTTGTCTTTCTCTCTGTAGACTGATAATGGATGCAAAAATATGTTCCACTTTCATTTTTCTCTCTCGAATTAATTGGATAAAAATATGTTCCTCTTTCCTTGTCTTTCTCTCTCTAGACCCAAAAAATATGTTCCACTTTCTTTCCTTGTTAATAATGGATGCTTTTCTCTTTCCTTGTCTTTCTCTCTCTAGGACTGATAATGGATTCAAAAAATATGTTCCACTTTCCTTGTCCTTCTCTCTCGAGGATTGATAATGGATGCAAAAAATATGTTCCACTTTCCTTGTCCTTCTCTCTCGAGGATTGATAATGGATCAAAAATATGTTCCATGAGATTGATAATGGATGCAAAAATATGTTCCACTTTCCTTGTCCTTCTCTCTTGGTAATGGATGCAAAAATATGTTCCACTTTCCTTGTCCTCTCTCTCGAGGATTGATAATGGATGCAAAAAATAAGTTCCTCTTTCCTTGTCTTTCTCTCTCTAGGACTGATAATGGATGCAAAAAATATGTTCCACTTTCCTTGTTCTTCTCTCTCGAGGATTGATAATGGATGCAAAAAATATGTTCCTCTTTCCTTGTCTTTCTCTCTCTAGGACTGATAATGGATGCAAAAAATATGTCCCACTTTCCTTGTCCTTCTCTCTCGAGGATTGATAATGGATGCAAAAAATATGTTCCTCTTTCCTTGTCTTTCTCTCTCTAAGACTGATAATGGATGCAAAAAATATGTTCCACTTTCCTTGTCCTTCTCTCTCGAGGATTGATAATGGATGCAAAAAATATGTTCCACTTTCCTTGTCCTTCTCTCTCGAGGATTGATAATGGATGCAAAAAATATGTTCCACTTTCCTTGTCCTTCTCTCTCGAGGATTGATCATGGATGCAAAAAATATGTTCCTCTTTCCTTGTCTTTCCCTCTCGATGTCTGGTAATGGATCCAAAAAATAGGGGTCTCTTCCCTTTTCTTTTCCTCTTAAGGACTAGTAACAGATCCAAGAAATAGGTTTCCTTTCCATTTAAGAACTAGTAACAGATCCAAGAAATATGTTCCTCTTTCCTTGTCTTTCCCTCTTGAGGACTAGTAACGGATGCAAAAAATAGGTTCCCCTTTCTTTGTCTTTCTCTCTTGAGGACTGGTAACAGACTTGTCACATAGGTTCTCCTTTCGGAATTACAAAACATGCTTTTTGTGTGGAATGCAAAAATTGAAAGTTGTATCTTCTTATTTGTGTGTATAGTAAATTATATTCATTTTCCAATGACTTGTAAATGACAATTGAAAATAACTATGGTACATACAAGCAAGAATTTTAC
The DNA here is from genome assembly GCA_025594305.2 of Periplaneta americana. NCBI lineage: Eukaryota > Metazoa > Arthropoda > Insecta > Blattodea > Blattidae > Periplaneta > Periplaneta americana. Next base: position 86,505,996 of record JAJSOF020000031.1, on the reverse strand, counting down.
TAGTAACATGATAAAGAATTGTAATGTTATGAAATTCCTATGTCATATGAGGAAGTAGGCTATGTCATCGCTGTGCCTCCAAAATTCGCTGTGTATTTTTTAAAAGATTTTTCAGGAAAAAGAAAATGTCATTGTCACTTTTAATTCCTTTGATTTTCAAAGCTACTTTCGGTATAATTTCAATCATTACAAGAAAAATCATGAAAGTAGCTTTGAAGATAAAGGTAATTAAAAGTGGCAATGCTTTTTTCTTTCTGCTGCAAAATCTTTTTAAAAACACATAGCGGGATTTTTTAAAGTAACTTGTTATTGTAATAATGTATTCGAGAAACTGAATACAGAGAAATTTTGAAATTTTTTAAGGATCCTACTGTAATATTTAACTGATAATATTTATTTTGTAATAATAAAAGTATTTTGTTGTTGTTCATACACTATCTCTACCTTTTTTTTTTTTTTTCAGGGGTCATCATGGACTGTTGGCGTATGGTTCAAATTACACAATAGTAATAATTGATACAAAAAATGTTCAGCCAATACAATGTCTTGATAAACATAAGTCCATGGTGAACAAGGTAAGATTAAAATTGAAAGCACATTATTTTATAAGTATATTCGATACTAAAAACTTCTATATTGTACCTTTATACCAGTAAATGCAAGATTTATGGAGGCTGTTCAGAAACTTTCCAGATTTGGATACAATGAATGATGGAAGTTTTTGTTTTATTTCTTTTTTTCTTAAAAAAATATATATATACATATATAGACACATTTATACACTAATGGCTGCTACTTTACTTTTCGTCATTCACCTATACAATGCCAGTTATGTGGACTAATTTACCGACCAAGTCATTCCAAATTGCACCATTGGAGGCTGGTCCATACTACACTCACAATAATAATGATGATGATGATGATGATTTGTTGGGTTCCCACAGGGGAATTGGAGCTTCATCCTATACTGTTCACAGCTGTCATTTAGCTTCAGTAGCATATCCCTTAGTTCATCTCCTCTTCTGCTAACAACGCCATATCATCAGTAAATCTTATGCACTTTATTCTTCTTCCTCCTACTATCACTCCTTCATGTTCTGAAAAACAAGTTCTTCACTAAATCCTCTAAGTAGATGTTGAACAGGGTAGGTTGTAAAGGACATCCTTGATGTACTCCTCTCTATATTTCACTTTCTTCTGACATTTCTTCTCCTAACCTGACTTTGACTCGTTGTTTCATATGAAGGTTCCTGAACAGCCTCCTCTCTTTCCAATTCACGCCAATTTTTTTTAGGATCCCCATCAGTTTACTCCAATCCACTCTGTCAAACGCCTTTTCTATTTATAACCTAAAATATGTTTATAAATTGTATGTGGATTGCCAGTTAATCATCCTAACCAAGGTTTTCATCGACAATAATTGGTTTTCTAAGGCACTAAGACAAATGTATATTTCGGGATGAGCCCTAAAAGAAATGGGCCACGGACCTGCACTCATATCCCCAGGAACCCCATTGTATGGGATGTTGCAATTAAAGCAGTTCTGCACAAAATTAATTATTAATTATATCTATCCTAAATTCATAAATCAATCGACCTGTTACCTAAAAGCCAAATTGAACTGTTTTATTGTTTTTGCCTGTCAAAGATTTCCCCTTGTTATTTTCTAGGGTGCTAATAGACAAATTTCGGGATGAGTCCTAAGAGAAATGGGCCACGGAGACCTTATTCATTCCCCATAAGCCCCCTTTTTATAACAAAAAAACTTAAAGTTTTGCTAGTTCAGAGCCCTATATAAATTATGAAATACATGTGCAACATCATTCACATGTCGCTGTGCGAAAGGACAGGGAACCTTTCAATTTGCAGATTCAGAACTGTGTAACTCTCTCCTGTTCAGTTTCACCTATCCTTGTCAATTGAACAACATTGACATGAGTTCTTTTGGCACTGCGAAATGACAGTTCATTTCATTTGCAGATCTAAACCAGCCATCTCTGTCAACGTTTCTGGTCATTTTTGATCATTAGCCTATTTCCATCCCCATGTGTGAGGTTGATGCACCTTTAAGAGGTTACGTCCATTTTCGACTTTTCATCCTTCAAAATTTTCTAGAGCTCCTTCAGTGGAAACAGCGTAACCCTTTAGAAAAATGAGACTAACCAGGCCAACAGGCTTTGAGCTCACCACTATTTAGTTTCTTACACCATTTTAACCCTTGCAAGGACGCGTTTTTGGAATAACTTTTAAAATTTTCTCTCCATATTCTCTCTTTTTTATCGATTTTTATAATATGTGGATAGGCTTTATTTTCTTATCAAATTGTTACTATAAAATGGATTGCCACAATTGATTATCATCATTTCAGTAACTTTCACAGATTTGTGAATTGAATCATCGACAATAATTGAAGCTTCACTATCTATAGGCTACTGGTATTATGATGAAAATCATATCTGAATCTGTATATTTCTCTGTTGCGCTAGGTTTTATGGGAAAGAAGTTCACAAAACAAGAGTAATAATGATTCCTCACTGCAGTTGGTGTCGTCTGATACCACAGGACATATCATTGTGTGGGATGTTGCAGTGGGAAACCCAAAAGCAGTTCTGCACGAAGGAAATAAACCAGTGCTGGGTAAGGTAAATAGGAAATGAGAAAGGAGCTTAAATGAATGTAAATTGTGTCCGCAAATATTCTCCATTGCATTTGTTTCAGGAATAGAAGGTGAACTGTTTATATTTTCTGTAGTCCTGTCAAATATTGCCCTAAAAATAAAAAATTTGACTTATCATTTTTTTACCTGTGCATAAAAAATTATCCTTCTGTTGAGATGGTAGAACTGTGTAACTCCTGTACAGTTGCATGTCCATTCTTGTGGGTCGTACAACAATGTTATTGTATTTTCCCCTTCCTCCAATGCCATCAGATTGTATTTCAACATTTCTGGTCATCTCTCCTGACAGTGGCGTATGTTTATGTGCGACCCATGTCTGAGGTTGATGCACATTAAAGGCGGAGTTACTTTGCTCCGATAATATGGTAGAATGACCATGAATGATCATATAGCACCCGGAAGTACTTAAATCTAGACTTAACCTAAATTCCAGACCATGGGCAAACACAGGGACAATTACCTTTAAGGAAAAATGCCTGTGCTCTAACCAGAAATCGAACCCAGGACCTTATGAACTTTGGCAAGAAATCTGACCACTAGACTATGAGGCTAGTCCATTTTATTATATTTTATAGATCAGAAAAGTTGTGTGATTTGGAATAACAGTTTTAAAGAAAATATCCCATGCTTTCTGCAGATTTTATGCTGATGCTCTTTGATTTATCATTTTTACTATTTGTATGTGGACATGTTATGTATTATTACTGTTAAACTTAATTCTTTTTGCAATAGACATGGAATGGGTGACAGGATTTGATAATGGAGAATATATGCTAGCTGCCCTACATCCACCATATTCTTTGGTTATTTGGGACATAAAAGCCAAAACGAAATTGTGGAAGAAAACTTACACAGAGTCGCTTGTGAGCTTTAACTTCGATCCATTCACACCTTCAAAGCTAGCATGTAAGTGTTTACTCATGTTATAGTCATCTTGCATGTTACATATCTGTATACTGTCCAAAGGTCCAGTCATACATCGCTACGCTTGGTACGCAACTTTTCTACTGCAAATGCAAAATTGCGTTTGTGTTCCCAAACACATGTTCAGAAGTAGCATGCAGCATACCACTCTTCATTCTGGACAGTCCGAATATTTAATTGCTGCAAAAGTTATTAATCTGTTCACACCACCACCTGCTTGAATGCATCCGATGGCTGCATATTCTGCCTGCTCATTCAATTGTCAAACGTGTCATGAATAGAAAAAAGATTACCGTTAGATGGCAGCTCCTAATGACCTTTCAAGTTACTACTTGTGGATGTACGTCCTATGCTTTTGGCATAGCCAGACTAATTATTTTGGGTGGGCCAGATATGCAGGGTTTAGAAAGTACCTGACCCATCTCCTGACAATGCCGCTGCCATCAACTCTCTTGAAACTCATTCTCGGAAGTCTTATTTAATAACACGCAAAATTATTATAAATAATCATGCAAGGCAAATCCTATACAAATGCTTCATAAGGTGAACTGGAGCTGTCGAGATTTCCTAGCAACGAATCTGTCGATCACTGATGATGGGTCCTTCAACAAATCCCAACTTTTCTCCCTCTCAATGGATAGAATTGCTAGAGTACAAAGCCTTGTGCTTGACATGATTGTCGAATTTTTCTTCGTTTCAGAGCTTTGAAAAGTTTTATATCATTCCTTAATGAAAGACGAACATTTACTAATATCCATTTTTGGAGACTGAGGTGCTTCCAGTAATGAATTTGCAAGAGCAAGAATATCGTCTAAACATACCAAATAAAATAAGGTGTCAAATTTTTCTAGCTGATGTAACAATTCAGTAGCCTCCATGGCTTCCTTCTTTTTATCGCCCAACCCAACACAGTTAAATTGGCTCTTGAAGAAATGAACGCATTTTTTACTTCTTACCTTAATGCTATCAACTGTAACTATTGTTATGGATCCATGGTTTATATTTAATGTTGAGTATTTTCCATAAAAAACGCAAAAATTCGCATATTTTTTGGGTGGCCCTGGGCCCACCCGCTGGTTACGCCACTGGATATTCATTCATTTATTCATTGCAGGCCTGTGTAATGTGAATTGTAAATAATTTTAATAATGACTGCCCCCGTCCCCCTGACAAAATTCTGTGTACGCCACTGCTTGTGGTAACATGAAACTGAAATGTAAGGGGTCCGTCTCACTACTCTATACTCTGTTTAATGTGCCTCGAGATTTTCGACACAATAGTCATTGTACAGTACAGTACAATGTTAAAGAAAGAACATATTGAATTTTGTATAACTTGAGGCTTTCCCGGCGTTTGATGTAGAATAACTCTTCTCGGGTTCTCAGCCAGGTGAGTTGGAGATTTGCTTCCAAGCTTTCGACGACTAGCTCTGCCATCTTCTTCAGGGAATGAAGTGATGTGGGACCATGTCTATCCGGTATATATGCAATGGTAGGGCTTCCCACTGCGGGCCAATCAGGAGCTAGTTCCTAGTCCCGACGCCAGGCGCATTCTGGTTGGTGGAAGTGGTAGCCAATCAGGAGCTAGTTGCTGGTCCCGACTGTCTGCTTTGTGCTGGTGGTCTAAGCGTATTGATGGCAGGTTTCCATGCTGTACTCAGTTGTAGACCCCCGTCTCTGTTGAAATTATTGCCATCTAGCTGGATTTCGATGGCTTCCTTCATAACCAAGTCCTAGTAACCTGATGTCTTGTCCAAGATGGTGGTGGCACCGAAATCTATCTGGTATATACCATTTGGACAAGACATCAGGTTACTGGGACTTGGTTATGAAGGAAGCCATCAAAATCCAGCTAGATGGCAATAATTTCAACAGAGATGGGGTCTACAGCTGAGTACAGCATGGAAACCTGCCATCAATACGCTTAGATCACCAGCACATGGCAGACAGTCGGGACCAGCAACTAGCTCCTGATTGGCTACCGCTTCCACCAACCAGAATGCGCCTGGCGGTCGGGACTAGGAACTAGCTCCTGATTGGCCCGCAGCGGGAAGCCCTACCATTACATATATACCAGCTAGACATGGTCCCACATCACTTCATCCCTGAAGAAGATGGCAGAGCTAGCCGTCGAAAGCTTGGAAGCTAATCTCCAACTCATCTGGCTGAGAACCCGAGAAGAATTATTCTATATTGAATTTGATTAATTTAATTCTAGTATAGACGTTTCATGTATTCATTGGGACTTACTTAAATCCACTGAATTTTTCAAATTAAAAACTGTAAGGAAAGTTTTCGAAATTTATGAGAACCCTTCCCAATTATGTGCTATGTTAACTTCATTCTACTTCAGCTAAGTATTCTTACTAGGATGTGTCTTCAGTTCTGTGCAGTGATTGCATTCTCTTTGTGGACGACTTCACTCTCAGTAAAGTTCCGTCATCAAATGGCCGTAAGTTCTACATCTCAAGCCCGAGATCAAATCCCACTACCAGTTCAGCTCGTGGCAGTGTGTCTAATCTGACATCTGTGGGGCTTGAAGAGAAGCAGCGTACAAGGGATCGTCTGCGGAGACTTATGAAAGATCTTGTAGTTGGGGAGACTAAACCAAAGTAGGTAAACATGTAATTCTTTAATACTTCATTTCTTTTTATTTTACATGTATGAGTACAACAATAGCATACAATTTTTATACATATTTTAAACGAAAATAATATTGTGTTTGATCTTTCATATTTTCGCTCATATATTTTAACCTTTCATATCGAGACTTACCTGTTAATATCAGGAGCGAGAAGTAGAGAAAGCAAACTATTGTTCTCTGATTTAAAACTGCCATCCAAATTTCGTTTGTAATGTCTTTTTTAATGTTGCTTTTGTACTGCAGAATTTTTCAGAGCTAACAATATTTTATGCCTGTTTCAAGAATTTCCAGACTGCTGATAAGAGAATATTTTTAAATTCTCAGAAATGTAATAAGTAGGGGCGGATATTGATGACCTAAAAATCTACTTAAAATGATCATTAAAATGCCCTTAAACTAATGAAAAAATGACATGAAATTAAAAGAAAATGACATTTAAATATTATTCACCGTACTAGCATCACAACTTCTTAAAAATTAGTCATCTTGTTTCAGTATCTGCCCTGCAAATCTCGGAGAGAGGAGGCAACTTCCTGGAATTTAGCTAAGATAAAGGAAAAGAATGTGCAACAAAATGAAGGTTTTAAGGGAAAACTATAGATTTTTAATGAGGGTTTATAATGTGTTTCAATCAGGGGTGGTCCATGTCAGTGCCTTCTTTCTCCATCTCCTCCTCTTTCCGTACTTCACTTTTGTTACCAGATTTTCCAGATGAGGGAGTGTGAATGACAAACCAAATTGTGGACACAGCATGCATTCTTGCAATCTGTGTGTTAAAAATACTGTCTACTACAGTAGACATCCCTTCCAAATCATGTTGAGGACACAATGTCCTGTCCAGGACATGGTGAAAGTTTTCCCCCTTCCAAACATAAATTCTAAATTATTTTAATGTACCAAAGTACATATGATATTTCCATGCAGACATTCTGCGTCATCATATGATGAAAGAGTAATGGAACGGAGAAAAATTCTCTCCGGCGGCGGGATTTGAACGCGGGTTTTCAGCTCTACGTGCTGATGCTTTATCCACTAAGCCACACCGGATACAACCCCGACGCCGGTTAGAATCGTCTCAGATTAAGCTCCAACTCTTGGGTTCCCTCTAGTGGCTGCCCTCTGCACTACGTCATAGATGTCTATGAACGCAGGACCGAAGTCCACACATGTGCTAAGGTGCACTCGATATGAGTGACTAGTTGGCCGGGATCCGACGGAATAAGCGCCGTCTTAAATCACGAAGTGATTTACGCATATCATATATATTATTTTAATGTACCGAAGTACATATGATATTTCCATGCAGATATTCTGCATCATCATACGATGAAAGAGTAATGGAACGGAGAAAACCCGGGTTCAAATCCCGCCGCCGGAGAGAATTTTTCTCCGTCCATTACTCTTTCATCGTATAAATTCTAAAGACACTCTAGTACCGACAAAAGAACAGTAGCGGTCAAAGTCTTCACTTAAACTAAGCTGCTGTCAAGCATTTTATATTACTACCATTGTGTGAAGTGAAGCCTTCAGTGGAATGAGGGATGGACTTTAGAGTCTGTTCCAAACTATAAAACTCAAACTTCACTGTTGTTCACTTATTCAGTAGATAATTACTACTGTCCTATTTGTTTATAAAATGATTTAACAGACTTATTGGTAAAGAAGAAAGTAAAATGCATTCCAAATGATCTAAAAATTCTTCAAAGTATTAAAAATGACCAAAAATGCCGAAAAAAATATAAAAATGACCTATTCAAAAACGTAAAAAATGCAATATGTTGTTGTTTTCTAATGCCAGGCGTTTGACAATAAAGTCATTTGACCTCTTGCACTCCAATATTTTTCAAAGATATTATCATGGCCAGCCACTGAAGCACAGATTTTGAGGTGTTCCGAATCCATTTCTTGGTTTGAGTTGCACAATGGGCAGTTAGGGGACTGATATATTCCAATTCTATGCAGGTGTTTGGCCAAACAATCATGGCCTGTTGCCAATCTAAATGCAGCTACAGACGATTTTAGTGGTAAATCGGGAATTAACTGTGGATTTTGATGCAGAGAGTTCCATTTTTTCCCTTGGGATTGTGTTATCAAATTTTGTTTGTTGAAGTCTAAGTATGTAGATTTAATAAATCTTTTCACAGAGTAATACGTAGATTTAGAAACAGGTCTGTAAGTAGCAGTATAAGACATTACTTTTTTACGTTGCTATTAACATAGAAGGAATTTCATATTAATAGGCATCGTCCAAATGTGAAAAGTAAGATGACTTTTCATCAACATCTGCCCCCTAGTAATAAGGTATCAGGAGTGTCTCTAGGATGGTGCACAAGCAGTTGACACATTAAAATTTTGAATTACAACTTAATTTTATAGATGTACTTATCGGTAATTATTCTTTAAACAAATGTTGTAGGATTCTTGGAAGTAAAGTTTACTGCATTACATGTAAAATATGGACTCCAGTGTAGCCAACAATCTCGCCAAAGCGAGTGCACATGTTTGTGACGACTTTGTGGATCTTACTGCATAACTGAACAACCTGTGCGCACATTTCCATAACATTTGCAGGTCGTAAAGTGAAGTGTGTGTCTCAAAAAGGTCCATTATAGAAAGAGATGCCAAAAAATCTGCCATCTTGTGCAGTATCATAATTCCAAGAAACAAACTCTCACTAAAATACAGTGTAAAAAATACACGAAAATGGGCGCACTGTTAGCAGAACAGAACATTGACTTTTCACACTGGCAACTTGGGTTCGAACCCTAGTGTTCCAGTGAGATTTGTGATGGACAAAGACTGTATTTTGTGGTAGTTTTTTTAGAGTACTTCCATTTCCCCTAACTGGCATTCCAACATTGTTTCATTAATGATCATCTTGTGCCGTGTAGATTGTCTACCATGGTGCATTAAGAGCAATGCTACAGTGGCAAAAAGATCTACAGTTATGGCACATTACTTCTAGAGGGGGAACAATGCACATCAATTGCCTATCACTGGGATGAGGCAAAAAGTACATGGAAATGTTGGGAAAACCATGAAATTCAGTTTTAAGACTCAAAAACCGTAGCAAAATTTGGCTATTACGACTTGCACATGTTTTATAGCCCTGTGTTCAACAAATCTATCTGGCCCTGCTTTAGTTAGTCATACTGAGTGTTAAAGCTATTGATGACTGTTAAAAATAGACTATAATGTATTTCATTATTTATGTATAAAAGCTGAGCTATAGCTTCACAATCCTATTCAGTTAAATTAAATGGAAAATTACATTGAATTTTTCTTTCAACAGACCAGATGACTACATGACAGTGAGTGAGTGCCTTCAGCTGGAGTACCACCGTTCCCTCAGACATCATCTTTTGTTGCTGTATGCCCGAGAAGTGTTGGTACTAGATCTACATATCAATCAAACCGTTGGAATCATTCCATTAGAGAAAACAGCATCGCCTCTTTTACAGGTATTTGAATGGCAATAAAAGTTTTTGTTATTTCTTATTTTACTTGCACATTTACTGATTTGTAAATTACTTTTTGCCACAGGTGAGATCTGTTCGTCAGCGTGATGTTCTATATTGTCTTCATGAATCTGGAAGTGTAAGTGCAAAGTTTCGTCGTAGGCAGTTGGCATTTATTGGATCCCCTTTGGATGCGCCAGCAGGCAGTGTAAGCAGTTTAGGTATGTGTTTTAAGTTATTTTTTGTTTAGCTTTTATTTGTAAATTACACGACATATTTAAGAGGATAGGTACAGTTTAAGGGCAGCGGGCTATGAATGCGTACAAAAATTATGGCAAAACATGCACTGACACTTTTGACAATATCTACCACAATATTTACCACGAAAATCGTCTGTAGCTGCATTTAGATTGGCAACAGGCCATGATTGTTTGGCCAAACACCTGCATAGAATTGGAATATATCAGTCCCCTAACTGCCCATTGTGCAACTCAAACCAAGAAATGGATTCGGAACACCTCAAAATCTGTGCTTCAGTGGCTGACCATGATCTTTGAAAAATATTGGAGTGCAAGAGGTCAATTGACTTTATTGTCAAACGCCTGGCATTAGAAAAGAACAACAATAATATTTGTGATAGCCATACATACATTCATTTTATCACTGAATCTCGAAAGAATGCTGAATTGAATGACATATAGTTCACGTAATTTAGATTATTCATCTGTTCTAAATAATTTGTTTAATTGTTGCAACAAATCGAAAATACACTGAAACATAAGATCACATAGGTACAAATTCCTGGTAAACTAATGATCTCATTGGTCCTAAATTTTTATCAGATTTTTACTTATACATACAGCTATAAGAAACTCACTTTTTACTTAATTTGAGAAAGGTCTGTCGGTTTTGTGATATTTTAAAACAGAGTTTGGAAAAAATAATTTTCGCAGTGAAACTAACTTAATTTTCAAGTTATAAAAATAAAAACTGAGTTTCACTATCACAAGGCACTATGTAAGATCTGGTAAAAATGTGGGACTAATGACATCATTAGCTTACCAAGAAAATGTGCCTATGTGATCTTATGTTTAATATATTTTCGATTTGTTGGAACAATTAAACAATTTGTAAAGGACAAATTAATAATCTAAATTAAGTGAACTAAAAGCCATTCAATTCAGCATTCTTTCAAGATTCAGTGGTAAAATTTATGTAAATCGTAAATCTTGTGGTAGATATTGTCAAAAATGTTACTGCATGTTTTGTCATAATTTTTGTAGTTTTCGTAACCCTTTGCCTGTACCACCTAAAAAAATCGATTTTTTCAAAATAATGTTTAAAATATGTACCGAGTATTCAGGTTTATTTTTGTGAAACAATTATTTCGAAAGCTATGAATTTTAATGCAAAATTGCAAACTGTACTAAATTTCATATTACAGTAAAACTCCATTGCATTGTTGCCATTATCGTCTTTTCCTTCCCTTTTTATCTACTTTTTTGGTCCCGAAAATAGTCTCATAAACAATACTATCTTTTTCTGACTCCATCATTCCTCAAACTGTCGCTTTATCTCATCAGTCGTTAAGAAATCATGATACTGACACAGTATTTTTCGGAATGGATAGTTTTCTCGTGAAAAATAACAATTGAATAGACTACAGTGGACTTTATGTTGTCAGCAAACAGCTGGATACATTAAGAAGATTGATTGATAGTTATTGTGGACCTTTACATTTCTGCTTTTCGATTCACCATCACTTTAATATCTACTTACATATCATCCCTGTTCATTTGTTGTTGTTTTTATTATTATTATTATTATTATCATCATCATCATTAACATTTTATCTCTTTTCTTCGCCATCATCTTGTCTCCTATCATCTGTTTTGTAATAACATATTCATTTATGCAAATTTAATCTTTTAGGTAAAGCTTCCTGTAAAGCAGATTTGAATAATTTCAAGGGAACAATTGTTCCGGGGCCGGGTATCGATCCCGGGACCTCTGGTTGAATGTACTAGTGCTCTGCCAACTGAGCTACCCGGGAACTCTACCCGACACCGTCTCAACTTTTCCCTTTATATCCACACAACTCGCGTGGGCTGACGGAACACCAGAGACCCACATTGAGTGCACACAAACTCTGTGTGACTTGAAATTGTGGTTTTCTGTTAATGTACACAGTGACGTATATATTATGCAAATCTAATCTTTCAGGTAAAGCTTCCTGTAAAGCAGATTTGAATAATTTCAAGGGAACAATTGTTCAGGGGCCGGGTATCGATCCTGGACCTCTGGTTGAATGTACTAGTGCTCTGCCAACTGAGCTACCCGGGAACTCTACCCGACACCGTCTCAACTTTTCCCTTTATATCCACACAACTCGCGTGGGCTGACGGAACGCCAGAGACCCACATTGAGTGCACACAAACTCTGTGTGACTTGGAATTGTGGTTTTCTGTTAATGTACACAGTGACGTATATATTATGCAAATCTAATCTTTCAGGTAAAGCTTCCTGTAAAGCAGATTTGAATAATTTCAAGGGAACAATTGTTCGGGGCCGGATGTATCGATCCCGGGACCTCTGGTTGAACGTATCAGCGCTCTGCCAACTGAGCTACCCAGGAACTCTACCCGACACCGTCTCAACTTTTCCCTTTATATCCACACAACTCGCGTGGGCTGACGGAACGCCAGAGACCACATCAGTGCACACAAACTCTGTGTGACTTGGAATTGTGGTTTTCTGTTAACGTACACAGTGACGTATATAGTATGCAAATCTAATCTTTCAGGTAAAGCTTCCTGTAAAGCAGATTTGAATAATTTCAAGGGAAAAATTGTTCTGAGACTGGGTATCGATCCGACCTCTGGTTGAACGTATCATCTCTGCCAACTGAATTACCGGGAACTCTACCCGAAACCGTCTCAACTTGTCGGGTAGAGTTCCCGGGTAGCTCAGTTGGCAGAGTGCTGGTACGTTCAACCAGAGGTCCTGGGATTGATACCTGGCCCCGGAACAATTTTTCCCTTGAAATTATTCAACATATTCATTTATTACATATTTCCCATTTAATTCATATCCTACTGTTCTAAATACACTGTTATCTATCTTTCCCTACCTATCCTCTTCTATTCCTTTTATCCTAACTAGACTATCTCCCTTGCTTTATCCCCCTATTACATATTGCATATTCCTTTTATTAATTATTTGCCTTATTATTTTTTTCTATCTCTATTCTCAACTTCACCCCTACTCTTATTTCGTCTTTCTTAGTCATTTTCTCTAGCATCCCTAATTAAGTGTGGCAGTATATTAAATACATAGAAAACTGTAAAGCATGTTCCTCATTCAAATAATAACTTCATTTTGTTTTAGATATGGGCTCAGTTACAGCAGATGTCTTCCTAGAGATGGGTTATGAACAACGATGTCAAAGTGAAGTCATTCGGCAAACTAAAGGCTCCAAGGTTTTAGGCATGGCTGTCAATCCTATCTGCGAGAGGAGGATTGGTATGTGGTAATTATCAAATCTTTAAAAGTACACAATATAATGTATTTTTACATATAATAATTAGGGAGCGGATTTTTATGTGATAAAAAATTTAAATATATTTATTTTTTATGTGCTAAAAAGTACGAAAATATTTGCTAAAAATAAAAAAAAATATATATATATTTTTTTAATATGACAAAAATACCTTACTTAGCGTGAAAAAAAAAAAATGTTACTAGGTACTCACCAACCACACTTGAGTGCTAGTAGTTGGCCGAGAATTGCAGTGAACAACAAAGTTCATCTCCAAATTCTCCAACACAAATGCATGCCGATTATCTCTGAACAACAACTTATACTGTGAAAACGATCTTTCCACATTAGAGGACGTCAGACGTGCATATTTAAAGAGAGGAATGTAACAAACACATACACCGTCAATTTCAGCTACAGGCACACCCTCCAATACTTGAGCAACTTTATACATTTTTTTATATCCACTGTTTTTCCCAAACACATTCTGGAATTTGTCCCTTATTAATTGTGCTTCTGAACCTGGTAGTGAGTCTAGTTTAATTTCCACGGCACGCATCTCCCTGTTTCAGACAACAGGTTTTTGGATGTTTCGAGTTTCTTATGGTGTCACACAAAAAGCTTAAATTTGCTAATAGGAAAGCCAAATCGTTTTTTAAATAACCATCTTTCAGTATATCTTGAAGGATACGATTGACGAAGCCCGATAACAGGGAATCACAACAAGATATATTACCTTACTTGATAGACATGAGCGAGAGGCGAGAGATTTGTTTAAATTAAATAATGTTCATACCTTTATCTTATCTGTTGTGTTTCACAAACAAAGAGTGGAATGAAATCATCTTCAGCAACAATAAACATTCCTAATTATGTGTTGCAAGATCTCTCCTCCTTGTCCATGTTAATTTATTCTTTAATAATAACATTGATACACTGCCTAGCAGTTCTCAGAACTTGAGGCGATACTATTACAAAAATGGATCATGGATACACCACACAGCACTTAGAAACACGAAGCAACCAAGAATTCTTAAAAAAGATAACGTACTTCTGAGTTATATAATTGATTTAGTTTTAAAATATTTAAAAGTTCTTGTAAAAAATTATTTAAGTAAAAAACTCCAAGATTTATGTGTTTGTAATAACTTTCCTGAAAATATGTATTTACATAATTCTTTTGTGAAAATATGTGTTTTTATGTGAAATAAAATTCGGGTTTTAAACTTGAAACTTCATGTTCGGAATTTTTAACTTTGTTAATTGTGTTTCATCACACGCAAAAAGAATATTTAATTACATAGGAATCCGCTCCTCAATAATAATACTAATACCAATAATAATAATAATAATAATAATAATAATAATAATATGACAAATCCTAACAAATGTTCATGAACAATACAAAAAAAATGGATTAAATAAAGTTGAACATTGTATAGTGTAATTTATATTTTAAGTGCACTTGGCTTGGAAGGATTTCTCTGGCAATTCTTGTCACAGGAATATTTTTGCTCTGTCTTCCTATTGATCAGAGAGAGAATGATTGATGTGGGTAGTGGAGTCCCTTTCTGGTGAAAATACGTTGTTTTCACTCGTCATTGATATGATAATCCTATGCATACATAAAGTCAGAGCAGGTCAGTTTGTGATAAACCTGGGAGAAGTCGCTATCTACAGTATTGTAACTTTATTACACAAAACAACAATGTAATTTTATTATTTCAACAATAATTCCTTTCTACAATTCACCTTAAACGCTCTCGTCAACAATAGGATTTGCACTCAACACAGTATTCGTTATTGCACTCCACAGACGACAATGACAATTTACTTGGATTATTGAGAACAACAATGAACTGTTAATTTTAACTAATGTTCACAAAGCACTATTTACAAATCAGAACTGTCAGTTCTCAGTTCACAGTTCTTCTAGCTCAGTCACTCGAGTTCACAGTATCTCGAACCCCAGACCTTCAGAGACAATCCGCTGAACTTCGAACTCAGGTCCCCCAACTGCGGTCCACTGCACTCAAACTCAGGACTTCCGGCTCCACAGTTACGGACACAACTCAAGTCGAACTTCGGTCTCAAAGCTGGCTTCACTGCTACACAAGACTGGCTGGCATGCTGTCCACTGACTATAGCAACACTACTCCAGTTCACTCGCGTCTCTTCTTTTATAACTAGACCATAGTTTCTGGAGAGTACGATCTCCCGAACAATCGACAGATGCCTAGAAGATTTCCACGGATGTCAGGATGGCATTCTCGAATAATCTGGATATCTCCCCTCTCTGCCGCGGTCACTCTCTCTCCTCTCCCCCCTCCTTTCTACGCCACAGCACATGCCAGGAAGCAGATGCACGCGTGTTTGCACAGAACCACGGCCGACCTTGTAATCCTTCTGCCGGTCGTGAGATCGTATCCCAGCTCTGTCACATTATTGTTTGGTCGCACACCTGGCATTTTGCCGAGACTAGCACAGCATTGAATTTTTCCTGTTACAACTTTTGAGACGGATGAAATATCGAACTGAAGTGAGAACATTATTTCCTTAAGACTTCGGACTTTCTTTTGATGTATCACAATATATAGTTTCTTAGAAAAGAATGTCCATACCTGCTTTAACACTTTCTGTCCAGGGCTAGATTTAGGTATAATTCTGCCCCTAGGCAGTGCTAGAATTTGCTGCCCCCCCCCCCAACTACGACAAACAGTTTATGAGCAGCTAATAATATACAGGTTATATTTAGTTTAAATTAGTTTTAAATGAAATGTTACAATTCAGAAAACAATAAATTACTTGAATCAAAATACATGCATCTTAGTTGTGAATTATAAAGATTTCTTTCGCACTTTCTTCACAGAGAAAGTTAAACCTCCGAACCGTTATTCCTTGAGGCCAGAAGTCTGGTGATTTTACTACATGAGGAGTGCACTGATTAGACTGTCAATACATGGCTTCCCTCACAAGCTGTGTACTAGCTCAAGCTTCCATGAACCATTTACATTTTTTTTTGTGTGTGTGAGTGCATGCATGCGTTTTTTTTTTTAAGTGATTTGGTTCCAAATAAGGGAATTAAGAAATACACTTACCTTTTAAGGTTATATTTCATATTTAGATTATTTTGTATTTTCTACTAAAGCATTGTTGTTTTGTTCTATTTGTAGCTCTTTTCATAAACACTGGGAAAGTAATATTTCTGGAGCTGCGCCCAGCGAATGCAGACCCCCTGTTCTCACTGGTGGCTAGTCCTGGAATACTTCCAAACCTTCTTCTAGACAATGCTGTTAAAACAAAGACCACGCATGCTCAACGCAAAGAAACACTCAATGAACTAGTGGGTCCACTTATGAATGTAAGTGCAAGCACAATATTTTTAACTAAACAACAGTGTAGACTTTTCATACAGTAATTTGTATTTCCTTAAATACCCTGTCACTTTTTATATGTATTTTTCTATATTTTGTGGAGATCCCTGGACGCAGTTTGCGGGAAATTTTCGACATGCTTAAAGAAGAAGAATTTTAAATTTAAAAAGCCGCCCTAAATAAGGGTTCGAATAGATCGGCCTACTAATCAATTCATAAAGAATAATCATTAAAAACAATTGTGTGACAATTTGAAAGCAAAAAAAAAACATTAAGATAAATGATACGAAAACATAGGAAATCATTCACAATAAAAGTTTGTTGGGTACAAATGATTACTAATTATAGGCCTAGCTAAAGATGATTTTAAAATATGAGATCCTATGGCATCAATCGTTGCATCAGAAATTTTAAATTGTTTAAGTTGATTTAAAATTTCTCGTGGGATTGTGCCACGGGCACCGAACATGAGCCCAAAAACTGTCCAATGTGTGATGTGGTATTGTGCTCCAAGTGATGTTGAATATTGAGCGGCATTTGATTTGAAGAAGAAAAATTACGTAATATAAAATGTTCGAAGAGATGGAAAAATTCAAATATTTTGGAGCAACAGTAACAAATATAAATGACACTCGGGAGGAAATTAAACACAGAATAAATATGGGAAATGCGTGTTATTATTCGGTTGAGAAACTTCTGTCATCTAGTCTGCTGTCAAAAAATGTGAAAGTTAGAATTTATAAAACAGTTGTATTATCGATTGTTCTGTTTGGTTGTGAAACTTGAACTCTCACTTTGAGAGAGGAACAGAGATTAAGGGTGTTTGAGAATAAGGTTCTTAGGAAAATATTTGGGGCTAAGCGGGATGAAGTTACAGGAGAATGGAGAAAGTTACACAACACAGAACTGCACGCATTGTATTCTTCACCTGACATAATTAGGAACATTAAATCCAGACGTTTGAGATGGGCAGGGCATGTAGCACATATGGGTGAATCCAGAAATGCATATAATAATAATAATAATAATAATGGCTTTATTTAACCTGGCAGAGTTAAGGCTGTAAGGTCTTCTCTTACACTCAACCAGGATTAAAACTTGCTTACATAGTTCAACATAAAACTGGATCAGAATTACAATACAATTTAGGCACATAATGAGATCAAAAGAGGTAGTTACATAAAAATTTACCTCATAAAATAAAAATAAACATAGTGGAATACATATTAATGTTGTTAGAATCAATACGAATCACATAAAAACAGAAGCCAATAATTCAATAAAAAAATGTACACAGTAAAAATAAAAATAAACACATTAGTATACATATTAGTATTAGATTACAATTAAGTAGAATTTACATAATTAAACCAGAAACCGACAATTGAATAAAATGTACACAAAAAAAATAGATTGATAATAAAAAAAACAACACAGTGGGATACATATTGGCGTTAAGTGATAAATAAACACGATTTAGATAAGAAAAAAAATATATATTTAGAGTGTTAGTTGGGATACCGGAGGGAAAAAGACCTTTGGGGAGGCCGAGACGTAGATGGGAGAATAATATTAAAATGGATTTGAGGGAGGTGGGATATGATGATAGAGACTGGATTAATCTTGCATAGGATAGGGACCAATGACGGGCTTATGTGAGGGCGGCAATGAACCTCCGGGTTCCTTAAAAGCCATTTGTAAGTAAGTAAGTAATATAAAATGTAGGCCTACTTATTACTGTGCAGGAGTACGGTGTTCCTGTGCCGCCACTACGTCTGCTGGTGACAGGAATGTTGACTGGAGCTGCTTCACCACTCACTGTAATACGGATGTGTCCTCCTCTGACAACTCGTAACTGGCAGCAGTATGCCCCTCTCATGGCTGCCGGAACCACTACCGGTCTTGTTCAGATCTTCAATATGGCTACAGGCACTGTAGACAAGGAACTGACTGTTCATTCATACACTGTCAGGTATAACTTATAATTCTTGTGCTATTTTTTTTAATACAGATTTAAAATTTATCACCATGTGACGCGATAAAGATTCTGTACTCGCATCCAGGAGGCCCTATACTGAAATTCCGGGATTGGCCAGTCTGATCACTTTCCTTGTTCTTAAAATTATTAGGGAACTAGTTATTTAAGACAAATGCCAGATTGGTTCCCATTTGCGCTAAAAAAGATGTATTCCCGCAAGAAATTCAGATTGCATTATAAACTAATACAGTGACATCAAAAACTTTTTCCTGACATTTTTATTTCACTTGTTTTTTGACTATAGCATGCAGGCTTTGCTTAATCGTAAGTTATAGTTGCCATGGTAATATTTTACACTGCATAGGTACAGTCAGGACATATTAAAAATGCAAGGAAAAAGTCAACTGACTACTGACTGTAGCCAACCTTCCATTTAATGGTACGAATGTCTGTAGAGATTTATGTTTCCTAATAAATAAATTTGTAACAGGCAGGGTTTGGAATTGAACGGGTTACATCAGCTTCTTGTCTATGTGGATGATGTGAATATGTTACGAGAAAATCCACAAATGATTAGGGAAAACTCGGAAATTTTACTTGAAGCAAGTAAAGCGATCGGTTTGGAAGTAAATCCCGAAAAGACAAAGTATATGATTATGTCTCGTGACCAGAATACTGTACGAAATGGAAATATAAAAATTGGACATTTATCCTTCGAAGGGGTGGAAAAATTCAAATATCTTGGAGCAACAGTAACAAATATAAATGACACTCGGGAGGAAATTAAACGCAGAATAAATATGGGAAATGTGTGTTATTATTCGGTTGAGAAGCTTTTATCATCCAGTCTGCTGTCAAAAAATCTGGAAGTTAGAATTTATAAAACAGTTATATTACCGGTTGTTCTTTATAGTTGTGAAACTTGGACTCTCACTTTGAGAGAGGAACATACTGTAGGTTAAGGGTGTTTGAGAATAAGGCGCTTAGGAAAATATTTGGGGCTAAGAGGGATGAAGTTACAGGAGAATGGAGAAAGTTACACAACGCAGAACTGCATGCATTGTATTCTTCACCTGGCATAATTAGGAACATAAAATCCAGACGTTTGAGATGGGCAGGGCATGTAGCACGTATGGGCGAATCCAGAAATGCATATAGAGTGTTAGTTGGGAGATGGAGGGAAAAAGACCTTTGGGGAGGCCGAGACGTAGATGGGAGGATAATATTAAAATGGATTTGAGGGAGGTGGGACATGATGATAAGAGACTGGATTAATCTTGCTCAGGATAGGGATCGATGGCGGGCTTGTGAGGGCGGCAATGAACCTTCGGGTTCCTTAAAAGCCATTTGTAAGTAAGTAAGTAAGTAATAAATAAATTTGTAAGTCTGCTCAAACAGGATTTTCTGGCAAAATATTACACCTTCTGTAAGTTAATATTGTTTTGTACAATGAAAAAGTTCACTCAACATCACACGATGCAATGGGAGCATACTTTTACATGCTACATTTGGTAGTTTAATATTTTGCTGCTCTTACCTTCGAGCACCCTAAACTCGAGTGTGATGGATTCTTTTCCAGCAGTAAATCCAATTTAGCAGATGCAGCTTTTCTAGTTCTGGAATTTGTTTTGGCTTCTCGAATTCCTTGATGCTTTGAATTCAATGATTCTAAAGGGAAGTTGAATATTTCACTTATCCTTGGGAATTCCAGAATGCTGGTGGAATGGGTGGCCCAGATTTTTCAAGTGTTTCCTGGAAAACCTTAAAATTTACTTAGTCTTACTTTAAAAAAGTGTAAAATTGTTAAAAAAGGCATATACCTTCAACAGACGGCCCGTTTCAACGCTATGTCACGTCATCTTCAGTGTCTCTTGAACCACTGGTGATCTTGCCTCTATGATGTGCATTTGTCGATGGTAAGGGTGGGGGTGTGTTGTTCCTATGGTGGGGGCTGGCTGTTTGTGTGTTATGATGTATTATGACGTCGAATAATGTGTGTGTATTGAACTGCAATTGTGTGTTAAATATATATTGTGGGTATGCTATTGTAGTCTTATATATTTCGTACTGTTCTAGGATGTTTAATTGTGTACTTTTTGGTGTGATGTGTAAAATTTCCATATCTGTTTCTATATTATTGTAGTCATGATTATTGTTGATAATGTGGTCTGCACCAGCTTTCCAAATGTGAGCAGTAATTTGATGTGATGTAGGGTTTGGTTATAGCTTTAATATGTTCATTATATCTTGTGTGAAAGGATCTTCGTGTCTGTCCTATGTAAAAATGTGGGCAACTATTGCATTTTAATTTGTAAACTCCAGTTGAATTATATTTATTTGAATGTTTAATGTGATTATTTAGGTATTTCTGTGTTGTATTATTTGTTTTGTATGCTATCTTGTATTTTAGTTTTCTGAATGAAGTTGCAATTTTGTGAGTATTGGTATTGTGCTATGTTAATGTTATGCATTTATTCTCGCGCTGTGTTTGTGTTGGTTTGTTCTGTTTTTGTTTTGCCTTTTTATTAGTGTGTCTATTATGTTAGGGTTGTATCCATTGTCTGAAAACATTCCTGGAAAACATCTCTGTTGTCACCTATAATGTATGGAAAGTCTAGTTTGATAGTAGTTATAGAAATATTAATGGAGAGAAAAGCATGTTACAAAATATTAAAAAAGTGAATGTTTCATTAAATGTGAAAATTTTACCAAAGCATTATGAAATATGAATATTTTTTACTTTAATTGCATTGTATACATCGTGAAAATGCTTGTTCTCGCACCACCGGCAAGCGAAGTTTAGAATATGAAATTCCATATTTTGCCTGTCACTGTTCATGATATTGTTTTTCTTTTTTATCTCCACAGGGGAATAGAATGGACAAACCTCACCAGCTTTCTGTCTTTCGCATTTCCAAATGTGAGCAGTTCACAAGGACAGGTTCGTAATGAACTGTTTCTTACTGACACGTTAACTGGCAACTCTGTGCCATTACGAACAGACAAGGGTGATGAACCTCCCATTGATATGGTGCGTGTCTCACCGCTGAAGTAAGTACTCAGCAATAGCAAGATTTATTTTTATTTCAAATATGTGATGTTTGAAAGGACCTCAATGAAATTTTGGTTTTAAGTGTGTTTAAAGTACAATACGTTATTAAATTGGTTTAGAGGAATAGTGAATTGGATGTACAGTATTTTGTTATTGGATTGTTTGATTTGTAAATATTAAAAATCTCTTATTTTGATTCCACTGAATTGATTTAATTGTAACTGCATTGCTTAAAAGCTATAATTGTGGATTTGAATCCTATCTGTATTGTGGATGTTTTATGCATTAATTTATGAAAATTCACAACATCAACAACTTTATTTACGCAATGCCATGGCAATGTATACAATCCTTTAGTAACAACATGTAAAGCCCTCTTAAAACGTATATCACAGAATTTTGTTTCACAGCATTTGACTCTGTACCAGCCTAAAGAAGTTTCACTTAAAAAAAAAAAAAAAAAAAAAAAAAAAACTTTAGTCTGAGCATGACATTCTCACGTCCATGAGTAGTGAAATAGAGTCACATATATGCTCAAAATAATCACGTTTCCTGATTTATACACACTGTATTAATATACATTTTTAGTCTTAACAAAATGTGAGAATGTCTGGATCTGAATCCTTGTGGAATTTGTGGTGAACAAGGATTGTTTTATAGCACATTTTCGTAGATTATTCCTGTTTACCCTACTAATATTCTACCATTTAGCCATTAACAGTAATATTTCATACAATTTAATCTATTACGACTAGCTCACTACAGCAGAGCCAGAAAAGTTTTTTTTTTTTTACTTCTTTGATGCATTGATCCTTTAAAAGGAACACGTGAGTACTGTGCATCAATGTATTGTATGTCAGACAGGAGGAAAACCCAAAAAGGAATGCAAACAGAGTGTGAAATTATGAGAGCACTACTGTTCGTTCTAAAAACATTTCCTCCCATAATTCGAGATAAAAATCACTCTCAGACTCACTGCGGTTTTCTAGAAATCAAGTGCAGGTAAAGCTTATTCCTACATCTCATCAAAAATAAGGGGTCCCTCTCATGCCTGAGTACAGTACATGGAGAGTAATGGTTCAAACTAATCAATTTCGTCTGCCCATTTACATGTTACTGTATCATACAATTTTGTTACAGGCAGTACTTCGTTGTAATAATGAAAGATGGACCATTTGAGCTGTGGGATCTTAGAAATTTGTGCATGTTACGCACAATGCCCAAGAAGTTTCCTTCTGTTACAGCTTTGGTAAGCTCTGTTGTTTTTTTCAACGTTCATTTTCGGAATGAAAATTAAGAGAAATACATTAGAACTTGGTTATAGCGACCTCGGTTTGTGCGACACCTCGCCTATAACGTCAAATATTCTGTGGTCCGAACTAATTCCCCATAAGACATATGCTTTCCTACCTTGCTTAATACGACAAATGTATATGCGTCTACCTCGCATATAACGTCATTTTCAACCTCAGTTTGGAATACAATTTTCTAAGAACCAAAGTATTTTAAGAAATATTTTGCTGAAATCTGGCAAATCCTTTACTGTTCCCTTCTATCATAGACTTCTGGAATGCAGGCAAATTTCCCATCCCATTGTAACCTGCCCGAGTCCACACCTGTGGAGTAACGGTTAGCGTGTCTAGCTGCGAAACCAGGTGGCCCGGATTCGATTCCCGGTTGGGGCAAGTTACCTGGTTGAGGTTTTTTCCGGGGGTTTTCCCTCAACACAATATGAGCAAATGCTGGGTAACTTTCGGTGTTGGACCCTGGACTCATTTCACTGGCATTATCACCTTCATCTCATTCCGACGCTAAATAACCTAAGCTGTTGATAAAGCATCGTAAAATAACCTACTAAAATAAAAAAATAACCTGCCCGAATTCATGCAGTATTAATGGTACCTGCATGCGCTCAGTTTCGACAGGAAGTTTTCACTAAGTGCACGCATTTTAACGCAGTATGGCCACTAAAAGAAGTTGTTGTTGTTTTCTAATGCCAGGCATTTGACAATGAAGTCATTTGACCTCTTGCACTCCACTAAAAGAAGTGAGTGACACTTTAGAAGCCATTAGAATTGAGAACATTTCTATGAAGCTAGAGGAGGGAGTATGAAGCTAGGTGAGGAAGCAGTGAAATTGCAACTGAAATAATGAACATAGAAAGTAATTTAGAAAGTGTATATTGGGCAAGTACGAGACAACAGAGTAAAATGACATTACTTCATTCCTCAGTAAAGAAGTTTGGTGAGTAATGAACAAACTGTTTTAATACAGAATTCTGTATTTATAATTATACGTGTATTTTATTGTGTTCATTGTATGCTTAAAAGTGAATACATAAATCTAAAATAAGCCTAATTGTGTTTATTATTTTCCATTTTCCACCTCACTAGACTGATAATATGAATCTCAGTTACTACCACACTCGTTTATAACAACATAATTTTCAAGGCCCCTTAGATGTCGTTATAACCAAGTTCTACTGTAATTATTTATGTCAATAGATTTACTAGGTAAGCTAGTACTTCATATCATTATTTCTTAAAATGTTTCTGATTGTAGCATTCATCACTGTTACTCGGGGGGAGTAGATAGTGGTAATGTTAATCCAAACAATTATGTGATTAAGAAAAGAAAGAAAAGGTAAAAGGTGTCTCCAACAAGTTCACTGAAGTTCCTATCTTTGAATTACTGTTTTCACAATGAATAATAAGACAGTTAAAGTAAAAAATATCTTTTTCTCCTATGCCATACTGTACGGATAGGCAAATTTGGCTAAAACAGCATGACGTATTACCTTTCCTCCACCACTACAGCACAAGTTCAGGCTACCTGTGGGACAGGGGACAGTGGCATGTGTGTCTCATCAGATGAAGGAACAGATGAGTCACAACAAGCTGTTTCATTTTCCATCTCTGAAGGCTTTGCCAGATATTTCAGATGATAGATGTAAAGAATATGGTAATGGCCTTGGAAAATTTACAAGAAGAATTTCAAAACAGATTACAAGATGTCAGAAATTTAGAAAAGTCGTATACTGTAGTTTATTTTGAAATTCGTTTGCAGTAGGACATATCGAGGTTCTTTCGATTTACAAATGGAAGTAATTGAACTTAAACATGCCATGCATATCAGGAATGAATATTGATCTCATAGAGGAATGGATTTATTCAGGAAGTTGCAGGAAGGTAAATACCCACATATGCATGTTTTTGGAGCCAGGTTAATGGAAATATTTAGATCTACGCATGTTTGTGAGAAATTCTTCTCATGCCTAAACATCAAGAAATCTTCTTTAAAGTCAAACATAAGCAACATAAACTTGAATTCAGCTCTGCAACTTGTGATACCAAATTTCGTCCCAAGAATTGCTTTAATAATTCAGAGCAAATGTAAATCTGCTTTTCGTAATACTAATACTGTGTACATTATTATAATTAAAAATTAATTTCATAAAAACAACTGATTGCTAATTTATTTAATGCAGAAATTGTCGTCAAGAAGTCTTACGTTCGCTTTATTGTATATTGTATTTCAGCAGCTAAGACATTTACTTACTTACTTACTTACTTACTTACTTACAAATGGCTTTTAAGGAACCCGAAGGTTCATTGCCACCCTCACATAAGCCCGCCATCAGTCCCTATCATGTGCAAGATTAATCCAGTCTCTATCATCATACCCCACCTCCCTCAAATCCATTTTAATATTATCCTCCCATCTACGTCTCGGCCTCCCTAAAGGTCTTTTTCCCTCTGCTCTCCCAACTAACACTCTATATGCATTTCTGGATTTGCCCATATGGCTACATGCCCTGCCCATCTCAAATGTCTGGATTTTAAGTTCCTAATTATGTCAGGTGAAGAATACAATGCGTGCAGTTCTGTGTTGTGTAACTTTCTCCATTCTCCTGTAACTTCATCCTGCTTAGCCCCAAATATTTTCCTAAGCACCTTATTCTCAAACACCGTTAACCTATGTTCCTCTCTCAGAGTGAGAGTCCAAGTTTCACAACCATACAGAAGAACCGGTAATATAACTGTTTTATAAATTCTAACTTTCAGGTTTTTGGACAGCAGACTGGATGATAAGAGCTTCTCAACCGAATAATAACACGCATTTCCCATATTTATTCTGTGTTTAATTTCCTCCTGAGTGTCATTTATATTTGTTACTGTTGCTCCAAGATATTTGAATTTTTCCACCTCTTCGAAGGATAAATCTCCAATGTTTATATTTCCATTTCGTACAATATTCTGGTCACAAGACATAATCATATACTTTGTCTTTTCGGGATTTACTTCCAAACTGATCGCTTTACTTGCTTTAAGTAAAATTTCCGTGTTTTCCCTAATCGTTTGTGTATTTTCTCCTAACATATTCACGTCATCTGCATAGACAAGAAGCTGATGTAACCCGCTCAATTCCAAACCCTGCCTGTTATCCTGAACTTTCCTAATGGCTAAGACATTTATGTGTTATGTTGTATGATTAAAATTTAAATTTAAAATAATTTAGACATATCTGTACAGACATCTTGATTACACAACTTTTAACACTGTATCACTTCGGAATATGTATGATAAGTCTTTCTTGCGTTAAATTTTAACGTACAGGCAAATCATTTCAAACACATTACAAAGAACACATCACAGCCATAACAAAATTACAAAACACCTCCACATATACAGAACACATCACAAATGCCAACCACACCTACAGAGTCATTAACACAGACATGGGAATACTGCACATCCAACCAAAAAAGCCAGAAACTCAACACATTAAAACAATATGAAATATACAGACACAGGAAAACACACCCCAACGATATTCTCAACACACAACTCAATTTCAAAACACATACACTCTTTGACTCTACACTACGAACGCACCCTCACAGGAAACAACAAGAGGTGCCAAGACCAATAACGACCAGTTCTGAAGATGACCCATAAATAGGTCGAAACATGTAAACAAGGTACGTTAAAATTTAACATAAGAAAGTCTTATCATACATATTCCGATATATCTGTAACTATTCTGTTATATTTAATAGTATACACTAAATGGAATCATAAAAGAAATGAAAACATCCTACAAGAACTGGGAATGGAATCTATACTGCAGTATATTCATCAATATCAAGACAACTGGCTTCACCATGTCAAGCATATGCCTAGAGCAAGGATTCCTTGAGCAATCTTGAGCTACAGACCAACAGAGAAAAGATCACTGGGTCGCCCTGTGAAGAGATGGCAGGAAAACTTTTGTAGACCAGAGCAGTCCTAGGATTATCACCTGTTAGATAGATGTTGTTAATGATTTAATAGTACGCCATTTCATAAATATACCATTATTTATGCTTGAAACAAGTGTTAATACAAAACGTAATGAGCGGTATTATGACACACCACTGCTCGTAGTGGTACTCTCTCTCTCTTTCTATCAAACCTGTTTTCAAGCTCCCCACTCTTTGTGTGTCGCCTACCTTGTCAGTGCCTGCCATACTGGCATTTGTGACATTTCAGTAAAATGAGGTTAAAGAAAATATGACAAGAAGGAAATGAATACACCTCATCTTTGGAATGTGGCTGCTGAAATATACAACCAGCATCGTGCTTTTTACCTATCATTTGTAAGAAGAGGAAATTCATAGTGAAACATAGTGGAACACGTGTTGTCAGCAAATATAGTTCGACAACTTCAAGTGAAACCCCGTAAAACACGCCAACTTCTGGAATCTCTCTCTTTCTTTCTTCTCTCTCCCTCGCTCCTCGTCATTCAGTCGCCAATCACCACATAAATATCTGAGAGGGTGTGTGTGGGCATCGCGACTAATAGAAGAACCACTCTGCAGTATTACCACAATAACAGATTCTTCATTTTTGCCTCAACTGTCGGCTAGGAAGGTTCCATTGTGCTAGCATTGCAGGCAACTACAAACTTTTTAATGCTTTTGTTAGCAGGTTTGACAAACTGTGTGTGGACCTGCAAACATAGTGCATAGTGCTCTCTCCCTTCCCCCCATGCTTTCTCACTTGCTCCTCCCCAAGGCAGCCAGCGCTTACGTAGTAACTTGGCCAGGGTTTCAGTTCGATTTGTCAATCTATAGCTGGATACACTACGAAGATAGAATAAAGAAGGAAATGAGAGAAAAAATCGAGGTACTGTCTGGGGAAGATTGATAGCTCATAGCTGTTCTAAATCATAATAAAATCTCACCTATGCTTCTCATGAGCAATAGCGTCTGCATAATGTCACTGTTACTCCCCTGTAATTCATGAAGCTTGTTACAGGAATGGTCTCCAATTCACAACCTGAAATCTCTGAAGAAGAAACTGGCTTCAGTAGAAGAGAAAGAGCAGGCTGAGCCCACAAATCTGGCAACTAGTGCTCCCGGTGGAGACCTCAGTGAGTTTTACTAATTACACTTCTATAGAGATGCCATGAAGTTGTCTGTGGACGTGTTTTAATATAGGAACATGTTACAGGTCGAGGTGATGGACCTGATAAACAACTAGTTGCAAGGGAGCATTTTGTGTTTAGTGACTCAGAAAGCCAGCTGTATCACTTCTCTGTTGAAGGAAACATTGTTCGTGATGGCATCAAGATACCACCTGAGGTAAGATGTTTAGTTTTTATCTCTTTGGCCCGAATCTATTATGACTTGCAATATAATTCAGTCCTAAATTTTTCCGGATATTCTATAAAAAAAAAAAAAAATCTCATTATAAATGACAACATACACTTTGCGAATGTATTCTATAACATTCGTAGTATTAATGTGAGGATCGATTTCAGTTAGTTTGTTTGTTTCTCCCCCTCTTGAAAAATTAGCATTTGATGGGTTTGTCTGGGTTTGGACGCAAGCTCCACAACTGTTCTCTCAAAAATGGAGCAAATGTCATGGCCTGCATAAGCGTCCCCTAAGTGGGAAAGAGAGGACATGGTTGGCGGAATTGTCTGATAATTCTCCTTTCTAGGGCCCGGTTTCTTCAACCTTTGTTAAAATGCACCTAACATAGCATTAATTAACTGTAAGTTAAAAGTATGAATTGCTGTTAAAAATATTGCGTTTCTTCGACTTTACATTTCACATTTTAACATTCTGTTTGTTAACTCTCTGTTAGGACCAGAGATTCTAGAGTTTAACCATAACCTATAACCAAGTATAGGCTCACTTCTGTTTTCTGAACTCTGATAATTGTGATTCTCGCTTGTTTCCGTTGTTTGATTCAGAGAGAATAGAAGTCTTTCTATTCTCTCAGGTTTGATTTCTGCTTCTTTCCTCGTCTGTATCACAATAGCGTGGAGCGGCGTATTGGTATTGCTGTTATGAAATGGAAAATACTGGAACACAAAGAACTCTTGGGACTAATTTCTCTTCATTCGAAAGAAACCTTCTGCTGGAAATTATTTCGCAGTATAAACCAATTAATGAGAATAAACAAACAAACGGATCTAAGTTGAAAGCGAAAAGTGAGGCTTGGCAGAAAATAGCATATACCTTTGTATGAACTTCTGTTCTGTCAAATCGCAGAAATCCCCTTTGTTTATGTATTCATGGATATCATTTTCTAAATAATCCAGATATGTAAGTTCAGCATCTAACGCACCAGCCATATTGGATACTTCTATGCTAACAGAGAGTTAAATGATTTAACTGCATGAAATTGGGCAGTTAAATTAAAATAGATTTTAACAGCCTGTTAGTACTAACAATTGTTGAAGAAATGCTTCAACTGTTAAGTTTACAGTTAAAATGGAATAACACACTGTTATAATTTAACAAAGGTTGAAGAAACCGGGCCTAGGTCATATGGACCTGCTAACCAACAGCAGATGTTGTCCTCCAAACAGTTTAGGGGTTACATGTAGGTGATATAACCGTTATAACATAAAAATATGGTGCCTACATTAAAATGGTTATATGTACTTTTTGCTTCATTAATCTGCTGTATTGGAGAGCACGAGAGTTAATGGCTTTATTGTTCGGAACTCGCGTCAGTTAACAGCAACATGTATAATAAAGATTGATGTTCCATAGAATGGCATAATTTTAGCTTTTGGGATCTTCATATAATAAAGATGGATGCTTCTTGAAATAACATAATTTTAGTTTCATTCTTGGGATCTTAAGTAACAATGGATGTTCCATGAAATTACATAATCTTAGTTTTATTGTTAAGGATCTTCTTATAGTAAAAATGGATGCTTCGTGGAATGACATAATCTTAGTTTTATTGTTAGGAACTTTCATATAATAAATATGTTGCTCCATGGAGTGACGTAATCTTCATATAGTGTATTCAATTACCATAATTTATACATGGTTAAATAAAATACATTAAAGGTGATATGTTTCAGTTGTATGAACACAACTGTAACATATCACCTTTAATGTATTTTACCAAATCTATGAACACTGTATTATTGACCTAACATGTGTGTTTTATCTTTAAATATTATACATGGTTATTTACAGTTGTTTCCGAAAATAAAATAAAATCTAAGAGATCTCTGTTACCGGTATGTTATTTTTGTAAATTATAATTTCTAGTGGACATTGTAACTAAAACAGTTCTAATTTGCAGTCACATTATCTGAATAATATTCTATTGTAGCATTATTGAAAGAATGTAATTTTTTCATTTTTTAGACTGGAGTTGGTACAGTGACATGCATAGCATTTAAGAACGATCAGATTGTACAGGGTGATGTAGACGGAATGCTGAATATTTGGGATCTGAAGGCTCGCACGTCAAAAAATATTCACACAGGTCGTGGATGGATTAAGAAGATGCGCTTTGCTCCAGGCAAAGGAAATCTGAAACTCCTTATCCTGTACAGTGATGGTGTTGATATTGTCGATTTGAAAAAGGTACTCTTTGTGAACTTAATATTTGCTAAGCTTTAATATAGACTATTAGTACTTGTCATCGTCATCATCATCATCATCCTGACAAGTAAGCCGAGGGGCCTGTTATGGTCTTGTTTTCTGTCAGTACATGTAATAAAAATAATTTGTACCAAATGTTAAGATCTCTAAAGGCTTATGTCAGCCATAGAATTCAGTTGAGGTAATTAGGAAGAAAAAGGTACTGTCAAGTGGTGCGAGATCGAATGGTTTTGAGACACTTCTTTATATAGTTTGTAAATGAAAAATGCAATAATTGAAGCGTCGGCTGGAACAACGTTGTAAGTTACAAAATTTTCATTCGGCATGTTTTCGTGTAATAATGTTGTATGCTGTATTACCTTACTATACTCTTTGGCTTGCAACTGTCCATCAATGCAGTACGTGAAATTTGTCCACTCAAAAGTTTGCTACCCCATAAGAACAACGTTTTACACATTTTTGCAGCTCCTGTAAATTTTACCAAATGTAACTTATAACATTGTTCCAGCCGACGCTTCAATTATTGAAATTACATAAATTGTGGGTTATACGTCTAAGGAACATATTCACTAATTAGTTATTAATATAATTATTGATTACTGCAATTTATAGCAATTAATAAAAAGTGTTCGAACTCACCCCAATGCTGGAGTGAGTTCGGACACTATATGGTTTCTTATGGATGTCTGAAGTGAGTTATTATAGAAAATATTTCGAATTCAATGTCTTGCATATTTAGCAAAGTTTTATGTTTGCAGCAATATGAAAGAATCTCTCAATTAAAATGTCCCAAAGATATGGTGAAAGTGTTGGACATTGATTGGGCTGCATCAGACAAACCAGTGCTGGCAACACAGGATGGTTGTCTGAGGATAATGGACATGACTTTGGCAACAAGTTATTCTCCACTTATGGATTACGAACTCCAAGGTAGATACTTTGCTAATCTAATATACAGAGTATAATAGTCTAATGTGGTCTGTCTGCTTAGTGGCTTTCATGTACATAGTAACATTACACCTATCAGCCACGCAGAGTGCTGGTAATATGTTATGTACTCATCCAATTGAACCAAGAACATGCTGAAAATGCTTGCTGTACTTTTTTGTACATCTTTGGCACCTACTTAATATGTTCTCCATCACATGCTCAAGTTTCTGTAGAGAAAAAGGCAATCTCCTGATGGATATCTTGGATTTATCCTGTACACTTTATCTTTCAATGAACCTTAAAGATAAAACTCATAGGAGCTTAGGTTTGAGGATTGAGGGGACCACAGAAACACTAATGACTCTATCCCAGAACATGTGATTAACTAATTTCTCATAGAGAAATATTTGCTGTATGAGCAGTGACAGAATTCTTTCCATTTTGGTCAACTCTTGAAAAGGGGATGTGAAGTCAGATTCACATTTGTCAACATTCATTGTTTCTTGAAAAAAATGATCCGACAGTTTATGGCGCACCATACACCTACTTTCTCGTCATGTCTGGTTTTTCAGTGGACCAGTAACAGTAATTTTGTGAATTTGTGTAGCTTGGAGAGGAAACCAAGCCTCATGAGAGAAGAAAGTAAGAGACGAGTCTATTTCTCTGTTATACATGTTATTAACAACCCAGTCACAAAATGTACATCTCTTTGTTAGATCATCTAATTGTAGTTCATGACACACTAATTTTGTATGATTTGATTTTCACCAACTTATTGCTCTTATGTTCTGAACAAGGAATTCCCATTTCTTGAACTAGCAGCCTAATGGATTTTGAGGGGAATTTTCCAAGCAGTTACCAATTTCATCCAATGTTTCTTCCAACAAAACTTATTTTCATTTCTGCACTTTTCTGAAATACTTCCAGTCTCCCGAAATTTACGTTCTATCAGCACATTACTTTTACATTCTACCAGTAGATTAATTTATGGATTGCTTTACGAGCTGGAATCTTTACACCGGAATATCTTTCTATAAATGTTTCTCATGTACAACTTTAGACCAAAAAATGACTGATCTCCTGTAGCGTGAAGTTGTCTAAGTCCACTTCGTACAGTGCTTGGTTCACACGACTAGGGAAAGGATGTTTATTTTGCACCTAATTTACTCCTTGAATATATATTCATTATAGAATATTCATAACACTTGACCTATAAACAGACAGAAAAATCAACAAACAAAATGAAGTAAAAACAGAACGGAGTTGTGCATAAGAAATTCCTTCACGTGTAAACCTAGGCTCTCATGGAATTAACTGAAGTCTTCCAAGGTGACTCAGCATATGGCAGCTGTTTTTTTTTCTAACAAGCAAACATTCTCATGGGGACAGATAAAAATGTTTTTTTTTCTTCCACCATGTTAATAATGTCAAAACAAGTGCATATACAAATTTTGGCCACTTGAGCGCAATTACAAGGGCCCCCAGAAAGTAAGTTTCCCTGGGACCGTTTACAGAAAGAAAACACAATTTCATAGAAGGATTTATTGGAACAGATACAACAACTGTTGAGCTTTTTTCAACATATTCTCCACCTGAATTGAGACATTTCTCATACCGTGGAATCAACAGATAGGTGCAGACAGCTGTCGCACACTGGTTCCGATCCCAGGCGGCAGACTTCTATGACACAGGGATACAAAAGTTGATCCCACAGTATGATAAATGTCTCATTTCCGGTGGAGAATATGTTGAAAAATAGTTCAATATCTGTATCTGTTCCAATAAATCTTTCCATGAAATTGCATTTTCTTTCTGTAAACGACGCCAGGGAAACTTACTTTCTAGGCGATCGAGTGGCCAAATTTGTATATGCACTTGTTTTGACATTATTAACATGGTGGAAGAAAAAAATTAACACGCAGTTAATTAAATTAGCAAGATTGTTTAATTTTTAATAGTGGTATTAGTGATTTTGAACTGGTAGGTTCTCATAGTTTCAAGTCAGGAAATTGTAAACTGTCAACATTATATTGTTCCTGTCTACACATTTTCTTCTGTTACCAGATCCAGTGTTCTGTCCATTACTGCTACCAACTACTGCAGCCACCAACCTTCAACTTATGCTGTCCACACAATTTTGGAGAGATACATACTCTCTAGACTTCACAGTTGAAGATGGATTCTCAGAACAGGAACTTCATGGTGAGATATACCAGTAAAACTTTTTTTAAATGAATTAGTCATAAAGCTTCTGTCTCTTTCTTTTTAATCTCCTCATCTCTCTTTTTTTTTTTCTCATAACAATGATAAATTTAATAGTGTCATTGAAATCTGACATTGAATTTTTGTTAGGGATGCACAAGATATATTAAGGATATTAAGAAATCATCTTTTGTCGTAATTTGGGTCTAAATTATGGAATAGCTTGAATTGTAATAAATTTTTCCCATATCCTTCATTTTATATCAAGATTCATTAGAATAATGTTTAGTTGGAAAAAAGTCTAAATTTTCTAACTGTGTAATATGAAAAAATCGGTTATTGTATGACCACATGTAAAATTTGGGAATTAATTTTTGTGTTTACATATGTGAAAGTTATGGGAGATCAAGGGAAGGTGCGGATAGCTTTCAGTTGGACCAGAATGAGAGGAGAAGAGATTATGCTTTCGTCATTACATGGCAATCTTTTATTGCTGACTGGTAGAATTAAGGGCCAAAAAAGTTACAATCTACGAAGTTGGTGAATGAGCGACATAAGTAATAAAAATGTCAGAAAGGTCAGTTAGGAAGGTAGAGAATGGAAACGGGTTATGGGAAATTTAAAAGTGTCTAATTACTATAGATTTTGGTAGAAGGAGCTTCAGGGCAGTGAGATGTTTTAACCCTTTTGTGCCAGAATTTCAGTACCTCTGTAATACCGTATTTACTCGCGTAATTTTCCTCCTTTTCTCTCACAATTCAGAGGCTAAAAATGGAGGAGGGGAAAATTAACGCGAGAATTACAAAAATATCGAGAATAATCTGATCATAAGTAACACGAAACAATAAACTAATAATTAATGTATTAATCAAATCAGTGTTTGATACTAAATAGCTACAAATAATATATAATTTCAGTAATTATGAACAATTTTGTGACTTTTCTTTGTACCGCTGTATATCAGTTTAGTCTGACCTTGACGAATCTCAGATCATGGTGTTAAACTTCTCACATAAGTAAGGTATAAAAGTTAACTTGTTAATTACCAGTACATAAAGAAAATAAACGTACATGTATTTTACATTACACTACTTTTAACAGATAACAAATCAAAATCACCTTCCTTGTCATCAGAGGAATCATAGACGATGTTTCACGATAGAAGGGATGAATAAGACCTTGAGTTTTCCATGCTTATTTTTTCGATAGTTGGGTCAGTACCTCGTTGTAACTACTGCTATAAAAAGAAATCTGCACCCTCCATCTCATTTATCAACCCCACTGTATAATGTAGTGCTGGTGTAGGTGCTATAATCAGAACTCTGCTACATCTGTAAAATCATGGAAATATATTAGTGTTGTGTGGTGCACACAGTGGTTAAGGAGCAGTTGGACATGATGGATGAGGAGCAACTTGATTACCTTCATCAGTGCCCCTTGGGTACAGCTGAAAGAAGTTTGGTAGCTGCCCAGCTATTTGGAGACCAGACTGAAGTTGATTTCTGGAACATAGCTCTGTACTACATGCAAGCTTTCAAGCTGGAATCCAGGCACAGGTGATTTACAACTTACGAAGGTTGATCATTAAATAAGGCTCCATATTTTGCTAAGAGTGTTATGTATAATTTATACACAAGTTACATTTACAGTGTTGAACTGGAAACTGATTACTACTTTGCTACATAGTCTGGTAGATGACTAATACACTTAGCCCATTGTAGCATAAACTTGAAAATTCCAAGTATTTGATTAACTAGAGGACTTACTTGTGTCAATTATGTAAGTTTGTGCGGCTTACAGCTGTTTCGGTGCTTCATCGCACCATCCTCAGAGCCATCTAGATCTCAGCGTCATCTCGAACTTCTCTGCCTGTTACGTGGGTGCGTTTGATTGTTGAAAGGTATTGAAAAGTGGAGGATGGTGCGATGAAGCACCGAAACAGCTGTAAGCTGCACAAACTTACATAATTAACACGAGTAAGTCCGCTAGTTAATCAGTTACTTATATTTAAGTGTTAAAAGTAGTGTGCGCAAGATTCAAAATGGATTGAAAATTCCATCTCTGTAGAAATCTGTTCCTTGATGTTCCAACCAATCTTGGACAGCATCCTGTACAGTTACATCTTCCAGAGAAATTGTCTTCCTCCAAGATGTTTCTTCAGTGACCCAAACAAATGAAAATCATATGGAGCTAAATTTGGTCTGTAAGGAGGATAGCAGGATACTCCATAATATGTCTTTAAATAACCAATTAAAAGAGAATGTAGTATCCTTTTTACCAGAATGTTCTTTTTAATAAAAATAATTTCGAAAAATGTTAATCTAAATGAATCTTTTATATTTCAGAATTAAATTAAAAGTAGAGAAATTTAATTGACAAGTCAAAGCAGCCAATTTTATTAATATTACTATCTGCTTCTTCAGTCAATAGCATGAACTCTAAGCTTGTAATACAATTAATAGACTGGTATTGAAAATTGTTGATTGTTCCCGTAAAGATTAAATTTTTATGGCTTTTCGTAAATTTTAATAAGATCACCTCGTTTTACATTTTGCAGCAAAGTAATTGATGTGGACCAATCAGCAGGAGGTGATATAATTACCACAGGTTCACCATCTGCCCTTGATACGAAAAGAATAAATAGATATCCCCATCTTCAGCCGTTGGATACATGTTATGATGTTCTGTGTGATCCTTATACATACCAGGTGAGTTGAATGGAGCAGAAGTTTATTTATGATATAAAGTAGTAGATAAACATAGGCCTGGATGCAGAAAAGCCGATCAGATTTGATCAACAGATTTTTGCTGATTAGTGACTGATCATTGATCAAGTGTAAGTTGTGTATAATGAAGTTATAGTAATTTATGGAGGAAATAGTTGAAGTAGGTAGTTATTGATCTAAATAACCTAATAGATTCTTCTGATGAAGAAATTTTCAAATAATATGAAGAAATATTCGGTAAATATCCATAAGCAATGTCTGACGTCATACAATCAATGATGTGATTTACATTCATAAAACCCTCTACAGTGTTTCATAAGAGAACTTTATTATTATCAGAAAAATTGTGCCCCTTACTTTTTTAGTTTGGTTCAGTCCTTTTATTTTATTCTGCAGTCTATACAGATGGAATCTGCCTGTTTTGCTTCTACATAAAACAAAACGACAAAGCATTCGTTTTCTTGATCAGCATCCACTTGATGCATTCATTTCTTCCCCTTAAACAGCATCAGGTTGGTCGTGGTTGCTAAATAATGCTGATGCCAAATGCATTTCTTTATTAAATCAACCATTAGTAAATCGATGCAAGTTGATTGGAGATTCACTTTCGTGCAACACAATAAATAATTAAATAAATCAGACATCAAATGATTGATGATCAGGGACTGATTTAATTTACACATTTGAGGGTAGTGCAATTGGTAAAGCACTGGCCTTCTGTACTCGAGGTTGCGGGTTCGATCCCGCCCCAGGTTGATGGCATTTAAATGTGCTTTAATCTGACAGGCTCATGTCAATAGATTTAATGGCATATAAAAGAACTGTGGGACAAAATTCTGACACACCGGCGACGTTGATATAATCTCGGCAGTAGCAAGCATCGTTAAATAAAACATAATATTTTTTAATTTTCATTTACATTTCTACAACTGGGCCATAATATTTGTACAGTACAAATGAATGAAACAGATGTCATGAACTTTAATAATTTATTACTTACTTCACCTCGCCTAATCTTAATTTACTTTACTTCGCTGTACCTTATCTTATTTCACCTCACTTTACCTTATTTTACTTCAACTTGCTTCTTCTTAACTTATTTTACTTTACCTTTCCTTAAATTACTTCACCTCTCTTTGCCTTAATTTACTTCACTCTCTCACTTTATCTTATGTTATATAATGTAAGATGTAAGTAATGTCATATTTCCTGTAAAAATAATACTTTCATCACACTATGCAATCAAACATTTAGCTGTATTTCTGATACACCCTGTATATGATTTATTTTTGAGACCTCTATCATTATATTCTAAGCTTGTTTTCTTCCAAAACAACGCCAGTCCTTGTCTAAAAGTTTTTATACATGTTGATTACACAACTTTTAACACTGTATCACTTCGGAATATGTATGATAAGACTTTGTGTTAAATGAACGTTATTGTTAACATGTTTCGACCTATTTTGGGTCATCTTTAGAACTGGTTGTTGTTGGTCTTGGCGCCTCTTGTTTCCTGTGAGGGTGCGTTCATAGTGTAGAGTCAAAGAGGTATGTGTTTTGAATTGAGTTGTGTGTTGAGAATATCGTTGGGGTGTGTTTTCCTGTGTCTGTATATTTCATATTGTTCTAGTGTGTTGAGTTTCTGGCTTTTTGGTTGGATGTGCAGTATTTCCATGTCAACAGAGACATCAACACAGACATGGAAATACTGCACATCCAACCAAAAAGCCAGAAACTCAACACACTAAAACAATATGAAATATACAGACACACAAAAACACACCCCAACGATATTCTCAACACATAACTCAATTTCAAAACACATACACTCTTTGACTCTACACTACGAACGTACCCTGACAGGAAACAAGAGGCACCAAGACCAACAACGACCAGTTCTGAAGATGACCCAAAATAGGTCGAAACATGTTAACAAGGTTTGTTAAAATTTAACACGAAGTCTTATCATACATATTTAAAAGTTTTTGTTATTATGCGTGTCACTTGAAAACTCAACTCAGTCTGTAGATCAGTGGATTAAAAAAACTAGCTCAGTCATTTTTATAAAAATGAACTGAACACATTTTGGGACCACACTTTTCAATATTGCTAATTTTACCTCGGCTCTAATTTCACCTTAATTCTCCTTCACTTTGCCTTGCTTCACCTCACCTCACGTTCATGATTAATTTCCACACTTGTCTTCACTCTCCCATTTAAAGGAATTATTGATATCCCTCGTATCTCATACTGTAACTGAATGTTGTTCTCAGCGGCTGCAACTGGAGCGAGTGAGTCTTCATGAGAGCAAACGAGGGGACTACCAGCATACTAAGAAAGTGATAGAGCAGCTGATCCTGCTGGGCGAAATGGACCGAGCTGTGCAGCTGCTGCTGGAGACGGAACTTGAGAACCCCAACTATTACACTGACGCCATCAAGTAAGAATATGATTGTGTTATTCCTCTTCTTCCTGTAACATAATGGATAAGGTGGCTGAATCAGCAGTAGCTATTGCAAAAATGAACATAAGTGGTTCGATTTTAAGATGATACAATTCAATATAGGAAAATTAGTAGACTTTTTGAAGAGGTAGACGTGGCTGCGCTTTTTTTTTTTTTTTCCACCTGGATCTTTATATCTCAAGTTCAAACCTTGCCAAGGGTGGTGGCCAAGTATAGTTTCCTCAAGTTTATAGCACATGACTGTGATTGACAGATCATTTAGGGGAGATGTCTAGTTACAGCTTTCATCGAATACTATGTTTATTATTACTACTAACAAAATACCACGACTGTCAGTAAATGGGTCGTTTATTAAGTATAGTGACACTAAAAAATCTTTGAATATTAATGGACAGAGATCTGAATTGGAATAGTCAAGTAGGTAACTCACATCTGTAAGAAAGTATTTGCATTGCTCCACTCTCTAAATCATTTGCGAAATTGTCTGCCTCTTTCCATAAAACGAAAAATTGTTCAATTGTTAGTGATGCCGCATTTTGATTACTGTGATTCTCTCTTAACTAATATAACTTGTCAATTTAACAGAAAGGCTATAACGTGTTCATAATGTGTGTGTCCGCTTTATCTGCAATACTCGTAAATTTGACCATATAACACCATCTTTTGAAGCTCTTTCATGGATCCACCTAAAGGAACGAAGAATAGCATATTCTTTATCTGTTCTACTTACAATATTACTCACTTCTGCTTCAAAATATATGAGAACTGGCTCTGATTATCTTACAACATTTTGCAATCAACATCAGACTTTATTATCCATTCCTCGTCATTGTACCTCTTTCTATTCATCCTTTTTCAACGTGTCAGTTTGTCGCTTATGGTACTCCTTACCTCGTCATGTCAGGGATTGCCGAACAATTAATCAGTTTAAATTAAGAATTACTTACTTTTGCATTGGAATTGATTTGTGAGTGTTAGCCGATTTTTATTCTGTGTGTTTGTATAAATTGTCATTTAGGCCTATTATAAAGTAGAATTAGGATATAAATAATTGTAAATTACTTAATTATGTATCATGTTTAGTCAACATTTCATTATATGTAAGCTTCTTAATCTGCATAATATTGATTTTATATTTAAGTGTTACTATTAATATTGCTACTTTTCTTATTGTTTCAATGTATATTTCACTTCTGGTAGTGTGAAAGAGAAGGCCTCATGACCTTAACTCTACCAGAATGAATAAATAAATAAATAACAGGTAGCCCTACTCGTACATGTATAGGCATCTTAAGTGATAAAGTGGCAGGAATATTCTATCAGAGAAGCCACCGGCGTGGCTCAGTCGGTTTAGGCGCTTCCCTGCCAGTGTGAAGTTGTGCTCAGGCGCAGGTGCGATCCCTGCTTGTGCTGATTACCTGGTTGGGTTTTTTCCGAGGTTTTCCCCAAACACAAGGTGAATGCCAGGTAATCTATGACGAATCCTTGGCCTCATTTCGCGAAATATCATCTCGCTATTACTCTAATTTCATCGACGCTAAATAACCTAGTACAACTACTAAGCATCGTTAAATAACCAACTTACTTACAAATGGCTTTTAAGGAACCCGAAGGTTCATTGCCGCCCTCACACAAGCCCGCCATCGGTCCCTATCCTGTGCAAGATCAATCCAGTCTCCATCATCACATCCCACCTCCCTCAAATCCATTTAAAAAAAATGTTATCTCAGAGATGTGAATATGTTAGGAGAAAATCCACAAACTATTAGAGAAAACACGGGAATTTTACTTGAAGATAGGTGAATCCAGAAATGCATATAGAGTGTTAGTAGGAGACCTGAGGGAAAAAGACCTTTGGGGAGGTCGAGATGTAGATGAGAGGATAGTATTAAAATGGATTTGAGAGACGTGGGATATGATTCTAGGAACTGGATTATTCTTGTTCAGGATAGGGACCATCCATCCTTTGGACGTGACCAAAACATTTTAATCTGTTAGAGCCGACGGCAATTCGGAAGGCGGTTGTCTGTTAGCATTTGCGTCGAGAGAGACAGATAGAGAGATCAAGGCAGCGTACAACATTGCCACATCATACTTCACGAACACATGCAATACAAATAGCGCAGGAGAGAATTTAAATTATCAAAAGACAATAATTACCTTAGCTGTTGATTACTGTAAGCATGACACCAAACAAACCCTCTTTCCTTCCCTAACAATATTCTTTGCACAGTTCTCAATCCCACACCACATGCTTCTGCAGTCATTTCTTGCATGTTGGCAATGTTGCAGCTAGCATCAAGATGGCCGGCAGTGTTCTGCTCGTTAACATTTTTTAAATAATTATACACCTTAAACACTATTTTCCGCGCCTGCTTGTGTAATACTTGTCTTTTTATAATCTCTTCTTCCATTTATTTACCTTACACACACACAGTAAATGTTAGTTTTACTTATTCAATGTATTGAAACACTCGCACGTGAACAAACGAACTCGGGAAGTGCTTGTTATAGACTGATTCTGATTAGTTCTACTGTACAAGCCTGTGACGTCACATACCAGAAATGCTACGGTGCATATAGAAGCTAACTGCCTTCCGAAATGCCGTCTAGTCTAGTTTCTAAATTTATTCTATGAATAGCACCCTTAGTGTGTGGTACTTATGCAAAACCTTTTTTGAGCTGTCAGTAGGGTTGCCAGGTTTTTGTCAGAAAAAAAAAGTAAAATTTGCCACGATATATTTATTTTATTACACTGGATTGAACAAGGGAAAATTTCTCAGATTTAAAAATTTCCCGAAATAAAATTTAAAATGTCCACTTCTTAGGTCGTTTTGTGCTAGGTTTATTTCAATGTTTGGCTTGATATATACAGTATATGTGAGCAATTTCTTTCAAAAATGAAATATGTTAAATGTAAAGCGTGCTCCCAACTGACGGACCAACATTCATTTACAGATTGTAACTTATGCTGGAGAACCAGATTTCACTTCACTAATTAATGAGTTAATGACTGAATTTGGTATAATTTTCCTCTATTCAATACCTAATTCCCTCTTTACCCTTTGCTATCCAGTCCTCTGACTGAACTCTTACTCTTCGACCCCTAGGCATTAGAGCATTCGAGGCCTAGGGGTTCATTTCACTTTCCTTCCTCCTCTTTCTACTTTTCTGTTCCTAGTGCTGACCTGCTATGGCACTAAAATCGTCCTCCAGTGGCTTAAGGAGGGAAAGCTGGTGATCAACAAGATCTCTCAGCTAGGTCCAATGGACCTGTCGACCAACAGCAGGTGTGGTCCTCCAGACATTCTGGGGGTTGTGTGTGAATGAAGTAGCCACCAAAATGTTAAAATATGGTGTTCACTTAAATCGGCTACAACTTGCCATTTTCAATATTGGAGTGCAAGAGGTCAAATGACT
This sequence comes from Periplaneta americana, assembly GCA_025594305.2. Classification (NCBI taxonomy): domain Eukaryota; kingdom Metazoa; phylum Arthropoda; class Insecta; order Blattodea; family Blattidae; genus Periplaneta; species Periplaneta americana. Next base: position 86,463,708 of record JAJSOF020000031.1, on the reverse strand, counting down.
TTATTGTCAAACGCCTGGCATTAGAAAACAACAACAAATTTATTTTTATTTTTTCTCTTTTATAATATTCTCCTGATTTCATTTCGTATTCATCTGGTCCTCTCCCCCACATAGAAATTTCATCTCTGCAGCCTGAATTCTACTTTAATCCCTTTTCTGTATGTCCATGCTTCTGAGGCATAGGCCTACTACATTATTATTACATTCTGATACTTTTCCAATTGTTAGTGATATGTGACGTATTGATACTTGATGTTGCAGGGCTTGTCTAGTTGCGACGATCCAGTCCACTGGAGCAGCACAGAGCACCATCAAACTAGTGGCAACGAATCTCATTGCCAACGGCAATATCTGGGAAGGTGTGCAGCTTCTCTGTTTGATTGGCAAGGGTTTGGATGCATGCCGTTACTTGCTTTCATACAGCCTGTGGGAAGCAGCTGTATGGCTGGCCAAGTCAGTACTACCAACCCCTGAAACACATGAGGTGATGCGCAAATGGGCTGATCATCTTTTGAACAATGGACAGAAGGTTAGCATTTTAAAAAATTCCATTTCTTGGCTAAACAAATATAGAATTTTTAATACATCTTGATTACACAACTTTTAACACTGTATCACTTCGGAATATGTATGACAAGAACTTTCTTGTGTTAAATTTTTAACGTACCTTGTTAACATGTTTCGACCTATTTTGGGCCATCTTCAGAACTGGTCATTGTTGGTCTTGGCGCCTCTTGTTTCCTGTGTGAGTGTGTTCGTAGTGTAGAGTCAAATAGTGTACGTGTTTTGAAATTGAGTTGTGTGTTGAGAGTGTGATGCAGAACACATCACAAATGCCAACCACACCTACACAGACATCAACACAGACATGGAAATACTGCACATACAACCAAAAAGCCAGAAACTCAACACACTAGAACAATATGAAATATACAGACACACGAAACCACACCCCAACGATATTCTCAACACACAACTCAATTTCAAAACACATACACTCTTTGACTCTACACTACGAACACACCCACACAGGAAACAAGAGGCGCCAAGACCAACAACGACCAGTTCTGAAGATGACCCAAAATAGGTCGAAACATGTTAACAAGGTAAGTTAAAAATTTAACACAAGAAAGACTTATCATACATATTCCGAAATAGAATTTTTCTCTTGAACGAAGAGGAAGTTGAGTTATTTGGAAGCTACAGAGCAGGGATGTAGAAACTGCCCCGTGACATTTTTATGGTGTGCTGAAAAATCACGAATAATGCTTTAGTAGGCATTATAAGTCTCAGTTGGTCTTTTCAAATGTCTTTCGTCTGTACCCTTTTGGTTCGTATTCTGTTATTCTAAGCATTCTGCTTTCCTTCATTTTCAAAATTTCTTGAACTCGTTTATTTTCGTTTGATTCAGAACTTTTGGAATGAACGAAAATGTAATTATCACAGTAAATCACATAATTTTCAAAATAATTATCACAATTATCAGAAAAACGCAGTTGCCTCAATCTCATTAAAATTTGTTACATAGACGTAATTTTCCTGATTGTGTGATAATGGTAATAATAATAATCATAATAACCAGCAATTTTCATGGGTCATCAGATTCTTTGCCCATTCTGTTCTTACTCTTGGTAATTATGCGCCAATTTACTTAATGGCAGTGAATTTAAAACACAGGTTAGTGTTATGCTGTTTTTGCTATTTTAACATCACCAATACATCTCAGTTCAGTTTTACTTAAAGACCATCCATTGTTGGAAGTTACCTAACTCGTAATACATATGACTAAATCTAAAAGTGTCCTGTATTTATTTTGTATGAAAATGGTATTCTTACTGTCTTATTTAAAGATCAAATCGTCTGTATTCTAAAATCGCAATGCCATGATTTCTTTTTACTTCATTTTCACTTTTTATTCTTGTAAATATAACTGCTCTTTAAGTGAAACAACTCTTACAATTGTTCCAAGAAATATAAATATTGGTTAAGAAATATTAAATTCAAAGTAAATGAGCATATTCAAATCTACTGTGAGCTGTGAAGGAAAGTTGTATACTTATCAATAAAATATAGTCTGTTTTTCACATCCGCTTCTTACATATCTTGGCTATCTATCACTTAATGCTGTGTTAGCATTGTTTTGTATTGAAAGGAAATGATGATATGGCTATTTCAGTTAGAGCCCTTAGTAATTCTCTATCTAGATTTAGTTAAAATTCAAAGTTAATTTGAGTTGTAGGCATTAGATAGATATAATGAATGAAAGATTTTGATAAATTAGTTTATGATCTCGAAATATTATTATCTTTAGGAGATTAAATTTGGTATCTGAGGATCTTTAGAATTCTGCTTATAATTTTTGTGTAACAAAATATATAATTCATATTGCTTATCCCTACTTCTAAATTTGTTTAATTTGGGAATTTCTAATGTTGTTATTTCTAGTAGGAATTAGGTACTTTCACATGGTATGTTTTCTAAATTTAGATTTAAGTTTTTATGTTTAGACAGTAGTCCGAAGACAGGTTGGAACCTGTGACACCAAGAAGGCATCATATATAAGACAACTAAACCAGGAGATGGAATAGGATGGCTAGTTTCTTACCTCCCCCTCCTCCATTGCTGACTAGTAAAATAGTTTACCAATCAGACTTGTAGATTTAAGTAATATGCTCTTATTTTTTATTAAATAGTATATCAGTAGAATGTGTGTGAAAAGGATCGCAGAAGGTATAATAAGTATGTGATTACCTCATTGATGAGAGCGAAGTGCATCTGAGACTTAATCAGTCGATGATTAGAACCAAAAGATCCTGTATGTGTGGAAGTGTGTATGTGGGTAGGAAATAGAGAAAAGGATTGACACTGAAGGCTGTAGGTTTCAGTCTTGTGATGATAGTGATGGGCTCTCATATCTGACAAAGCTTCTAGTTGCTGCAGGGTGATTGATTCCGATGTGTCATCGTGAGTCTCACTTGCGGACTAGAATACTGATCCTTTCTAATTATAATATTATGGCTAGAGCAATGTAAGAAGCGCATGTGAGGAAAATAGCCTTCAATTCAGCTGTAAATTTTTTGTATTGATTAGTAAGACTTATGCAGTAAAACTTGTGCAAGATGGAAAATGAATAAGGCAAAAACTTGTGCAGTATGAACAAATTCTCTAGTCCCAGCATATAGTAGTAGTAGTAGTAGTAGTAGTAGTAGTAGTAGTAGTAGTAGTAGTAGTAGTAGTAGTAGTAGTAGTAGTAGTAGTAGTAGTAATAATAATAATAATAATAATAATAATAATAAAAATGTCCTGCTTGTCTATGCAGATGACGTGAATATGTTAGGAGAAAATCCACAAACAATTAGAGAAAACACGGGAATTTTACTGGAAGCAAGTAAAGACATAGGTTTGGAAGTAAATCCCGAAAAGACAAAGTATATGATTATGTCTCGTGGCGAGAATATTGTACGAAATAGAAATATAAAAATTGGAAATTTATATTTTGAAGAGGTGGAGAAGTTCAAATATCTTGGAGCAACAGTAACAAATATGAGTGATACTCTGGAGGAAATTAAACACGGAATAAATATGGGAAATGCCTGTTATTATTCGGTTGAGAAGCTTTTATCATCCAGTCTGCTGTCAAAAAATCTTAAAGTTAGAATTTATAAAACGGTTATATTACCGGTTGTTCTTTATGGTTGTGAAACTTGGACTCTCACTTTGAGAGAGGAACATAGGTTAAGGGTGTTTGAGAATAAGATGCTTAGGAAAATATTTGGGGCTAAGAGGGATGAAGTTACAGGAGAATGGAGAAAGTTATACAACACAGAACTGCACGCATTGTATTCTTCACCTGACATAATTAGGAACATTAAATCCAGACATTTGAGATGGGCAGGGCATGTAGCACGTATGGACAAATCCAGAAATGCATATAGAGTGTTAGTTGGGAGGCCGGAGGGAAAAAGACCTTTAGGGAGGCTGAGACGTAGATGGGAAGATAATATTAAAATGGAATTGAGGGAGGTGGGATATGATGGTAGAGAATGGATTAATCTTGCTCAGGATAGGGAACAATGGCGGGCTTATGTGAGGGCGACAATGAACCTCCGGGTTCCTTAAAAGCCAGTAAGTAAGTAATAATAAATGTGCACAGGTGTGCAGAAGTTGATTGTTATTATTCTTTGCTGTATTTGCTAATTGACTTGATCCTGTTCTTGCATTTTATTATATGGTATCTCTTCCACAGAACTGATCACAGAGTTCGCACACATATTTTGGGGCCAGGAGCATGGTAGTGTTTGATCTTACAGAGTTTGTGGTGGTAGCCGTGGGTCACCAGACTTGTTATTGTATGTCGTAATTTCTTGGTTGGGTTCTGCCCATGTTCTGTCAATCATCACGCTTGTGGTATGGAAATCAAGCCATATCTCGTCTCTTTTCTCTCCTCCAGTAGTCTTGTCGAACTCTTGGTGGATGGCAGTTTGTACCACAGGTCTTCAAGTCCCAGCATATAAGATAGACATCATAGTGTTATTTTGTGTATTAATTAATTTACCATTGCAGGCATGGAAATCTACTAGGTGTCTCTAAATTAGACCAACAAACTCTGATCTCAGACAACTTTTTTTGAAACACTTTTTGTTGAGGAACAACATTTCGTTTCAGTGTATCAAGGTTTTATGTCATTAATTGGGCGATCTTACAGGATGAGATTGAGGTAATCAGTTATTTGAAAATTAATACGTGTTAATTAATGAATTTAATAAAGAAATTATTACTGTTATAGGTATTCATTACAACCAAAACCACAGAAAAATACAAAAGAAAAGAAAAGAAAAGAAAAAAATCACTGCACTGTTAAATTTATAGTTTGAACTGACAAACAAACATTCTGATGGGGGCAGATAAAAAATTAATTTTTTTTTTCTTCCACCATGTTAATGATGTCAAAAGAAGCGCTTATTACAAATTTTGGCACTCGACTGTAATTACTAGGCCGTCCAGAAAGTGATTTTCCCTGGGCCATTTATAGAAAAAAACACAATTGCATGAAAATATTTATTGACATAGATACAGCAATTGTTGTGCTATTTGTCAAAATACCCCCACTGGAATTGAGATTTGTCATACCATGGAATCAATTTTTGTGTCGTAGAAGTCCACCACCTCAGATTGGAACCAGCGTTTCACTGCCTCTGCATCTCTCTCTGTCAATCCCATAAAATGAGAAATGTCTCATTTCCGATGGAAAATGTGTTAAAAAATAGCTCAATAATTGCTGTGTCTGTTCCAATAAATTTGTCCAATGAAATTGTGTTTTTTTTTCTGTTAACGGCTCTTATTTTTTTACATGATGGAAGAAAAAAAATTAACTTTGTGCGAGATCGTGCGTATTTGCTTGCTTTCCACTGCACAAAACCAATACGCAGTAAGTGTGAAATACCACATTCAGTATTCCCAACCCAACACACATAACAATTTCCCTCTTCTTACCACTTAAATTCATTTTACTGCTTTAGGCTTTTAACATATTATTTTTAGAGATGTTTAACATAGTAATAATTATAAATTGGAAACTTACCACTGCAATTTCACCTAAGTTGCACTGTTAATTATTGTTTTTAAATATTTGCAAAAATTAAGTAAACTCTACTACTCCACAAAAGTTATTGCATTCCTGATGCAAGTAACATTAAGGAAGCCGTGAAAAAATCAACAAGATTCCAGATGCCGATGTTATTACTGCAATATGTTATATAAATAATATTGCTGAAATATTAAAATGAAAAATAAATCATTACATAACCTTACTGTTTGTTTTAAGTTCGCATTTATAGACTGGGGGAAAAAAAAGACAGACGTATATCATGGCCTGCTGGAGTATAGTAAACACAGAAAACATTTTATAGCAACAATGTTGAAGATAGATATTTTGGTATTCCAAAGTTGCCGTCATTAAACAGAAACCAAGATGGAGATTTCATTGCAACTAATTAGAAATTTCTCTTTCAGGTATGTAATAAACGATCTTCGCACAAAATAATGTACGATACACAAGCGGTATGTTTGTTTTCATGTTCTCGGAAATTAAAAAAGCTCAACTGCGTTTCGCTTTTTCAATCTTTTCCTCGAACATGAAAACGTCAACATACCACTCTTGTAACGCATATTACTATTATCTGCCCCCATCAGAACGTTTGCTTGTGAGTACACTGCAGCCCATTTGTTCCTTAACAAAGAATATTTTGAAAAAGGTTATCTATCCAATCCTAAAGTTTGTCGTGTAATTAAGAGATATCCTGTATATTTCCAATGTAAGATTGTGATATGCTGATGTTCGGTCTACTCATAAACAGCTGATGTATCCTACCCATCTCCCCATACTTCATGTCACTGGGGAACCCTTCTCCCCTTAGTGCTGCTCTTTGTATTAAGATACAAACGAATTACAAGTGTGGCTCAAAGTATAATGTATGCATGAACAAGAGAAGAAAAGACATGAAAGAAATGAAGTGATGATGACTGACTACTGTTGGACTAAGAAACGAGACAATGTGGAGCTGCAACATAGAAGACAATCTCGAAGACAGAACTTCCAGTTGAAGAGAAAGCGGTATTGATATGTGATATTTGATATATTTGATGTCAACATTTACAACCATGTAATGTGGACCTCACAATTTTTGTATCCGGTCCCATAATTACATTCGTTGCAGATATACCTTTTGTAGGACCAGCCTCATGGTCTAGTGGTCAGAGCTTCTGGCTATAATTCATGAGGTCCCGGGTTCGATTCCCGGTTAGAGGGGATTATTCCTGTGTTCGTCCATGGTCTGGAATTTAGGTTAAGTTTCTCGTTGCCAAACTTTCAGAACGGCCCCGAGGTTCACTCAGCCTTCTATAAAATTGAGTACCGGGTCTTTCCCGGGGTAAAGCGGTCAGAGCGTGGTGCCGACCACACCACCTCATTCTAGTGCCGAGGTCATGGAAAGCATGGGGCTCTACCTCCATGCCCCCAAGTGCCTTCATGGCATGTTACGGGATACCTTTACCTTACCTTTAGATTTAAGACCTCTCCTGGCACCACAATATCATAATCATCCTATCACGTCATCAGGGTAATGTAACTCCACCTTCCAGGTGCCCCAACCTCAGAAGTGGGTTACAACTAAGCCATGGCCAGGAGAGGAGAGAAGACCAGAAATGTCGAAAAAGACAACCTGGTGGCATTGGATAAAAAAAAAAATACCTTTTGTAGACTCTCTTATACTTGACTTTCGACCCCATTTCAATTGATCAGTATTCTCCCTTTAAATCCTAATAACTTAATTTAGATCATTCAAAATTTACACTTTTACGACTCTGTTCTCGCTTTCATTACACTTTTATCGAACACACACTGTTTCAATAATACTTGTTACTAAAACGTACTATAGGTTCAAATTATGTCTGTGTCTTGTGTACATTTCATTTTCAGATCCCACTAATTTTCTGCATGTTATACTTCACTATCCTAGCTAGCCTCCCCCGCCATACTCCTCACCTATTTTCATTATCTCTATCGTTTTATTTAATTCCTATTACACTTCTCTGGTTCATTCAAAATTGACACTTTATCACTCTGTTCTTGATTTTCAGTTCACTTAGACTATATCAAGGACACACTGCTTCTAATAATACTTGTTACTATAACATATTACAGCATTGTCAATATGCTCGATTTTTGTCTGTTTCATGTGTACCTTTCATATTCCGATCTCACTAATTTGGAAGCAGTATTGAAAAATGAAGTGTCTGCTTGCGAGAAAGTTACAATTTATAAAACAGTTATATTACCGGTTGTTCTTTATGGTTGTGAAACTTGGACTCTCACTTTGAGAGAGGAACATAGGTTAAGGGTGTTTGAGAATAAGGTGCTTAGGAAAATATTTGGGGCTAAGAGGGATGAAGTTACAGGAGAATGGAGAAAGTTACACAACACAGAATTGCACGCATTGTATTCTTCACCTGAGATAATTAGGAACATTAAATCCAGACGTTTGAGATGGGCAGGGCATATAGCACGTATTGGCAAATCCAGAAATGCATATAGAGTGTTAGTTGGGAGGCCGGAGGGAAAAAGACCTTTAGGGAGACCGAGACGTAGGTGGGAGGATAATATTAAAATGGATTTGAGGGAGGTGGGATATGATGATAGAGACTGGATTAATCTTGCTCAGGATAGGGACCAATGGCAGGCTTATGTGAGGGCGGCAATGAACCTCCGGGTTCCTTACAAGCCAGTAAGTAATATTGTTAATATTGCATGACTGGAGCTATAGATATGGCAGTTCTTCAAATCATTATCAAATTTTTGTCATAAAATCTGACTTCAGATTCTTTAACAGAAGTCAACAAATCAAAATCAACCTTCGATATTGAAAGCCTTGAACCAAAATTTAATTTTGCAACCTTGTGTATTATTTACAGTGGATAAAGTCCAATTTTCATCTCTTCTAGTAATGGACTTCCTATATTCATCTGTATTCAGAATTAGTAGAAACATAAGACACATTAAGTTGTTTAAATTTTAATAAACTCTGAAAGCAGATATTAGTACTATGATGTGCTTGCTGTTTCTAGAATAAAGCACTGTTGGTGATGCTGTCCATGTGCCAGTTTGAGCGTGTGTTGGAGTTGCTGGGAGCTCAGAAGCTGCATGCTCGTGCTGGACTGCTACTACAAGCGTGCCGTGAGTTCGGAATATTCTCGCCGCCTTCCAGCTCAACAGATATCCTTTTTAAGATTTAACTTATGTGAGTCCTCTTATATCTCAGAACTAAAGGCAGACAAAATATGAAGAAAACTTTATCAAAATATGGAATTTATTTTGGCAAAATATGAAATATCTTGATTCCTAAACCATTTGGAGCAGTGTAAAGATTATTAATTTTTGGTCCTACAGAATTATCTGTTATGGTTATTGTTCATTAATAACACAAAGGGCCACCAGCTTAGCTCAGTTGGTTAAGGTGCTTGCCGCCAGTCTGAAGTTGCACTCGGGCACGGGTTCTATTCCTGCTTGGGTTGATTACCTGGTTGAGTTTTTTCCGAGGCTTTCCCCAACCGTAAGGTGAATGTCAGGTAATCTATGGCGAATCCTCGGCCTCATCTCGCCAAATACCATCTCGCTATCACCAGTCTCATAAACCTAGTAGTTAATACAGCATCGTTGAATAACCAACTAAAAAAAAAAAAACACAAAGGGAAACCCAAAGGAGAAAGATTCGATTCGGTTTTGTGGATTGAGCCTTGGCTTAGCTCAGTGGTAGAGCACCCAGTGCGTAGAACTGAGTTTCCTGAGTTCGATCCCCGGTGCCGGAACGAATTTTTCTCTGTTATTAACAAACATTTACAGTAGGTTTATATAATTATTTACTAGATAAACCTTTAGGGCCATATTCATAGACATTCTTAGCACGGGCTTCTGGTGGATGATCAGTGAACTAATGTTTCCGTATTCATAAGCCAGTGTTAGCGATATGATATGATATGAATCCTGTACAAGTATTCATCGATAGATCCAACTAGTTTAGCATGCTAAACCAAGCTCATCAGGTCGATCAGGAAATGTCTATTTATGCATAGCACCCCTAGATATTAATAATTTTACCTATATTTAATATGCTACCAAAGAAAATACAATATATCTGCTTAATGTAGTTTTCTGCATCATTAAACCCTTGCCTCAACGCAATAACTGGATAACTCAATTTGTCAGACTGAAGAGAACAAAAAAAATGCTTCTTGCATTGGTTGGACTCAGTACTGGTTACAATACAGCACAAGCCAATTATTTTATATATTTGACAAAGATCATACTTTCTGTCAGTTAATATTATTTTGTACGGTAAAAAAACCATAAAATGTGGGAAATATAAAGACAGATATTAAAATAAATATCAAACTTTTATCTCAAATCCCAAACATCCTTGCAATTCCAACCATAATCACGAACAGCATAAATGTTTCACGCAATCCTGTCACTTTTTCCTGATGAAGACAAAATACAGACAGTTTTTGTCAAAAAAATGTTCATGCAATTTATTCAGTGACTTCCATTTTTATGTGATCTGGTTCTTCACAGGTTAGATTTGTTGACAAGACAAGGACAGATTCAACAGGTAGGTTCCCAGTCTTTCCTGATGATACAGCTGTTATATAACTTTTAAGTTTCTGCATTTGTGATACAGTACAAAAAGTGTAACTGTGTTGGACACTAAATCGTCCTCCTACAATATGATGTTTGTGTTATGTAAATAGATTTGTTCCTTAACGAACATCACAGCCCTTACTGATTGCTGTAGATCTCGATTTCGCCAGGCATCTTTTCTCCATAGGAAATCACAGAGCTGCTCTGGCTTTGAGTGAGAAACTTGGAGAAATTGGACAGCAGTTACACAAAGAGTTCCAGATCCTCGTTGAAGAGAGGTCATGATTATCCTTGCCATTTTGAACATTTCAGAACATTCCATTATACAAAGAATAGTTAATCCGACCAACATCTGGAGGTTTTCTCATAGTTCCATTGAGTTATAAAGGCATTTATTTTGTATATTTAGCTCTCATATTATTTAGATACAGTAAAATCTCTCATAACTGGCAATACCAAAGTAACGGCACTTTGGAATGATCAAAAAAAAAGTTCAAATCTGCCACATTGCCTGTCACAGCCTGGCTTTCGGTGTTGCCACATTAGGAAGTTCGCACGAACTTTAGTGTTCGGTTAATATTCGAATGTTAAATGGGTGTATTGTTTGCATTTTGTGATGTTATTTAATAAAGAAAATCAACACAGTCTTTGTTATTGAGTTATGATCAAGTGAATGGGTGCAGTTTGAACAGTAGGCATCATAAAATACGTGAGAAACAAACTTCATATGAGTGCAGTTTCAACAGTTGACATCATAAAATACGATTTTTTTTTAGCAAAATCTCGTATACAGAAGTAGCCTGGTGCAGTTAAGAGGGATTCTCCTGTATAATGGTGCAGTTACATTTAGAGCCTATTTCAATATTCATTAACAAATAAACATATTTTTCTCACAAAAATGTAATTACAAGAAACAGATCCATTGACAGTGCCTGGTCTAATAGAAACGACTCATCAGGCAATATATAACAACTTTGAATCTACACTGAAAGTTTGGTGATCGCATGATGTTTCTGCAAAGAAATTACATTCTGCAAAGACTTTGGTGTGTCTTCTAAATTAACACCCTGCGTGAAAGACAATTTTATAATTACATTCAGTTTTAATTGTAATTACCAAAATCCACAGGCACTGTTAAATTGAATTTGTAGATTGATGATGTTCCTTTATAATACATTTGATTATACGTGACCTTTATCGCATGTTATCTAATGTTGGTTCGGTACAATAGTATGTAGGCAGAGAACATTTCTAGTAGAAACTTATTGTAAAATAAAAACTCTGTAAAACGTGTTTAAAAAAGTATAGTAGGATCCTGTTTATCCAAAATGAAGGAGGCGAAGCCATTTCTGATAATCGATGAGAAATATTTCAGTATTTTGCGGGAATGTTCCAAAAGTTTGGATTTATATTTAATCCAATCAGAGATAGTTCATATTTCTACTCCATAATCGGAAGCAACATATTGCAAGATTGTGCCATTTTTCATACAGCTCATGGCTTCTAACTTATCATTTATGGATACAACAACACATTTTCTTTTACTCGACATTACACTCGTGTAACTAAAAAATAAAACGTTCTGATAACTGCAATACAACTAAAATGAATGAGAAATTGTAAAACCTGTTGTAAGTGGTTGAAATAATGACTTCAATAATATTTGTATGAATAGTTTTATAAAGTTTAAAAGGAATTTTTTTATGTTCTGGGCTTAAATAGATGGATCGGACATTTAATTTTTTTTTCTATGAATATAACATAGCAGCATACATCACTTCTATTACGTGAATATCAATTATGGATTAGTGACTTGGAATTATTTACATATATATGCCTGTAAGATACTGATTGAAACAAATGTTCCTATAAAATAACTCCTCCAGAAGTTGGTTGGATGTGTAATACAGAATATAAGTTTACAGATTAGATGGTACATTATATGTATATGGCTGTCTTTCCATCTTGTAGAAACAAATATTTAAAGTTAAATATATGTATATATTTTTCAATTGTTTTATTTTATAAAATGTGCATATATTATGTAAAAAGGTACATAAACTAATAGAATAATTGAAGAGTACAGGGGAAAAACAATCAAAGACACAATTCTCTTAAGGGTGATATCTTCTAATTCAGTACATTACTGCAAAATTTGTTGCTGTTCCTAATGAAAAGATAGCAAAGGATGGCTGTATCCATGGTGATAATTCTCCTTTACCAGTTTTGATAGAAAAACACTAAAGTTTGCAGTAATACACTGAATTAGATGATATAACTCTTATGAATTGGGACTATGTTTTTCCCCTGTACTTTTCATATATAGTAATTCATATACAGTGGCATAGCATGAGAAAGACGAGGTAAGCAATGTATTCCCAAAGAAAAAAAAAGAAAGATTGTAATTTGGTACACTTGAAGAGATTTTATCTGCCATATTTTAAAACATCTCATTATTTTTCCGGACAAATCTTACATAATTAACACGAGTAAGTCCACTAGTTAATCAATTAATCATTATTTTTATTAGCTAACTTTGTGCATAAATTCAGTGATAAGAGTACAGTTACAAGAAACCTGTGTAAGTCACCTCCAAACAGTTGACACATGAAACTTATTTGTAGGTTAAAGCACAGTCTAGTATATATAGTCACGAAGCTTAATACTTACTAAATATGCAAACATAAACAGTTGAAATATGCATCCATAGATAGTTGCTCACCACCAGGATCGCTACTATCATCTCATCACAGAGACTTTCCCTAGCAGACCATAAAATGTATTGTACTTTTGATATCGTGTTCTTTTGAAAAAATTAACACCTTCCTTCCACTATTGAAATACATAAGGTTTATATATTATTTTCATGAAATATATATATTATATTCTATAAACTCACCTTCCTGGATCTTTCGGAAGAAGGATAATTCTAACCTATTTTTCTTACAATTTACAGTACTACAAACGTCTCCTTGTCCCATAATATTATTCAAATTATTGTATTTGAGCCATTTACATTCATTACAACTGATAACGAACATTTCACAGTTTACATAGCTTTTCACAAAAATGCGAAATACGGCACAGTCAATGCTTTTTTGATCTAGACAAATGTCCGTGCGGTGCAATTGAAAATTATTGAATCGTGCATAAATGAATGTACAAGAATTTCGCAATATTTAATCGAAATAAAGGCAGGTATTACACATACGAACAACGTAATTTTCACACCATAAATAATATATTACATCTTAACTCGCAAGTAAATTATGTCTGAAGTGTCCCATAATCATTGTTTTAAATTTTATTAATGGAATTACACTACATTTTAGAGAAACATATGTTACTGTTTATGCATTCCAACTAATTTATATGGTTGAAACGCCGCCCTTTGTGATCGGGTTAAGCGAGTTACATGGTCTGCCTTACGGCCTGTATTAGATCACGATGGCTGTGACACAGTCTATTGTTCCTAGTACTCACAGCGCTCCAAGCTGCTAGCAACTACCGAGAGATTTGCAAAAAATCACCCCAAGCTTCGTGACTGTATATAGTAGACTGTGGTTAAAGTCAAGCAGTGATTTGTCTCTTGGCAGCTGTGGGTGTTGTGAGAAAAAACAACAATATCAGATAAGTGTCATTTCAGTTCAAGTGATTCAATTCAGTTGTTTTGTATTATTAAAATAGTTCTCGTCTTCTTTGCCATTCATGTTTTTAACTGAAACTACATGTTTCATCATCATCATCATCATCATATCCCTCACGTATTAGACCCTACAGGATCTGTTACGGTCTCATGCCAGCGCTTTCAGAACGGTCTTCCCAATTTCCTCTTTCCTCTTGGTACATAAGTAAGAATCTGTTTAGGCCATCTAGTGCGATCCATCCTTTCGACATGTTTTTTCCACTGAAGTCGATGTTTCATATACAGTATTATTTGAGGGGCTCACAACCAGAGTGGACCAGTGATCAGTTTGTGGATTAATACATTCTCGGATGAAGAACAAAAGTAGAAATTAGGGGTTCACAACCAGAGTGGACCAAGTCCATCGGAAATAGCTCTGAGATATTGAGTCTTAAAGTTCCTGGCTCACACTTAGCAACTTTTTTTTTTTTTTTTTTTATTGTCTTGATGTTGATTTGTACATAAGTTTGAGCCTTATATATAAATAAGGCTTTTACTTTAAAGTAATATAAGGAGATATTAAAATGATTTTTGGTTCCAACTAGTTATCCTTTTCTTGAAGGCACTTAATTAATCAAATTTCGCTTCAGGTAGCCAGAGCTCGAATGAGAGGGTTAGGATGATACAGCAACTTTCGAGAAAAGTTATTTGAAATTCTTGTGATGAAATCATAAAATGATTCAATCTGTAACATATCTTGGAGCTGTGCATTTGATGTGGTATAGTCAGCAGCAGTGACTTTTAAGGAAACTGATCGTCTTGAATTGCATGTAGTCTTCTGATTATTCTTGGATGAGCGGAATTCCAAACTTCACAACCATATGTCATCACTGGTCTTATGACCGATGTATAAAGCCTGACTTTGAAGGGAAAGTTAAGATACGGAGATCTAATCAGTGGGTATAAGTGAATAAATCTGGCCAGAGCTTTGTTTCTTGCATATTCTACATGTTCACTGTAGCGCAGACGTTTGTCGAGAATACTCCTAGATATTTAACTTCATTCTTGTAGTCAATGTTTTCTGAGAAGAGAAGAAGGCAATCTGGTTTTTTAGGTACTTAGCAATCTTCACCTTCCATAGGAAATGCTGCCCTCTGTGGAGTAACAAATGAGTTATGGACTTTGTTTGTTATGGCAATGAATAAATCTAAGTTTAAAAAAATCTTAACGATAGGTTTCTTATTCATCAGAATTTGGTTTTTTTTTTTTTTATTTTATTTGTGCAGTAAGCACCTTCTGTTTACATACATATTATAAATTCTGTATTTCCTGTGTTCGTATTCTGAATGCTACGCCACTGTTCTTACAATTATTATTGCATAATTCATTGTAGCAATGTGTCATTTTCAGTAAAATTAGAAAAATCTAGTATATGTGAAAATTTAATCATAACTTAATTATAAACAACTGAAAATTTGTTATTAAATTTATTAGTATTCGATTCTTGTTTCTTTAATGAACTTACACCTGTTACCAATCCCAAATTAAAGTATCCTTAGTAAGAAATGATCAGATTATGGCTGCACAGAATTTGTTTGACGAAACTACAGGATGCATACAGAGTGGTTAGTATAATTTTGGGCCTTCAGAGATTCAGACAATTGTGGAGAGAAATAGACCCTGAAAAGCGCCGAGAGTCAATCCAGTCAGTTTGGTTTAGAATTTGTTTGTAAGTTGACGTGTTACTCAGTTCTGTGTGAAATATGCCATGACATAATCATAGTCTAGAACAGCTATGGGGACTACTGGGTGTTCATTTCAAAGTGTGTCATGACGTCACTGTTGTTGAGTCACCGATTTGAAGCGAGTTTCAGTTTATATGTTAGAGAAGTTGCCTATTATTTAAGGCGTTCTTTAATCTGAACTTGAGAACGTGTACGGTATAACTTGAACGTCGTAGCAACAGATGGCGGTCTGTACGGTCTGTGTGCTACCATAACCTCTTTCGAAATGTGTTTTGCTCCGGCAAGTCGTACGCAGGGTATTTGTTATCATCGGTTGCGTACGGTAACATTCCACAACACAAATCAAATGCTCCGTGTCCATGTTGACCGTCGAAGTTAATGTCAACAAATACGTAAGTAATCGTCTTAACCCTCTCCCTATATCCCGACAGTACGTATTTCCAAACAGTTCACATTCCTGCCACTACCGGCGTTACCGTACGTATCGGCACGTACTCTTCAGAATGAACGCCGTACTTGCTAGGCAACTTCTCTGCCTCATAGGTTATACACCTCTGCGGAAGTGTAGGAAGATTGAATTCTCTAGGCTCATCAGCTAGCCACATGACGGCATACAGTGAGCCAAGACACATTTTGAACTGAACACCCAGTATAAGCAAAGTAGGGAGGGAACGTTCCTACTCACCCCACATTCGTTTGATTGACAGGCGAGGGGTAAGGCAGTTGTTTTGCTAAGTCAAGTGCAGTGGTGGACTCGACACATCTTGCGCAACAGTAATTTCTCCGCTCTCATTTCTCGTTTTAAAATCTTTACAGTATTTTGTTTACAGGAAGTACACGTATCATACAATAATTGTGACTGCCACCTACTGTCATTAGGCAAATTATATATTTTTCAATTGTATAACCATTCCTTTACCACGTGCACGAAAAATTCTTGAACTACCTTGCGATCGACATAATAAAATATTTCTTTTTTAAAAACAATAAAGAGAAAAGCAAAACTCCATTGTCATTTAATTGCACAATATATTAAAAGAGACAATGCTCAACATAATAAATTGTTTCTTTTTAAAACCATTAAAGTAACTAAGCTCCATTGTCATTTAACTTGAAAGATTTAAACACAATATAATGATCAACAAAAACAATTGTTTCTTTTTATAAATACTAAAGAAAGTAAAACTAAGCTCCACTGTCATTTAACTTTAAAAGATATTAAACAAAATATATGAGATATGAATGAAACGAAATACTACTGTAGACCTATACTGCTGGTTTTCATTTTTTTGTTGTTGATGGCCCTCGAAATTTCTTGTTATTAACTATAAAGGCTATATTTGGCTCTAAAATAGAAGAACTCAACCGTAATACTGAAACTAAGTGCATGTCTGTGATCCTAGACCTGGAGATACTTTCGGTCATATTCATTTTGAAAAGAAAAACAGCTCACAACAGTAAGTTGAGCCAAACATAGATACAATACGCATTGCAAATGTGCGCAGGTTAGGGAATTGCTCCTCTGGTAGGTATTTAAAGAGATCTAATCCATTTTTTCCTAAACACTTTAGTGGAGTGCTCTTTTGCATCTCTATAGTGGCTCTGATGCTTGGGTAACATCAAATACAAATGGATTATTGAACAAACACATCTCCATGTCCATTGCAGTTACTTCTGAAAATCTTTCTTGGAAAGAGAATGCATCAAGTAGGCCTAATATGCACTCAAAGTTTTAAATAAGTTCAGTTCCAGATAGACTACTTAATAAAGTAATAAGTATCTAAATCCTGAAAATACCATAAACATATCTTGTTTTGTATCTTTTCACAAATATTACGAAAATAGCTTTTAAAACTCTATATAAATACTTGTAAGATCACCAAAATTCGCTTTATGCTTCCAATCAAAGTGGCGTTTAATATTGAAGCGTTTTATATGCGCAATTTTAAACCTACATATTAAGCAACAGACTTTCTTCTTTTTGTAAGTAACAAAAAATTCTTTCTGCCACTCTTCCTGAAACTGACGTCCTGAGATCGAAGCCGTACCCTCCACTGAATGAAGCGTGTCTAGAGAAGCACCAGGCGGAGGAGAGGGTCGGTGGAGTGGGGTAAGGCGGCTTTGAGTGCAGTGGCCCTTCGGAGCCATTTTTCCCCATGATTGGTCTAGAACAAAGAGTTTATGTATGATATGTAGGTAAAAACGAACTTGCTCACAATAGTGACAAGGTGATTCGCAAGAAACTACCCTGGCAATTCTGTTCCAGTTCAGAAACTGTTCATGCAACTCCTTTTTTTTTTTTTCTTTCCATTTTTTTAGCACAGTATGCAATATTCATGCGTTTTGTCTTGAATATTTATGTATTAAGAAATGTAGGGCCTGTCACCTCATTACTAGAGCAACCCACATTATGCTTTATCTTTTTTCAAATTATGCTTTATTTTAAATTTCTTTTAACATAAAAACATAATCGAAAATATAGCCATCCAAATCTTGGATTTAAAATATCGGCATCCTAATCAATTCAAGTGAACAAAAAAGAAAATGTAAATTAATGTTA
Organism: Periplaneta americana; assembly: GCA_025594305.2. Taxonomy (NCBI): domain Eukaryota; kingdom Metazoa; phylum Arthropoda; class Insecta; order Blattodea; family Blattidae; genus Periplaneta; species Periplaneta americana. The sequence continues at coordinate 86,445,586 of JAJSOF020000031.1, read as the reverse complement.
AAAAAATACATAATGAAATTTTAAAAAGAATATTCTGCGACAAGATGTGGTAGCTATCAAAATGACAAAAATTTATTGAAAATAAATAATATACATTGAATATTATAAAGATGAATAGAGATGGTGATTGATGATGTTCAATGAAGATTTTAAAATGGTTGATGCAATTGTCTGAAGAGTCTTTTCAGGAACCTTTAATTTTCTGAGGATCTCCAATGTAAATTTGGAAATTGTTCCTCGTGCACCAAACATAAGTCCATTGACATTCGAATCTTGAATATTATATTTATGACTGAGATCATCACAGCATGGAAGGTAAATAGCGCGTTTCTCTTCATGTACCTGCTTTGGTTGATCTTCATTAATTTCGAACCTTACAGTGGGGTCAAGAATGAGACCAGTTTTTTTTTTATCTCGGTCAATTATTATGTCAGCACACCGTGTAGATCCTTCCGTAGAAAGACATTGAACTTCCTCATATACTTCGAATTCACCATGTTCCCTTAATCTGTTAGTAATTATTGAGCGGACTGTGTTATGTCTGTCAATTCGCAGTAATTCGCCCTGAGGGCAGAAACCTTTTATACCAATAAACTTAGTCAAATACTGTTTATGTATATTATCAAACTGAATTTTTTTGTCACCTTAATGGATCAATTAAGATTTTTTCAACATATCCAGCCATTAGGAAAAAAAACATTGTTTCCCTTTACCATGCTCCCTTATCTCTCCGCTGGCAGACCCCACTCTCTCTCTGTCTCTGTCTCTCTCTCTCTCTCTCTTAATTAGAATCACACCCTTGTTTGATGACATACTGGGTGTTCAGTTCAAAGTGTGTCATGGCTGGCTGTATGCCGTCATGTGGCTAGTCGATGAGCCTAGAGAATTCAATCTTCCTACACTTCCGCAGAGGTGTATTACTTATGTGCCAGAGAAGTTGCCTAGCAAGTACGGCATTCATTCAGAAGAGTACTTACCAATACATACGGTAACGCCTGTAGTGGCAGGAATGTGAACTGTTTGGAAACACGTACTGAGGTGAATTTTTTTTCTTACTGTCTTGCTGTTATGGGGAGAGGGTTAAGACGATTACTTACGTATTTGTTGACATTAACTTCGACGGTCAACATGGACACGGAGCATTTGATTTGTGTTGTGGAATGTTGCCGTACGCAACCGATGATAACAAATACCCTGCGTACGACTTAGCCGCGCAAAACACAGTTCGAAAGAGGTTATGGTAGCACACAGACCGTATAGACCGCCATCTGTTGCTACGACGTTCAAGTTATACCGTACACGCTCTCAAGTTCAGATTGAACGCCTTGATTAATAGGCAGCTTCTCTGACACAAAAGCTGAAACTCGCTTCAAATCGCTGACTCATCAATAGTGACGTCATGACACACTTTGAAATGAACACCCAGTAGAAGGGCAATCAGCTAGCCCTTTTGCATTGAGCTACCGAAGCAGACGAGCAATATGAGTTCATAATTTTTGCAACAGATGGCATACTGATAGAAAACCCTAACGACCTGTCCATAGCCGCTTGTGCTGCGGTATAGTTGCCCGTATCGGTAATCGTCTGCTGTGTACGTAGAACCGGCAGTGTGCTATTGGCTGATCTTGAGCAGGGGGCGGAGAGGGGTTAAGAGTAGCAAGATGGGTGTATTGTTTTAAAACCCCGTCATCTTAAGAGGGGCGTTAATAAGTGTCATTAAACTTAGAGAAGAGAAATTGCAAGTACTGGTAACATCTGTCCATGACGTATATGTTTATTAATTTTCAGTTTTATGTAGAAAACGGCGACATGTTATTTACGAAAGAAGATACGGTATTTATTAATTTACAAGTCCAGAACCTCAAATAGGCTGGGGAAATGAGTCGAAAAAATAGTGAGGTAAGAGTACTAAACACTGTAGTTTTCAATGTAATACTGATAATATTATCTTATTTATGTCTGTAAAGTACATGGTTTTTATGCTATGAATCTATTAATACCTAAGGAAATCTATAGTAACCTCGTAAACCTAACCCAACCTCATCTTTGTTTACACTAGTGTGAAGATGAATGGTATGAGATACAGCAGCGATTTGAAAAGGAAGGATTGGATTATGTTACTCTTTGTTCTGAAGAACGTTTACTACATGTGTGGAGATGGTTGGTGGATGCAGAGAGCAATTTGCGAAGTTCAAGAAGGCAATTGGATAAATTACGTGATCTTAGGAGTGAAGAAATGGAGGTAGGTCTATGTGTTGTGCTGAAAAAGTATTTGGGTAGAAAACTCTTTCCATGTTTAGGAAGACCTTAGTTCGTTTATCATTATACATTCTTGAATTATATTTCATTATTTCATGGATTGTTACTGATACATGATTATTTTATCCTCGATTTCAGGAGATGGAGAGCTACATTGGACATATTCGGGACCTTGCAGAGAAGCGTGCTGATCACCTTGAGTCTGAGACTTTATCATTGCGATCGAAGCTTGAGTCTTCCCAACAACAAACTGCAACTCTGGCGACATTGCTGGAGAAAAGTGGGCTGCACTGCATTGCTGACGAGTCACTGGGTGAACAGGTTAGACTTTGCATAAATTACCTGTCTTAGAATAATACAACCAGTAGTGTGTAGGCCAATTTCTAAACAAAAAAGTGCCCTGGCTCTGGGTTTTCGGTAATACCAGTAGTAGTTGTCTTCATCGTCGTCTTCATCATCTTCATCACAATTTCCTCAGTAATACTTAGGGAATATCAGACGAAATTACATGGTTTCGAATCTAGATATTGAGGTTGTTAGGTCTGCAGAGTAGACCTCATTATGAAATTCTTTAAATATGAATAAAATATGACGTTTTATAAATGTAAAATTTGACAGTAATATGACAATCATTAAAAGTGCCCTGGCGTCGTCTGGCCTCGAGAAATAGTACACTGGCGCCGCCAGGACTGAAATACACCCCTGAATACTACTAAAAAAATGGCATCATCATTTTATACAAGACAGATATACATCAGAATTGGTTCTGTGTGTAAAAGACAAAAGGTCAAGACCAATCAATGTGAAAAAATTCTTTTCCATTGGTTTAAGAAATTGAGTGTAATAATGTGATTTGCGTTCTTTTCTTTATGTTGTGGTAATGGTTAGGCTCTATAATTACGTAAATACGTAGGGTGACCAGACATCTGGATTTTGCGAGACAGGCCCATGTCCCGCTTTTTTTTAGAATTTTGTGAGCATCCGGCTGGGTTTTTACTATAAAGCCAAAATGTCCGACTTTCTGCCTTTCAACAACATAATGTAAGCCTACCAGATATTGAAATACAGTAGGTATTATCTTAAATCTGAGTTCGAAAGTTCCGTATGTGTTTCTGTCATTATATGAAAAATATGTTGTTGTTGTTGTTTTGTATGCCAATAATAGTCATTTGACCTCTTGTTATTTTTCAAAGATAGTATCATGACCAGCCACTGAAGCACAGATTTTGAGGTGTTCCGAATCCATTTCTTGGTTTGAGTTGCACAATGGGCAGTTAGGGGACTGATATATTTATATGAAAAATATGCATTTATGAATTCTGTGCTCTAAAAGAATTTGTTTTGAAGAAGATGAAGCATTTTTCTTGGAAACAATAGATTTTCAGTAGAGTAGGCTACATTTTATGAGCAGGTTGTGAATGTTAAGTGTTTCCAAACTTTGCAGTAATTCTTTTTTTTCAATAATTGCGCATAATGCCTATGTTGAAAGGGTATTTTCACTAATCAATACCCAATGGTCAGATGAAAGGAACAGACTATCAGTAGAAGCAGTAAAGGCTATTGTAACAGTGTAGTATAATTTGAAGCATTTTATATGTAAAGAATTTCACGCCTATTTATTGAAATCCCCAAAACTACTTAAGACATCTCCTCTTCACAGAAGTATGAACAATTAAATTGTAAGATTAATAACAATGGATAGCTTTGGTACTGTGTTTGCCTATTGTTTTTGTTGTTCTCATTGAATGAAAAGAATTTAACCCCTTTACTCCCACTGTTCCCAAATGGGAACATGCATTATTTACGGCGTAAATGATTTGAGAGGACCAATAATCATCTTATTTTGTTTCTTATGTCAATGTTATATAAGAAACACCATTTTTAATAAAAAATAATTTGGGCATACATCCTCAATTCTGAAATATTTATATTCCAATCATTGAAAGTGTCTTGGGATCAAATGGGTTAATATCTTGTCAGACTTTTTTTTTCAGAATGTCCTGCTTTTTCCTTTACATGTCCTGCTTTTGAACATTTTAATCTGGTCGCCCTATAAATACATATTTCTAATTTACTAGTGAAACATATGCCCGTTCAAAATTATTTCCAAATTAGGTGATTTAGATTTTTTAAGTACATTTTTTTTTACATATTTTGGCATTAAGAATACTTAAATACATAGTATAGCATATTTACTTATAAATACATATTTTATTTATTTTTGAAGAAAATATATTCTTGAATTCCCACATTCATATACAGACTTTTTTTTTCTGTGGAAACAGTATGTATGTATGTATATGTGTGTGTATGTATGTAATGCCTACGCACTTCACTTGCGTGATTCGAGTTCGACATATATCGGATAGATGGCAGGACTGTGACTCATTTTCAAGTTGCATACCACTTCAGCGGGCCACACTATGCATGATGTGTACGTATCTGTGGAGAGTTATGTCATGTACTAAGGTAAGTGAATATGCAAATGTAGTGTGGAATAGGTGAGGATGATGATTAAGATGAAGAGAAAAGGAAAAACCTGGTGCCAGCATGTAGCCTACTCTTGTCAAATAGCATCAAGGGGGCCACCAGGCTTAATGTCCCCATCTGACAGCTGAATCATATCAACAGTGACATATATCTTCTCTTCAATGCACTGAGGAGAGATTTGGGATTTAACCCAGGCATAGGCTATTGGTGCACAATTTAGTGATTAGAAGATGTGCACTGCCACCTCTCCTAGTTCCGAGTTAGAAATTTTACACGAAAATTTCTGACCAGACATTTTACACGAAAATTTCTGACCCTGCCGGGAGTCGAACCTGGGTCGGCTAGTCTGGAGGCAGACACGCTACCACAGAACTAACTCAGTGGACACAAACGAAATGTTACTCATATTTTGTAATATACATTTTTTTTAAATATCATTTTATCATGTTTCATGTGTCTTACACAGTTCAAACCTGACACTGGAAAGAATTCTAACTCTGATATATACATTATAGAACTGATTTATGAAAGCTTAAATGTGAATAATAGTCCAGAGATTTTCACCAATATTCATTGTTAATTTATTTTTAATTTAAATAATATCGGTATTAATAATAATTTAATTTAAATAACATTTAAATAGAAAAATAATATTTAAATAGAAAAAAAATTATAATTTTTTTATTTTAAGCATGTACCTATTTTTTAACTTGTAAGTATATGTTTCGTCAATTTTAAGCACATAAAAATACAAATGTATGGAATTTGAAGCACATAATTCGATGGAGTTCAGGTAAATGGGGTTGTCATTTTTTGTGCAAATTGGAGTTTTGTTCCTCAGGTGAATATACAAGTTAAATTCTACAAACGGGCATGCGAAAAAAAAATAATAATAATAATAATAATAATAATAATAATACTAGCATTTGATGTATTTCTTTGTGTAGAAAATTATTTCCAAAAGGGTCCGAAGTTTAATTTTCATTTATCTCAAAACTCATTTTTATGACTTATCTCCCTTTACCCAAAACACTATCGAAATATTCAAGGCGTAGTAATGTTAAAAATTGTTTATGTAAAAAAATTTTAAATAATTAATAAGTGAATAATGTACACTAAATAAATGGGTTCATAGCTAACTTAAGCACTCTAAAGTAAACTACATTATAATATAGATTTTTGCAGAATACAAGGAGTTACTAACACAAGTATTAGATAATAGTACATTATGCAACGAGCATATAATGATACTAATTAAGACGCGAGTATGTTTGTTTATGAAACGAGCGCAAGCGAGTTTCATAATTTTCATATGAGCGTCTTAATTACCATTATAGGCAAGTTTCATACGACTTTTTATGCTCGACCATATTTCTAACTTGAAATTATTCAGAAGTATTCATTTTATTCGTATCTAACTGAAGAGTGGAAGTGACCTTGTGCATCGCTCATAAATTGTGAGATGTGCACAGACGCGAAAGTATTGATTTTTTCCGAGGAACAATAATGTCATTGACCTTGTTATAATCTACAGAATAACATGAACTAATTTTGATATAACCTGAAATTGATTTAGAATTGAAAAACGAGATGACAAATTGAATTTATTTGAATATTATTTAAATTAACGCTAATTATTATAGTAACAGAACATAACCTTCTGCGACAGTATTGGATTTCCAGCCTCCGTGAATTGCATATCCAAGAATAATCGAAAACCTGAACTTTAATGAATAGGTGTACTTTAATGACATGCATTAAAGGACTGCTACCAGGTGTATAATTACTACATTTCGGCAAGGTCGAGCATAAAATAAATTAAAGACACTGAAATATAAATGGGTCCAAATGAAACAACTGAAAGGTAATAACAATTGAAGACCTCCCTCGGAAAAGGGTGTAACATCGGATTAATGAAATATGTGACTTCGAATTTGAAAGACATGTTGGTTCAGAAAAGTGTGAATACAATTAATAATTATATATAATAATAAATTTTCAGTCAAATACACTTTTCAATTTGTGAGGTCAGATAATCTGTTACATCACATTATTTAGTACGAAGTCACTAATATTTTCGACTTTAAAAAGTCATCTTCAGGTGCATGAGGTGCAAACAATATTTAAAATTAGGTGATAAGTTGATCCAGCAATTAATAACATGGTAAGTAATGCACATACTGGCATTTACAATTATATAAATTTCGTGCCTCTTGAGGTAAACTGTACATGGTAAAGCTGAACACTGATGCTAGATTTTCGTGTGTATATAAGACAAGGAGAAGGCACAACATGATATTAACCTTATACAATTAAAGGCTAAGTATTCTCCTTAGATCGTATCATTAAAATTAAATTTGTACAGTTTGATATTAACTATGAGTCTAAAACATGTAACGTCTGGTGAAACACGCCCCCTTGTCTCGATGCAAACAACTGAACAACTATACAACTATGGCATTCACCACGACGAATTAGACTGCGTGCTCTCCCACCAACAGCATTTGCATCACAGCTTCTCCATCTCCTTTAAAATTATTACATTATATTTAACATTTTAACATAGTTAATATCAATATTGTTTGCATCTCATGCACCTGAAGATGACTTTTTAAAGTCGAAAATATTAGCAACTTCGTACTAAATAATGTGATGTAACAGATTATCTGACCTCACAAATTGAAAAGTGTATTTGACTGAAAATTTATTATTATATATAATTATTAATTATGTGACTTCGGTTGAAAAAGTAATTTTGAAGCATTCATTTATAACAATAAATGAATGCATCCAATAACTGAATAAATTTGTATTCTTGATTAATCAAATAGTTCTGCTAGTAAATATAGGACTAACGAAATATGCCCCTGAAATTATTTTCCTTTATCCTGCAACGCGTATTATAGAGTTGTTGGTTACACCCTTATTCGAAGGAGGTCTTCAATTATGAAAAGCACAAAGTACATATTGCACTATGTCATATAGATTTTTATGTTGTAAATTGTAACAGTAGCACAGGATCCGCCAGAAACAAATTACTCATTTTGAAACCCGGACTGTTCTAGATGAGATGTTTGACCACACATACATTTAAATATGTTCCATTGTTCAATGCAGTTCAAAATATTTTAGTTACAGTGGAATATTGGGCGAGTGATCATTGCATCTTTGCAGGGGCGATTTTCAGGACATGCTATGCTTGCTGTGCAAGCCCAATATTTTCGTAGAATGTGTATTTCTCAAAATGGCGTTACATACATTAAAATTTATTTTGATTTTTGGAATACTGTATAGGCATAAAACCATCCGCAGGTTGCACACCGCAAGTATCGCAACGCTTGCTCGTTTCTCGGAGCTACAGGAAAGATGTAGAAATAGCGAGAATATGATGCGCGCGCAAATGCCTTCCTCCTTGGTCCGTCCAAGGTGCACATGCTTCTGTTATGTGTTGTTTGAAGCTCTGGTCCGAGAGCTACACCAACGACTATTTAACATTGCACAGAGCAGTATTGACAGCGGGAATGTGCTGTGATTTGCGAGTGCAATGTAAATGTATGAGCGGAATGCATGTGTTAGCTGCTGCATGCATTATTAATTCTTAAACATTAATTTGAAGTATTGCAATGAGTTCGGAAATTGTGTGTTACTGAAACCTTATTATTAAATCCATTTTCCCGAAGACTATTCAAGAGAAGACAGACATTATAGAGAATATGTGCGCTCATTCAGTGCAGCTCAATACAACAATGTGCATTGGTTGGCAGGGTCCAAAAAACTAAATAAACTGTTTTGTTGGTCATGTTTGTTATATTATATCGAACTTCTACATCTGATAAGCGAATATGATCCATGACTCATAATGATTTCATAATTATAAAATAAATTATTTATGTGGGTCTGATTATTTTTATTAATTATGAATTATTATATCCTCCCATCTTCTCTATGAATAAAAGAGCAAGCCTAACTTTCGTGACTAGCATTCGCTCCTTCATCTTTGCTACAGAAAGATTTTTTAAAGAGTGATGATTCTGTTGTAACATAGGCAGGAACAGACAAGTTTCAGATCAGAAGACAGTCACAAGGTGGGTTCATCAATTTGGAACAATAGCATTTATATCAAAGAAAATTCCACCTGGTTATACACGTACAATTCATCTGCAGGAAATATTGCTAGAGTAAGGGTATGTGCAGATGGTAGTCTATGGTGTACACACAGACTGGAAACTGTTACAGAAAACCTTAGTAGTTGTCATAATGGGCTTCATTGAGTTAGCATGCATCTCGGTTCTTTGTGTTGGATATTGTCAACCAAAGGCCATTTTGAGTGCATCCTTTCATCAAGCAGTAGGTATTTATTGAAGGGTCAGTTTCATAAAATATATCTAATTTGGAAGCTCATCCTGTTAAATTCTTTAATTATTTTAGAATATCTATTAACTCTTTAAACAAGATTCTACTTTAGTTGGACCAAAGATTACACATTAGAGCACAAATATGAGGAAACCTGCCTGTTAGTCCAGAAGAAAGATTGGCAGTAATCATTAGTTAAGATATTTTTATTCAATTCACTTCACAAACTTGTTCCCACAACTTTTTTATCCTCGTATTTCTATCACTGTACTCTGGTGATGCCATGACATACAGAGCAGGTCGCTTTTCGACCTCCATAATTAAGTTTCTGTATTACGAGGCGCGTCCATAAAGTAACTTTCCCACTCGTCCCACAGCTAGCAAACCATATGTTGCGCGAAGGGACTGCGTGTACGTGATAGAGTAATGTCCTGGCATGGCGCATGCGCTAGCGGAACTTCCCGAGTGCTCTCAGTAGCTTCTTTGCATTGGTTGAAGATGGACGTTCCTATTCCAGCTCCCGCCGAGTGTGAAGTGCGGTCAGTGATAAAGTTTTTGAATGCACAGGGCATAGCATCGATTGAAATTGATCGTCAGCTGTGCCAGGTCTATGGGCAAGCAGTTGGTAAATTGCTGCTGTAGGCAAATTTCAGCAGGATGCCAAAATGTGCATGACGAGGAGTGCAGTGGGAGGTCAACCATCCTCATAGACGACCTTGTGGAACAACGCATCAACTGCTTGCTCATGATGTTAAGCCCATAGACCTGACACAGCTGATGATCAATTTCAATCGGCGCTATGCCCTGTGCATTCAAAAACTTTATCACTGACTGCACTTCACACGCGGCAGGAGCTGGAATAGGAACATCCATCTTCAACCAATGCAATGAAGCTACTGAGAGCACTCGGGAAGTTCCGCTAGCGCATGTGCCATTCCAGGACATTACTCTATCACGTACACACAGTCGCTTCGCGCAACATATGGTTTGCTAGCTGTGGGACAAGTGGGAAAGTTACTTTATGGACGCGCCTCGTAATATCACTTGAATACAATATATAACTTTCACATGTTAAATAGAACTAAATTACAGATACTTGAGAGCCATCTTCAGAACTGCTGTGGTCATGGTCTTACGTCTTCTGTTGTCTTCACCCCCGATGGGGGGTGGCTCCAAAACTGAAACTAGTTAACTAGGCATCGATAACCTAATTCTATTTAACACGTGAAAGTTATATATTGTATTCAAGTGATATAATAGTGTTAAAAGTTGTGTAATCAAGATATCTTAATTCTGTATTAACAATTGTAGACATTTTGACACGTGCATTGTTGTGCTACATAGCTATACATTTTGTATTTCCAAATTCTAAAGTTAGGCAGCACCATTTCGTAATGGAAATCTTGCATATGTATTCAGGGGAGGTATGATTGTCTATATGAACTTCATAAGTTGTAATAAGAGACAAGGTCTGTTAACTTCTGATGTCGGTCTTTTGCACAGTAACATAAGCTCTCATAACATTGACCAAATTTCCTGCTTTGTAATAGTGTTAAAATATTACGTTAATCTCCAACTTCTATTACAATAAAGTTATTCAGAAATATACGAAATCTTAAAAGTTGAATGAGCAATATTTCAAACATATTCAAACCTGTTTTAAGTGTTTCGACAGTCACCCAGTGATAGACGTGTCACTATCTTTTCTGTCACTGCTAAGGAATAATCGTACATCTAAACAGTGTAATTTAAAATCTTCCATTAACTTTACTTAAATTAATACACCTAAACCAATAATAAAAATAAATAAATCCTAATTTGAAATAACATTTCATTTTCAGTGATACGACTGTCGAACAACAAAATACTTCTGTCTGCACGTACCCTAAGATGTGCTTCATGGTATAGTTCACAGTTTTCTGTTATTCGTCATTTGTAAGTCTTCAACATTTCGAACCATATATTTTACCAAGACTCTCACCTACATAGGCCTATATAAGGTGCTATTGTTGAAGGAACTATTGTCACGAGATTTAGGAACTTGTCGAAATTTCTATATTCACCTTTTGCAGATGATGAATCAATATTCAGATTTCCTGAACAATCTTGTGATAACTGACAAGGCTCGGTTTCATTTAAGTGGGTATTTAAACATACAGGGTTTTAATTACTGGGCTCCTGAAAATCCTCGTCATTTTCGCGAAAGACTGCTTCATGATAATTTTGTGATACATGATACAGAGTCTCGTACTTCCTACAAACGACAACAAAACTCTGCTACAGTTACAATAGACTGATGTATGATAATGTTACAAGAATTAGTGAGCCCAGAACTGCTTAGGGCCAACTCCTGCTTAGCGGAATCAAACCGAATCAAAATGAAATTTCTGTTGCTGCTCACAACTAGTGGAATCAAATTGAACCGAAACAAATCAAACCTAACCGAACCAATCGTGTTGTAGTTAAAATGAATCGCATAATAGTTTTAGCATAGCTATGTGAAGGGTCGGAAAAATAAGAAATAAATATCGAAAATAAGAAAAGGAAATACTGAATTCATGATATTTTAACTAGATACATACATGAAGAATTTTATACTTTGACTACTATCTTATGAGAGACAAAACAAAATTTCGTTCTATAGTGCTTTTTCGGATTTTAATTTTTACCTGATGTTTCCATTAATTTACTTATTTCGCTTCAAACATTATCATGGGCACAATTATTACAGTAGTACAGCTGTGTTTTGTCGTAAAATAGCAGATAATTCTGAACAAAATTTATTAACTTTTCTTCGTCCATATTATTGAATTGTAACTTTCTCTATACATACTATTTCAGCAATAACTTTCAATAAACAAATTATGCTACCAAAAATGGATATGGCTCATTTGTTTTTTTCCACAGGCTTCAACAGAACATACTATCATACCCCAAACAAGAAGTTCTTTCTGGCAATGGAATAAATATTCTAACTTATGAATTCTGTTCGGTTCGATTTGACGAGCCACTTTCTGCTATCTTCTATTTAAATACATTGAGAAGAGAAATTCTGTTTGATTCGATTCCACTAAGTGGGAATGGGCCTTCACAAAGAATATCAACATTGAGTGACTGTGGTTTCACCAGAATGGATCAACACCCACAAAGTCGGAGCATCTATGAAAACTTTGAGAAGAATATTCTCAGATCATATTATCTCTTGGTTTGGCAATTTAAAATGGTAGCCCAGATCTGATTTATTTTCATGTGATTTTCTTTCTATGGGATTTTCTAAATTCCAGAGTTTATTCAAATTGGCCAACAGACATTCATAAATTGGACAACATTCACTCTGACTGAAAGAGTACATCTCAGTGCGGTATAAGAAGTAATGGAGAACATGTAAAATCAAATAGAAATTTGTATTTACCAACAGTGGTGGTCATTTAATGCACACAATTTTCAAAGTATGAGTATTTTCATTACTTTTTTAAATGTTGCTTTTAAACTTTGTGCATCAGTAACACATATTTATAATTTATACCAGTAAATTTCATTTTTAAAATGAGAAATTGTTTCTGGCGGACCTGTTGATTGCAGATTTTGAGTCATGACTGACGAAACGCACATGTAGGTCCATGTTCTTTATTTCCAGGTGGCGTTCCTGATAGCAGACAGAGCAAAACTGATGGAAGAAATAGAGATATTGAAGAAACTAAAAATTTCCAACGGTGTAAATGGATTGAGCAAAGAAGGGGATTTATTATCTGAAATAATCAAGGTCTGATATATCTTTGTATCTCAACATATTAATGTAAATATATTTTTTCGTTAAAATTGTTAAATTCTGTAATATGTAAAGTTAATGTAAAAGAAAACAAAATGTTGAAACATATAGTAGAAGCCCATTAATTCGAAATAAACGGGGTGGAGCCATCGGCAGATTTTCAGGGGAGGCAAGGGAGGCTGTGCCTTTCCTAATATTTTATCAGAAGACAATATGACCCTATTAATGCCAGCTGAATTAAGATCACAGATAAGTTATAACAAATTACGAAACATTTTTCCTTTTATATTAATTTTACTATTCACTACGACTAAGATGTAAGTTATGTAAAGTCGACCACATGCAGTTGGTGATGCCCGCTCGCTATACTGTAGATAGTACAAATAATTCGTACTGAAAAATAACAGACAGCGCTGTAACCTGTATAGTCGACATCTAGCATTCTGCAGTGTCTATGCGAGAGCGGGAGAGAGGAGACAGCTACATGACGCTACTCCCCGGTAACCATGACAACAGCAGTTCAACCAATAAGATAGCTGGTTAGCGGAGTGTTTAAACTTAACTAGAACGCATGAGGAGAGCCGAATTTGGAGATGTCCTACCCACCGCTGACAACTGTACTGCTTACAGTTACGACTGCTTTTCGGCTGCATTGAGAAGCTCTCTCTCTTTCTCCTTGATTTTAGAAAATTGAGTCACGTGTTGTTTGTTTTCTCTCCCTGCGTAAAAGTTTTCTTTTATGTTGGTAGATTTTTTCTTGTTTGCAGGTGTTCCTGTCATTTTTTTCTTTCGTGTTATGAAATTTATGTGCACAGTATGTTAAATATATCGAGAGTTTGGAAACAAATGCAGATTTGTCTCTAGCTTCTTCTAGTACCAGCTGTTCAGTATGATGTAATCTAATTGATGAGTCGAGTGAATCTGTTGTACAAGTAGGCTATGTAATAGTAATGAGCAAGCCCCAGATTCTTAGTTCCGAATCAATTTTGTTGCTATCTCGTTACTCTCGAAATATTGCTTTTCTTATTCGTTTTATGTAGCAACAAGTAACATTCTTAAATTTAATATGACCTAAAAAGACCTAATTCGTAGGTTAGGACTTAAAATGTCCTAAAAAAAGTAATCTGTACCAAGCCGTTGTAATATATTAACAGTGTGTTTATTTTTATTTTTTTCCCTGTAAAATCGTATAAATTCCTAAACATAAGATTTAAAATCCTAAAACATAGATTGGAAAATCTAATTTTAGTTTCTTAAAACCTATAAATTCTGCACTTGGTAATGAGGTACGTCACAGGCCTTATATTTTTATATTCTCATCACTCACGTCTTGGCCTCCTCAACTTTCAAATTCACCGTCCGCCACTGGGTGGAGCTATTTTGGATAACATGCTTTCTATACATATAATCCATGGATATTATGTTTGGTAGCTAGAGAAATATGCTACAGTATTGATATGCATGCATTTTTTTGTATGTACTTTCTCCACTTAAGTATAGCTGACATGTGCCATAGCTTTCCTCTGGGCCACAGCACAAATATACAACCTCCTGTCTTGTTCAAAGGAAAGTTGTTAATGTATCATTCGGAGGTAACCGGAGGTCTCCAATTGAAAGCACATGAACAACTGCTCTGGAGACTACCTAATCATGCATAGCACTGCTTCTGGGACGACCTTTCTTTCCTCTTCCAGATGATATCCAGTCTAGAATTTTTCTCTGAAGCTCTTGATCTGACATTATCGAATATGCCCATACCATTCTAACTACTTATATTTCACAAAACTAAAATTGAAAAGATAAAGTATATGATTATGTCTCGTGACCAGAATATTTACGAAATGAAACATAAAAATTGGAGATTTATCCTTTGAAGAGGTGGAAAAATTCAAATGTCTTGGAGCACAAGTAACAAATATAAATGACACTCGGGAGGAAATTAAATGCAGAATAAATATGGGAAATGCCTGTTATTATTCGGTTGAGAAGCTTTTGTCATCTAGTCTCCTGTCAAAAAATCTAAAAGTTAGAATTTATAAAACAGTTATATTACCGGTTGTTCTGTATGATTGTGAAACTTGGACTTTCACTTTGAGAGAGGAACAGAGATTAAGGGTGTTTGAGAATAAGGTGCTTAGGAAAATATTTGGAGCTAGGAGGGATGAAATTACAGGAGAATGGAGAAAGTTACACAATGCAGAACTGCATGCATTGTATTCTTCACCTGGCATAATTAGGAACATTAAATCCAGACGTTTGAGATGGGCAGGGCATGTAGCACATATGGGCGAATCCAGAAATGCATATAGAGTGTTAGTTGGGAGGCCGGAGAGAAAAAGACATTTGGAGAGGCCGAGACGTAGATGGGAGGATAATATTAAAATGGTTTTGAGGGAGGTGGGATATGATGATAGAGACTGGATTAATCTTGCACAGGATAGGGACCGATGGCGGGCTTATGTGAGGACGGCAATGAACCTGCGGGTTCCTTAAAAGGCATTTGTAAGTAAGTAAAATTGAATTTGGAACGTTCATTCCTCTTTTTATTCCTCATTTCTAATTTTTCCCAATTTAGAATGTCTTGTGAACCGTCTTGAATAATCCATTTCTGTACTAAGCAGTTTAAAAATAATATTTTTATTCAACTGCCATGTTTCTGCTCTTTATGTTGAAGTACTTCGAATAATTTATTATAAATTTGCAGTTTGGTATCTTTTGTTATATTTTTGTCCCACAATACCCCAATCACTCCAATATTGCTATTGCTGATTTTCCTTTCTGTATCGGATGTTTTATATCAATCTTTTGCCTGTCATTTTTATTGATTTTGATGTCTAAATACTGATATTCATCACAGCCTTCGATACAGCTTTTTCCATCTTCTAAAGTTAAATCTTTTGTTTCTTCACGACATGCATATAAAATAATTTTCCAAATGTATTTTTGATCCCCATTGATTAGGCTATTCTTCCATGAATTTTCCACTCATATATTCCGTATCATCATAATCGTGGGCTATGACTAAAAACTCTTCCTCTAACAACTCTGCTAATAATTTGGTGTTTTCTTGAGTTATAGGTCCAGAAAATAACATTCCTTTTGTAGGTTTATGGTTAAACCACAGAAATAGGATTTGCTAATTTTTTCCATCTGAGTCGCTTTCACAATTTTGCAGTTTAGCATATAAATAGAACTTATTTCCTTCATTATTGTGCATTCATATTTAGGTATCATCTGAAAAAGAAGTACTGCGCAGAGAAGTTGCAGAAATGTGTGACCGTGTGCAGTTGTTAGAAAAGGCTTCCAGACAGCTCGAGTTGGATAACGAGAGACTTGCATTCAAGGTGGGTAGATTGGTTTAACATGTAATTCTTTGTCTGAATACACATTGAGTTTAGTGAGTTGTATGATATTAACTTCTGTTTAAGTACAGTGTGTGTTGATGGTAAGGGAATAATACTTTGTTATTTGGTATCAAACATTTCTGACTCATCGAGGCATGGTCTAGCAGAAAAGAAAAATGCATGTCAATGCTAGCTAAATTTTAAAATAATAATAAAGGTCCTTCCCAGGTTAATACAAAATATAAGAATGACTTATATAATATCTTTATTTCATCTGATCTCTCCTTTTCTTGTAATGTTTAATTTGGTTTGTGAAATTCAATAGTGACTCGAATACAGCTGTTACAGTATTATGGAAAGTGTTAGTTTATTTCGTTTGTTACATAGTGTGTGATCAGATGTTGGTAGCCAGTCAGAATCAGACTTTCAATATTCAGCACACAGTTTACATAAAGTTGTTACAAATGGTATATGAAAATAAAGGAAAATATCCAGGGGCAAGGTATTTATGGAGGTTAATTTTATCATTTATGTTTTTTAATTTTAGTGTTGGCGAAGATTGTTGGAGATTGATTTGTACTCTTGGTGGAGATTGATGGAAATTTTGGAAAATACAATTATTTTGAAATTGGAGTATTAACTCAGTATGAATATTACTTTCCAAATAATTAACATTAAAGGTTCGTTGGATTCTGATAAAGGTGCAGTATGGCCAGTAGACAATATTTGTTGGATTGAGACTGTATTTAATACACATTCATTAAAAACGAAAAAAACTTGCAGCCCTCAAATTAACACTTCCAAATTATTAGTGAAATGTTGAATTCTCCGTCTTTCGAGTTCACTAATGTAATCAGAACACCTGGAATACCATGTAATGTAGCATATTTGGATATATAACAAATTCAAGTGAAAAAAAAATCCGAAAAAACTCAGAATATGAAATTTGCTATAAAACAACACAATAGTAATAATTCGCGAATGTGTTCATATTTCGCTATTAGAACTCTATTTCGCGATTATTTTATCTGCATATTATTAATCAGAATCACTTAATTCGTAAAGATTAGTAAAAAATCTATTGTGTATCTATTATGTCGTGATTTTCGAGATGTCCATAAATACCCGGACCTGGAGATATCCAAGACGAAGCAAAATTTGTATTAATAACAATATAATTGAACAAGTAAACACTTTCGGTTATTTATTTAGGGATGTCGCCTTTCTTATGTTGATGGGTCAACAGTGGGTTCAGCCTTATACATTGTTTTCGCATTACTTTGTGATCATATTTATAGCTATTGCTTTCAGACCGAATTGTGTTTCCTTTCTGTATACACTTTTAATGTCAATCTGTTTTTTTATCAAATGGAATGGTGATGGGAAAGGAAATTCCCTCTCTCGTGTAAGTTTTTCTCTGGCTCATAGACTATTATTTTTTCCCCTACTAGCATAAAATAATTCCACAGTTCTCATCCTATGCTCGGCAGAGAGCAGTTCTCAGTTTGGGATGTGCCGTAGTTCTGATTCTTTGACTTCAAATGCAGTTTTCTGTTCCATATGTAACAGTACTGTCACATTATAAGGCTGGGTGCACACAGAATCAGACGCGATGCTATAGTTTGTCTGTTGGTACTTGTCTCCCATTGATTTCTTATGATAGACTGCACACAGAATCAGATGTGGTGCAACGGTCGCAAGCAGACACAGCGAGACAACATTGGATGACTGCTTGAACTTGGTCACAAGCAGACAGTCTTGTTGACTGCAGCATACTGTGCTTGCGTGGATAGCCATATCCATGATTGCAAGCTTCCACAATCTACAGATATATTATTGTGTAGTGCACATTATTCAGAATGGAGCTTGATGCGGGTAAATTAGTTGTTTAGTACAGGAAGGATATGTTCTGTACAATCCCACTTTGAAAAAATATCACGACAATGATGTGGTTTCTGAAATGTAGAAGGAAATTCCAAATGAGATGAAAGAACCAGGTGAATAATAATGAATAATAATAATTTGTAGTAGATCGACTTCTCTGCTCAATACTACTGTATCACTCATTATTGATTTAATATATTTTTCATTATTGTGGCTCGTGAAGTAGTCATAAACATACAAAATGACGTTTGTGCACTACATTCGTAGTATTTAATTTTAAGACTCTTCCAATTGTATAGGTTTTTAGGCATTCTTAGGAAATAATAACCAAATACAATAGACAGTCCTTATTCATTGACGCCATTTTCTAGCCTAGACCAGTTTTCCTAACCCACACAGCCAGCACATCAGTTGCCGATTGCAGACAGTGTTAACACAGTCTAGTATATACAGTCACGAAGCTTGAGTTGTTGAGGGTACTAGGAACAATAGACTGTGCCGGTACTATTTCTCATTGTCTGTGATGAGGCGATATTAGCGATCCTAGTGGTTAGCAACTATCTATGGATGCATATTCCCTAGGTATTGAGCTTCGTGACTGTATATACTAGACTGTGGTGTTAAGCTGTCGTGAGGTGTTGTGAAACACTAAAAAGCAAAATTTCGCGTTGCAAAGAACCGCACCATGCCGTATCTGATTGTGTGTGCACCCAGCCTTAGTATTTGCTTTTGTTTAGGGTGTAGTTTTTAATCCCATACAACACTGTTAAAATTTATACTGGAAAAGATCTTGCATTGTTTATTCTTTCATTTATTCAAGACTTCAGTTCTTAGCCAAATATAATCTCACAAAGCACCAATTCTATCAATGCTAAAATGACTTAGTAGTTGATGCAGCATTATTAAATATGGCAATAATAATAATATTAACAATAATTATCGCTTTAAATTCATCAATTTTGTAAGTTCATAGCATTCATAAAGAGACCAGATTGATCTATTATTGGAGAAAAATTCGTTCCAGCGAGGTCCTCATCTATGAATATGAAGTATAGACCAGATTTAATAACATTATCTGAAGTCATCCTCATTCCTTAGATTGTTATTATATTCATCATCAGTTCTGTAGCACACGGGTTTCAAATTCAGTTAATCTAATCTTTGTATGGTTTTCTTCAAAAGGGAATTAAAATGAGGACTCCCCTGTAATAGATATAAATGAACTATAATCCAAACCAAATTACTGACGGACTTTTCTCCTTACAAAGTTCATCTCTGTGGAGATAGATGCCTCTGCATGCCAACATCTCGATTGAGACTGAAGTTTTTCTTTTTTTATGTAGGACAATGGTGAAACTGCAGAGGCATCTGGCGGACAAAGTAGGAAATAGAGTAAAAAAAAACAGAGACAGAGAGAGACAATATGCCTTCGAAGAATGCACTTCTTAGAGACATAAAACCGACACCATCATTAATGATTTTGATTTGTTATTGTTCCATGTACATAGCTCTAGTAAACAAAAATAACAGCACAACGTATTATGCCATTTTTTCAACTTGTATGTTTACTGCACGCAATTCAGTGTAATAAAGTAAAGTAAATGTTTTTACACTTTAAATAGCTAGATGCTGTCTATCATGGAAGCCTGGATGACAGTTGAGACACGTTTTTATTATTAATAGATTTTCATGATTTTTAAAATGCCTCAGCTTATTTATAGACAGCTAGTATTCTGCACAAAGAGGTTTAACTCCCTGCTTTCTGTCAGCATATATCCTTCACTAAGGCTTATATTATAATAAGGTATCAGTAAATTGCTTACAAGATTCCAATCTACTTGTCACAGTTAACTAATATGCGAGTGGCTTAATTATTATTTGTTTTTCTCCACTAACCTCAGTTATCAGAGGCATTGGCTGAACTTGAAGAAAGGGAATCACAGTTAAAACATATAGGTCTGTGTGAGTAATATATTTTAATAAAATGTTGAACACAAAGCACTTATATTTTGTTATTTATGTAAGAAACACGTTCATATGTTATGTTTGCATGACTTCGTATGTGTAACACTCAGCACCTGTTCAAAGAATGGATGGAAAGGTGTATATTTTGCACATTTAAAATTACAGTATATAAGACTGTACAAAAGTACTTGTAAGATACGTATTCTGGCATGATCGAAGAAATGAGAGCATGTACAAGAGATTTATGAGCATGGCACCTCACATTTGGCATGTCTGCTTGATTTGCTGAAGTTCATGGAATAAAATTCATATAATTATGTTCATGAAAGCTATTTAGTAAAGGCAAGAACAGTACTTGGTATTATCATTGACCCAAGTGTCCTTATCTAAAAGCAATGCCGTAAAAGTTGTTGTCTAGTGCCTTGCATCTGGCAATGAAGCTATTAGCAGAATGCATTAAAGTGAATGGTGAGATTGGGAACAAACTAAATAGATAGATGCGGAGGGGAATAAGTACGTATAATACACCCAAAAATGTACTTAATAGAATCTGATTTTTTTTAAGTAGCCTTAGAGCAGTGTTTCTCAAACTATGGTCTGCGGACCACCTGTGGTCCTCGAGATCTGCCCTCATGGTCCTTCAGAAAAGACAGAAGGAAAAATAAAATTCAAACGAATTGCGTATCTCACTGTAGCTTAAAATCTAAGTGTTTGGAAATGACACATGGCAATCAAATTTCACTTTTTCTCCCAGTACAGACATTTTATGAAATTATTACCCTACCTGTCTATCGACTTCCCACTCTACTCTCAGCAGCAAAACAGGGATTTAAAGCACTATACACGTGGTGTTTCTCGACATCTTTTCCCTGCACATCTGGTGCCACGCCTGTAACCCAGCCAGGGACTACCCGAATTCATAACAGAGGACCAAAGTAGCGAACCTTAATTCAATTTTAAAATATAAATATACTGGTATTAAAATATGCTATGAAAGTGATAAATTTTCTTTTGAAGGGAACAAGAGTAAGGTGGTCCGCAGAACTGTTCTGACCTAAAAAGTGGTCCCCACTTCAAAAAAGTTTGAGAAACGCTGCCTTAGAGCATTCAGATTTGTCAACAACTAGCCATGATGACAGTGACGACACCAGAATATATTATATTATATTATATTATATTATATCATATATATTATATCATATCATATATCATATCATATCATACCATACCATACCATATCATATCATGTCATATTATATTATATTATATTATATTATATTATATTTTGGCCAATTTTCATTATTCTGTTCTACAGATAAGTTTTAATACATTTTAATTGTAGTCTGCATTTGATCATTTAGAAGTTTAGAATGTTCTAAGTTCATGAAATAAATTGACTCCTGTTAGAGATGTCAAGTTACAGAATTAATAAATCTTGCTGTTTTTGTATCTGTGCTCTTAATTTGCAATACCGGTACTTGTAAGCATGCTTTCCTCAACAGTTCTGTATAGGGTTTTCATAATGAAGGCACATGATATGAATTTACTTTTTCCACTCTTAATTTTCCCAGGACAGTTATTTCCGTATGTTCATATGGTTCTCTGTGCATTCGCGAATGGGTGTATGTGATGTGTTTTTTTATATAGAAAATATCATCATCAGTGCTACAACCCGTCAAGAGTCCTGGCTGTCCCAAGAAGTCTTTGCCACGCCTCTCTTTTTTTTTTTTTTTTTGCTGTACCAGTCCAGTTACGGACTCCAATATTTTTAGCATCTTCCCATCTAGCTCTCGATCTTCCTCTAGTCCTCTGTCCTCCTGGATTATATGAAAAGACTCTTTTAGTTGGTCGTGAATTTTCCATTCTTGCCAAATGTCCAGCCCATCTCAAACTATCAGTTTTTATTATTGTAATGATGTTTGGCCATAGAAAATCTATTAAAGAGTAATTTATCCTTCTGGTGTAGTTCAGTAATGTGGATGGTTTTCGTGTAAATTTAATTTGAAGCCACTAAACGTTGCGAATAGATTGCAACCTCATAGCGAGAGAAAGATGCTCACATACACAGACAGACCTGAGGTCGTTGAACTCTTACATCTTTATTACTAGAAGAAAGATTAGTATGTTGGCGGTGATATTGCCAGACTGCTAACATTTCCAACTTAATTTTCTAATTAACCGTGCATTTAATCACAAAACGTAGTAATGGTTTTCTATTCCTTTTAGTGTATCTATCGCCCCTTTCAATCTGCAGGGTTATTTCACTTCCACTCTGTATAGTAGTTACTGATGTGGTGAAAGGACTGCAGACATACATTTACATATGTTTGCATTGCCTATTCTGTGTATTTTCTCCATGTAGGAAAATGTTTTTTTTATAAAAATCAAGAAATACGATTTTTTTAATAATCTCTCGAATAATCTGTGCTCTTGAAAAAGAGAGAGAGAGATACACATGCTTCTTTTTCTTACCTTCTTGATGATTATTATTATTTCACTTTTCTCTGTGGGTGTTCTGACTCTTTCAATTTGTTCTCTTCATTGGAATAATAAGACTTTTTTTCTTCTTGACAAAATTCACCACATTATCTGTTATTAGTTTCTCATCTGATTGAACTAGTGCAGTGATAGTGATTGTGTTTACAGTTTCAATACTGTGTGACTGGTTAATAAACAATGAGGTTGTGTTGTGCTTCTTTTCATACTTCTAGCTCAGCAACACTCGTACATGGCCAATATTGGTCAGTTCAGTCCTTATAGAACATAGTAGTTCCTTCTTTCCCAGTTATTTTTGTGTGCATGTATGCGTGGATGTGTTTGTATATGTGTATGTGCATGATTGTATATGTGAGGGGCACCCACTCTCACCCTCTGCTAAACTTAGCTCCTTATACTCCTTATATAAGGCATGTAATACAGTTTCTGCATGTCCTATTTTCTAAAAGCAAAATAGAAATTTGTGGCTGTGATAATTTCCACGAAATCGTATTTACCGGTATGAATTTTTTATGCAGTAACATGTGTGTATTAGTGTCGTGCATTACAGGCACTATGTTTGGTTCAAGTTTGTCGAGTACCGTAAACTGGGGTTACTTTGAACATTTTTTCAGAAAATCTTATTTAGGTTTCTACATGCTGCACTTGTTATAGATGGAGGTAAATTTGGTATGAGAATGATTTTATGATAATTTACCTCCATCTATAACAAGTGCAGATGTAGAAACCTAAATATGATTTTCTGAAAAACTGTTCAAAGTTTCCTCTCTGTTCAAAGTAACCCCAGTTTACTGTATGGCAAAGTTAGATATTCGCCTATGTTCGCTCTGCAGAAGGAGCCCTGTTGTGTTTGTTCCACGTTGTTTTAAAAATATTTGCTGCCCTCCATTCCCACCCCTTTATGTTTTAACCATTTAAGGATTTCAGCACAGATCTTGCGATTGGTTTTTCATATGAAATAAGGCGAAGTTTCTAATAGGTTTGTTCCAGCAAGCAATTCAGAACGCATTCTGAACTAATATCGAATTTCTTTTGACACATGCGTCAGTTGTGTATAATCTCAGAACTAATTCGGGATTTTACATTGCTTGAACATTTACTGGTGGAATCAAAACAACTCCAATAGATTCTATGAGATTCCTCACTAATACCAACAGCATCAAAATGACAATAGAAGAAAAAGCATTGATTCAATATGAAAAACTTATCAGATTACCAGGAAACAATAATTGGCATTCATACAGTCCTCTCTGTAGATTGAAAACTCAAAAAAGTTTCATATTCATTGTTCAAGAATTAAAACAGAAAATCAATATCCCGAATTTAAAAGAAAACTAACAAATTAAGCCAAACCCTTTAACTATATTAAATATAGAATATAATCTAAATTTAACAGAAGAAATACTGAAATCAGAAGTAAACACTGAAATAATTAAACAATTATCTTTAGAGACAATTAATATTAAGTACCCTCCACAAAACTGGCTTCATTTATACACCGGCAGATCCTTGATCTCCAGAGAACAAGGTGCCAGTGCAGGTGTTACGTGCTGTCTCTTCTCACTTTATAGATCTCTTGGATACGGAACAACAAGTTTTGATGGTGAAATCATTTCAATAAGTGAAAGTCTCAGGAACCTTCTGTGCCACATCAATAAATTAAAGAATGCAGTTATATTGTCAGACTCCAAAGCAGCTATTCTATAAATAGTCTCTAAACACACACCTTCATCTCAAACAGCAGAAATAACTAAAATGCTCTCTCAATTAATATCACTCAATAAAAGAATTGTATTCCAATATATACCATCCCATTGTGGAATCCTGGGAAACGAGAATGCAGATGCTTTAGCAAAGAAGGGCAGCACTTCTACTTACAGACCTGTTACTAAATCTACGTATTACTCTGTGAAAAGATTTATTAAGTCTACATACTTAGACTTCAACAAACAAAATTTGATAACACAATCCCAAGGGAAAAAATGGAACTCTCTGCATCAAAATCCACAGTTAATTTCCGATTTACCACGAAAATCGTCTGTAGTTGCATTTAGATTGGCAACAGGCCATGATTCTTTGGCACTTGCATAGAATTGGAATATATCAGTCCCCTAACTTCCCATTGTGCAACTCAAACCAAGAAATGGATTCGGAACACCTCAAAATCTGTGCTTTAGTGGCTGACCATGATAATATCTTTGAAAAATATTGGAGTGCAAGAGGTCAAATGACTTTATTGTCAAACGCCTGGCATTAGAAAACAACAACAGCATTTTTTGAACTGTTCTTTCGCGGCCTTCAGAGTTTCTTCTCATATTAAAATTATATTTATGTTTCGAACTTAATTCGTCATAAAATATATCACTATCACCTTCCAAATCACTCACAATGGACTATTCTTTTATTCTAACCTGCCAAATCTCCAAGTATTTTAACCACAACTTGAGATTAAACCATCTGCGCATGTGTCAACAGTTCGGAATTCCCAGTTCCTGCTCTTAGTCGAGAACCAATTTCACTTGTTCTGAACGAGTTCTAAAGCACGTTGGAACAGGTAACTGGGGTTCAGAATCGGTCAGAATCAGTTCAAGTCTAGTTGGAACACACATTGAGCTGCTGCGCATGAGCAGGCAGTTCAGAATCGATTCTGAACCATGCTGGAACAAACCTAATATCTTGCTTGCCTTCCTCATGTTCAGATATTCTTCTATACTGTCCATCCATAAACCACAAAAGCAGTAAATTAAAATCATCAGTACCAGTTGCAGAAGACACAGTCCTGCAGTATATATTAACTACACCTCCAGATCTTCATATGATTATTACACCGCAGATAAGTTACCTTTCTTCCCACCACAATCTGAACACACGCTCTCGCCATGAAACAATACTAACAATACCATCCCATCGCACCTTCTCATACTCATCATCTTTCACAATAGCCCTGGCAAGACTCTGGAATTCGTTACCTGCTAGCATCAGGGACTGTCGAAATAAAATTGAATTCAAACGAAAACTTACTAGGCACTTGGTCAGTAATTGAGACTCGTTCAGACATGGTTTCTTGTAAATAGTTCTCTTAATCTATCACAAAATATTTCAATATCCGGTAATTTCATCACTATAGAATTTTGTTATTCTAGGTTCAATTTGTAATTCAGTAAATACAAAAATATTCTTTGTTCTTAACTTCTATGATAAAATGTCTAGCTTTCATTAATCAGGTAATCTTGTCGTACTTTAATTTTTATTATCTTATCTCTACCAGGTTAAATAAATACTACTACTAATACTACTACAAATAGGATTATCAGAAATGTGAAATCGGTGTAGGTAGCATAGGTAGATAGCATTGTTAATTCGACCATGTCGCAGCACCAAGCACGGGTATTATATTGAAGGAGGGGTAGGAGAACTATGCCTTATGTCGATGTAGATTTTGTTACTCTGACAGTGAAAAATTAGAAAGGGGAAACGATTATGAATTTAAAAAATACTCTAATCTAAATATGTCATTCTTTTTTTTCTGTTAAGTTCACGGGGGGGGGGTTCAAACCCGGTAACACCCTCCCCCCTTGCGTAAGTACGCCCCTGGTCACAATGCTGCCAGTGCGAAAAAGGTGATAATCAACCCATGTGTTAATCAGATGACAGATATTTAGGGTTCTACTGTAATTATAATGTTTGGAGTGCTGAGGTATAGAGAAATAAAAATAAATAATGTGCTCACTTAAAAAATAGTTTGATTGCCTTTAAGTTAATTATTAATTCTAATCCTAACATCTTATATGTTAGGAGAAAATCCACAAACGATTAGGGAAAACACGGGAATTTTACTGGAAGCAAGTAAAGAGATAGGTTTGGAAGTAAATCCCGAAAAGACAGAGTATATGATTATGTCTCGTGACGAGAATATTGTACGAAATGGAAATATAAAAATTGGAAATTTGTCTTTTGAAGAGGTGGAGAAGTTCAAATATCTTGGAGCAATAGTAACAAATACAAATGCTACTCGGGAGGAAATTAAACACAGAATAAATATGGGAAATGCCTGTTATTATTCGGTTGAGAAGCTTTTATCATCCAGTCTGCTGTCAAAAACTCTGAAAGTTAGAATTTATAAAACAGTTATATTACCGGTTGTTCTTTATGTTGTGAAACTTGGACTCTCACGTTGAGAGAGGAACATAGGTTAAGGGTGTTTGAGAATAAGTTGCTTAGGAAAATATTTGGGGCTAAGAGGGATGAATTTACAGGAGAATGGAGAAAGTTACACAACACAGAACTGCACACATTGTATTCTTCACCCGACATAATTAGGAACATTAAATCCAGACGTTTGAGATGGGCAGGGCATGTAGCACGTATGGGCGAATCCAGAAATGCACATAGAGTGTTAGTTGGGAGGCTGGAGGGAAAAAGACCTTTAGGAAGGCCGAGACGTAGATGGGAAGATAATATTAAAATGGATTTGAGGGAGGTGGGACATGATGGTAGAGACTGGATTAATCTTGCTCAGGATAGGGACCAATGGCGAGCTTATGTGAGGGTGGCAATGAACCTCCAGGTTCCTTAAAAGCCAGTAAGTAAGTAAGTAACCCTAACACCTTAACATCCAAAAAGTTGTGTAACTGTGTCACATTATATTGTTTTTTTTTTTTCGAGAAAAATGTGACAAATCGTTCTCAGTGCCCAAGTGATTACCAAGCTCGGCATCAGGTGCAACTGGGAAATGTAGTTGAACTTCGCCGGAATACAAAATTACAGAAAACTTCTGGAGTCTAATATACCAGGAGCAATGGAAACAAAGAAGATCCTGAACGAAAAAAAGTGGTGTTACATTAATCGAAACTGCCATTCCAAAACAGCCTGATTATTCTTTATTTAAATTGGAGAATTCATCACAGTTTGGAGCTAAAGTAATGCTTTTCCATTTACCATTGCTAATGTCTGACATACTCTATCCTAGCCACCTCTGTATGGGATCTCTATTGCAGTGAACGGAGGTGACCATGTGATACAGTCAGGCCTGAACCTCTTGTGGACTGGGTTCCGTACTGGGGACTCTCCTCGACCAAGCTGCAGGAGAAGTCTGTCTCTGCAGAGAGGAGACTCACCTAGGAACAGTTTCAAGAGAAGCAGTTCACCTCGCTCCAACATGAAGAAGAATCACAAGTAAGTTAAGGGTAACTTTATGGGGAAGTAGGCAGTGTTATATAAACAGGCAGGCACAGTTCGTATATGGCGTTCTTTTCCAAATCTACATGTTGTGCTTTATTTAGTGTTTCTTTCAAAGTGGATGGTGGGTTGTTAAATCAATCCGTGATTTTCTTTCCTATTTAAGGCTATGATGTCAACTTTTCTGTTAGAATTCTCAGCAGATATGCAATGAAGTCCTCATGGACTTCCTAGTCTCTATTTAAGGATCACAGCTATAGCTGTCCTACTCCTATCTTATTTCCAATTAATATGAGTTAAGAATATCAAAATCTACATTGTATAAAGCTGTGATTTACAACTTATCATAGGCGAAAGGCCAAATTAAAATTAATTCCTAACATATAATTATTTCGGAATATGTATGATGAGACTTTCTTGTGTTAAATTTTAACGTACACACTACAAAACACTTCCACATATGCAGAATACATCACAAATGCCAACCACACCTACAGAGACATCAACACAGACATGGAAATACTGCACATCCAACCAAAAAGCCAGAAACTCAACACACTAGAACAATATGAAATATACAGACACACGAAACCACACCCCAACGATATTCTCAACACACAACTCATTTTCAAAACACATACACTCTTTGACTCACACTCGAATTCTGCACCCTCACAGGAAACAAGAGGCGTCAAGACCAACAACGACCAGTTCTGAAGATGACCCAAAATAGGTCGAAACATGTTAACAAGGTATGTTAAAATTTAACACAAGAAAGTCTCATCATACATATTCCGAATTGATACAGTGTTAAAAGTTGTCTAATCAAGATGTATATATAATTATTGTGGAAAGTGTTCGGATCATGTGAAATTTTTTACTAGAAAATTAATGTAAAAAAGTTTTTGAGTGACAGCAAGTATTATCTTTCATTACTTAGTCATTCAGCTAGGTTAGTGAGAAACTAGTCAAACTACCAATAACTCCGAGGGCTGAGAGGCCACTTGTGAGTTGAAAACCACTGTCTAAAGCTGTTTTTATTTAGTACCTTTCTTTATGTAATTTACCTGTTATTAAATTTAATTTGTTTTATTATGTGTCAGTTATGGAATTTTATATGAATTTAAAAAGTATTGGCTCTTATGAACGTAAATTATTATATCAGTTTAAACAAAATCTTTTAATATAGTGAGATATTATTTACATATTCGACTTGTTTCTGTAACTTTAAATTTTGCCATAAAGAAGGTTGATAGTCAGCAGTGCAAATCTTTACGTTTCTTACATTATTTTGAGTTTCGTATAAGTGGAAAAGGTGAATGGTAACTTGTAAAGACATAAAATGTTAAGTATATAAAATTGTAAATGGTGAGGATTTCCATAATGGTAGTCAGCTGTGGAGATTTATACCATGTGTATTTCAAACTATAGTACATAGGGAATTATAATTGTCATAAGAAATCCATGTATAAAAAATTGAAAGTGGAATTTCATGTAGTTGGCCATGTGTAATAAATTAGTAGGCCTTGTAGAAAAGAAACCTACTGCTGCTGCTGCTGCTTCTTCTGCTGCTGGCTTTATCTATACTAATAATAAATCTGTAGCCGAAATTTTTCTGGTAATTTTCGATTTTCCAAAAATAATTGGTCCTAACATACATAGTTAACCACCCTGAAACCGAAAATCGCTTTTTTGAAATTTTTGTTTGTATGTCTGTCTGTCTGTCTGTCTGTCTGTCATGGACTCTCTGTTTAAGACCATAGCTGTATGTATGTTTGTTACCTTTTCACGCGATAATGGCTGAACGGATTTCGATGAACATTGGCATATAAATTAAGTTCGTTGTAACTTAGATTATAGGCTATATGGCATTCAAAATATTTTATTTAAAAGGGGGGTTATAAGGGGGCCTGAATTAAATAAATCAAAATATCTCGCTTATTATTGATTTTTATGAAAAATGTTACATAACAAAAGTTTCTTTAAAAATAATTTCCGATAAGTTTTATGCTTTGCAAAATTTTGATAGGACTGATATTTAATGAGATAAATGAGTTTTAAAATTAAAATAACTTATCTAAGGCCGTGTAATGAATTAAAAAACAAATGACTTCGTCTATAAGGGGCCTTGAACAGCAACAATCGAAAGCTATGAATCATAGCCTACAGCAAATGTTTCTGTGTTTGTATGAAGTAATATCGGAAGCTAAATTAACCGATTTGTATAATTAATTATTATTTCACCATTGGAAAGTGTAGTTTCTCTGTAATTGGACATAATGCTATAATGTTATTACAGTAACTTCTGAGTGAATTGAGGACAGGTAAGATTAAAATAGCTTCTTATGCAAGAAAACTTGATAGGCTATTCTGTGTATTCGTTTCCTGTATTTCTTAAAATAATGTTTATCTCAGAGAGTTAACGAACACCGAGATGTATTGATTTAGTATGCAGTAATAATATGTTAGCTTAGCATTTCATTATTTTATAATTAAAATTTTAACTATGCTCAATTGAATCGAGTTAAAATACATATGCATTAAATGCAATGCAAAAATTTGTGTAATGAGCCAAATTATGTTGCCCTGTTGTAAAATAAAATTTGTTCCTCCTGAGATTCAAGAGCCCCCATAACAAATTGAAAACTTACTTATCAGGGTACATCCGTTATCAACACACTTTTTATATAATATAATATAATATAATTTAAGTTATTTAAGTTATTTGAAGGGTTTAGAACCATAGTGGGCCAAACGCCATTTACTGAATACGTAGAAAACAAGAGTTAAAATTAAGTTATTACCATAATTCAATGGAAACATATAACAAGTAAAATAAAGTATACACATTAAATGTAAATGATGTCAATGTTCATTGAACTATGGATGCGTGTAATAAAAATTAAGAAACATGTTAAAGGAATTGTCATTGCACCAAATGAGTGCTCTCTGGACCAAAATGATTCCATTTTAATTATTTAAATATATTTTAAATTAAGTAACATATTAAACGTTTTATCCTTCTATCAAACACGAATATTCCATGGATCAAATGTCCTATTTTAATTATGTAATTACTTTATATTTATTTCTAGTAGGCCTGCAGAAAAGAAACCTACTGCTGCTGCTGCTAGTTTATTGAAAATAATTCTATACATATCTGGCATTTTACTACATAATAAATTATAGAGTGAGAACACAAGTCAGGTGGAAATTAAAACAAATAAGATACAGTTTGGTAGTATTACATAGTACTTATTTTAACTTTACAGATTATAAAATTATTTTAATTACGTACAATAGATATTGCTGAAAAAATATGTAAATATAATATAAAATTATGAAACCTTCACTAGTACAAAGACACACAAGAATAGGCTTGTATAAAACCTTAGCACAGCCAGTATTAAGCTATGGTAGTGAGGCGTGGACTGTGAAGAATAAAGATGTCAGTAGAATAACAGCAAGTGAGATGAGGTTCATGAGAACAACAGCTGGATATGCTCACTGGGATCATAAAAAAATGAGGACATAATGCAAGAACTTCAAATGGAACCCATTATGCAGTTTATCAGCAAATATCAACTTCAGTGGAAGGGTGGGTGGGTGTGTGTGCGTGTGTGCACAGGAGACTCACAAGGATTTTAGTGTATGTGGTGTGGTGGGGGGGAGGTGCGTGTGTGTGTTTTTTGTTGTTGTGTGCGTGCGTGCGTGCATTTCACTTGCATGATTTGGGTTCTGCATACTGCAGATAGATGGCAGGACTGTGACCCATTTTCAAGTTCCACACCATTTCGGCATGCTACATTATGCAGGATGTGTATCTGTGAAAAGTTATGTTGTGTACTAGGATGAGTGTATGCGTTAAAATTTATATATTGAAGTACTAGCGACTCAATTGTTTTACTGAAAAGATTCATTAAATTTTCTTAACAACAAACCTGAAATATGTTTTTTGGTTTGTTTGTAGTGAACAGGGGAAGACATTTCCGCAAGGCAGCATTGAGCTGGAAAATGCTCCTCATGAGAAGACAGACAGTCAGGAAGAAACTGGCACTCAGACTGAGACAGAGCTGGAGGACAACAAGGAATCCGAGCTTCAGAAGTCACTTTCATTCGGTGACAAAGATGCAGATGCCAAATCTCACAGTTTAGGGTAATTAAGTTAATTCCTATAATTGCAAATTGAAGTGGCTCAATCCTTAGATCTAGTGATAATGAACTACAAAATTTGGAACAAATTTGACAATTAGTTGCTGTGATATTGCATTTTTTATTTTATATATATATATATATATATATATATATATTATATTTTGAGCTAGTTCAGTCTTCTTGGCTGATGTTATACCACCAGCATTCCATTGTAAGATGTTTAGTTGATTCTGTACCATTAAAATAGTCCCAGAACCTTCAAGATCCGATTTTTTTGACTATTTTACCTCCGGATAATTTTACATTAATGGTACTCATTTCATAAATGCACGTGTTATTATTCGGTTGAGAACTGCTCTTATCATCCAGTCTGCTGTCGAAAAATCTGAAATTAGAATTTATAAAACAGTTATATTATGTTCTTCTGATGAGTTGTGAAACTTGGACTCTCACTCTGAAGTAACATAGGTTCAGGGTGTTTGAGAATAAGGTGCTAAGGAAAATATTTGGGGCTAAGAACGGGATGAATTTACAGGAGAATGGAGAAAATTACACAACACAGAGACTGCACGCATTGAATTCTTCACCTGACATAATTAGGAACATTAAATCCAGACGTTTGAGATGGGCAGGGCATGCCAAATCACAGTTTAGATGGGCGAATCCAGAAATGCATATAGAGTGTTAGTTGGGAGACCGGAGGGAAAAAGACCTTTAGGGAGGCTAGACGTAGATGGGAGGATAATATTAAAATGGATCTGAGGGAGGTGGGGTATGATGATTTTAGAGACTGGATTAATCTTGCACAGGATAGGGACCGCTGGCGGCATTCCATGTGATGTTTAGTTGATTCTGTACCATTAATGAACCTTCGGGTTCCTTAAAAGCCATTTGTAAGTAAGTAAGTTTACCTAATGGTACTCATTTCATATTGGAGTTAAATGGCAAGTTGTAGCCGATTTAAGTGAACACCATATTTTAACGTTTTGGTGGCTACTTCATTCACACACAACCCCCAGAATGTCTGGAGGACCACACCTGCTGTTGGTCGACAGGTCCATTGGACCTAGCTGGGAGATCTTGTTGATCACCAGCTTTCCCTCCTGCCCATTGTGCAACTCAAGCCAAGAAATGGATTCGGAACACCTCAAAATCTGTGCTTCAGTGGCTAGTCATGATAATATCTTTGAAAAATATTGGAGTACAAGAGGTCAAATGACTTTATTGTCAAACACCTGGCATTAGAAAACAACAACAACAACATATATATATATATATAATTTATTATGGAAAAAAAAAGCAGTTACGATATTTTGAGAAAGTTCAATAAACTTTCAGTTTAAATTCACTGTAGAATGCACCTTTCAGAAAATATCTACTGTAACAATAAACCTAATATCTCATTTATCATACTTATTTACAATATTTTGCAGATGTCCTAGAAGGTGCAATCTATTCGTGTTAGTAAAAGAAAAACGTAAATAGTAATTTTTTCTCAAGTTCTCTCTGTTATATTAAGCTCCTTAACACTTCAGTGTCTGCACTTATAATAATGCCATTATTGCTGATGTGGACTACTATTGTAGCTCATTACAATTTTGACTTTTATTTTAATCTGTTATAATTTATTCATCACATTCAGCCAACCATTGCTTAATTTGTCTGTCAGTCATAATTAATTTATTTTAATGATGCATGCTTAAGAAATTAAAACATGAAATGTATGAGGAGTTGCTTCGAAAATAAAATTACTGTTGCACTGTGCAAAGATTTATTACCACCCTATTAAGCCCACAAATCTCGTATTCTATAACAAGTATAGTTTTAAATAGTGATTATATTGTAGAAGTAAAATATATGTTTTTATGTTTGTGTCATTTTTTTTAATATAAATTCGCCAGAATAAAACTAATGCTTAATATATTGATCTTTCAGTGCTGATTCCACTCCACCAAGTCTCTTACTTAGCGGATTTAGTTCACCCAAGAAGCTTTCTAGTCTCTTGGACTCCCAGATTGCTGCTTCAAGGAGTGAACTTATTAGATTAGAGGAAACTAAGAAATTGCAGGTAATTTATTAATTTGTTTTGTGGTTATATGCAACACAACATTTATAAGGAAACATACTAATACTAAAAGTTCTTAAGCTATGTCCTAATAACACTTGTATATTTTGCTTTATTTTAGTCTGAGTGTGAGAACCTTAAAGGGCAGCTGTCAGCACTAAGTGAAAAGTACAATGCGTTAGCAATGAGGCATATTCAGTATAAAACCAAACGCAAGGCTCAAGTGGAGGATCTCAGGTATTTTAATGACCAATAAACGTATGTGTAGTTAATATATTATTCATAGAATTAACTGACTACAGCAGAGGAACTTCCATAGAGAAGTGACTCTCTCTCAAGCTGCTTTGAATCAGCTGTTAAGGTACGGTCACACGTCTCTACTTTTGCAGCGCTGCAGTACAGAAAACTGCGCAACTCTCGTATTGCGACGTGTGAACAACGGTGCAACCCGAAAAGTAGCGGCTGCTGAACCTGCTGCCCGCTACTTTTTCATGCTGCGCGCAGCTTAAAAGTAATGACGTGTGAACAGGGTTCTCAGGGTTGCAGCCATAGCATTTTTGATATCGGTTTTGTTGAAACTTTTGCTGTGGTTGCGACCAGTGTTGCCACCCAAATGTGCCAATGATACTTTTATTGTTTGGATATATTTTAATGTTAGATGTGATGAAAATAAATTATTTGTAACAGTTATTAAATGCACAACACAGTCTGAGCATATTTTCTGACGATATAATTAATTTTTTTTTATTTTCTGTAGCGTAGTTTCAAACAGGAAGGTTGCCAACATTGATCACGTGAATATGCTGTTGGCATTTAAGTATATAGGCGTTTTTAAAAGCTTTATAGTAAAAATAATGCCAATTTCTGATTACTAGTTAGGACAGAAAAGCAAATAATAGATAAGGAAGCTTTCGCATGAGTTTCTTAATAATGCGAACATAACCACAAAATGTATATTGAGAAGTCAACATGGAGATGGAAACCTGCAGCGTGACTGCGGCTGCAAAAGTAGCGCCTTGTGTGTGAACAGACTCTCAACTTCCAGTTGCAACCTTTGCTGCACTCGGGTTGCGCAGCACGAAAAGTAGCGTGCAGCGCGCTACTTTTGGCTTATGTGTGAACACGACGCGCAACTTTTGCAGCTGCAGTACAAAAGTTGCGCAGCAAAAGTAGTGACGTGTGACCGTACCTTTATGCTACCAGTAAGTTGGAAATGTGTGTAAGCCAATCTCTTTACACTTAAATCCTTGCAACCTATCTGGGGTCTTCTTTGACTCAGTACTTCTTAAAAAGTTTATAACTCAGCAGAAAATATTTCTATGCAGTCAGTGTTCCAGATGTGCTCCTAACGAATCTCTGAGAGATGACTTTTTTTTCCTATAGTCTTAAAACATATAATTTTGACAAAAATTGTCAGTTCAGATATCAGTTAATATTGTAAAAGAAAAATGTTTAAGCCTACATGGTTGGTTGGCTGGTTTCCAACACAGGGTTCTTACAATTATGCCTTTTTTAATGAAAAAAATGTGATAATAACTAGCTATTAAACTAGTGAGTGAAAGACACAAAGAAGGACAATAGTTGCTGTGGAAACAATAGACGTTGCCATATTTATGTTAATTTTGTCAGTCTGCTTGAGTAAGGCCTGTAACACACTACACCGAGAACTATGAACTTGTAATTGTGTAGAGATAGCTGGCAATGGCCTTTTATGTCTTCATACTTACTTACTTACTTAACTATGAACTTACTGGCGTTTAATTCATTGCCACTGGACATAAGCCCGCATTAATCGCTATCCTGAGCAAAATTAATCCAGTCTCTACCATCATATCTTCAAATCAATTTTAATATTATCTTCCCATCTAGTCTCGGCCTCCCCAAAGGTATTTTTCCCTCCGGCCTCCCAATATGTTGTTACACAGTGGCACTATCTCTGTATAGATAATAATTAAAATACGAATTTTATTATGCCATATGGAAGGCAGTTTGATCAAAGACCTTGTATATAATACTATACAAGATTTTTGGATTTGATATGCTCTGATAGAAATAAAGTTACATAAATTTGAACATCCAACTTTCATTAATTGTTCAATTTCATTCAAATATAAATTTTATAGGCTATTAGGTTAGTTTATCTTTCAGGAAATACAGATGGTGGAGTAGCTTGTTTTCAAAAAAATCGCTTGTCAGTTATGTCTTATTTCGAGCATTAATATAAAGCATTTTCCATAGTTCAACAAGCGCATTACAATCTCTCTGTAGTTTACAGGTCTAAATCACATGTAGAATTTTTTTTTTTTTTTTTTTCGTAAAGACATTTATATTATCGCAATCTGGATGCAGCAGAAGCGGGCATAGCACTTCCACTGTTTATTGAATTTAACTGAAGATATACGAGAGGCTATGGATAAACGACTAGCAACAATATTAATTTTATTGGATTATAGCAAAGTATTTGACTCTGTTTACATGGATCTACTACTAACTATACTTCAGTGTTAAATTTTTCTGACAGCGTTATCACCTGGATGCACTCCTACCTTACTGGCCGCCAGCAGCATGTTTTCTTCAATAATCAGTTCTCCTCCTGGCAGACAGTAGAGTCAGGATTTCCCCAGAGTTCGGTATTGGGTCCACTGCTTTTCTGTCTCTATATTAACGATATCGCTAAGTCATTTAAGTATTGCAGATATCATATTTATGCAGATGGCGTTCAATTATACATTTCCACCAATCCTGATAGACTAAGTGACAGTATTGATAGACTCAATAAAGATCTCGAATCTGTTTCATCTTGGTCTCAACAATACGGACTTAACTTAAATACAGATAAATCACAGGCTATCTTATTTTCAAATAAAAGATTAATCCCCGATATTAATAAGCCGAACCTTCCTTCTGTGACTCTGAATAAAGTGATCATTCCATTCAGTTCAACAGTAAAAACCTGGGAGTTCAATTCTGATCCAGTTGTTGTTCAACTATGTAAGCAAGTTTTAATCCTGGTTGAGTGTATGAGAAGGCCTTAAGGCCTTAACTCTCCCAGGTTAAATAAAGCCATTATTATTATTATTATTATTATTATTATTATTATTATTATTATTATTATTTAAGATAAGGTAGTGGAGCATACTTTTCACAGTAGAAATATAGGTATTTCTTCATTTTCAAAGATCAGAGTTTGCATAGATAAAATTAGGTATATTCATTCTGTTGAATGTGTAATAATTTGGTTGTTCTTCGCCTTTACTTCTGTAGCTTTACACTTAATGCACATCCATGATGACTAAGTTGTTAATTTATTAATAATAGTGCAAACACAATAATGTGGCAAACTCGACATGTGTAGGTCTATGACGCATGATTGAACAATACCGTATCAACAACAGATTAGCTGAACATCTGTTCAGTATTCCATGTAGTTGAAAATGTCAAATTGGATTTTCTCTTTGCATCTAGCAAATACAGGTGTGGGAATTTTGTGACTTTCATGTGACACGTGCAAAATAAAAAGGCTCACCCACTCAAGGTCGTCGTCCTCAGGTTACATTACCTATCATTGGAGTCAGTGTTCACTGGTTCGGATCTAGCTGAGGGCAATTGATTTTGCAAAATTTGTTGCTCATTTCTCACTCATATCATGGATAACTTCATGAAGGATATTTTCTGCTCTTATATTTGTTTTGGTCGTCAGATTTTGGTGTATCCTTTTAGCTTCCTGTTTCATTGAATTTTTTTTTAACTATTTTCGGAACAGTTGATTAGAATAAGTTTCTATCCAGAATCTAAACAAATTGCATGCTTCTTGATTCCTCATTCTCTCCCTATAACCATCCATCATTAGGACTTCTATTCTTTTCCGTTCAGTGAGGAAAGCCATAAATGAACAATTTTTAGCCCAGGAACGAAAAAAATTAATTTTGTATTTATTTTAGTGAAGTTTGTGTTCATATTATTATTGCTTTCTTGATTTGTATGGTCTACTTTACATGAATACACCTACTTTTACTTTGTAGTAAACAATTGTGAATGATTTTCAGCTGAGGAATGAAAAAATTGTGTATTGATTTTATTTTAATGATATTTGTGTTCATATTATTAATGTTTCCTTGAGTTTTATGGTACACATGAATAATCTACTTATTTTGTAGGAAAATAATAAACGATTTTCTGCCCAGGAATAAAAACAATCATTGTTAAATTATTTTAGTGATTTTTGTGTTTATGTCATTAGTCTTGAGTTTTGTAGTCTACTTTATATGAATGCATCTACTTATTTTGTTCAAAAATAATAATGAACGATTTTCAGCTCAGGAATGAAAAATGTTCATTGTTGATGTATTTTATTTATTTTTCTGTTCATATTTTTAGCGCTTTGTTTAGTTTCATAGCCTATTTTACATGAATACACTAAATTATTTTGTATAAAGTTTCCAGGCCGTTAAAGGAAATTTCAGTAATATTTAATAGGATATTCAGTGATATGAATGAAATACTCATGTTGTCATACATACAATTTAATGCAGATTCCAAATGTGTAAAAATTAATAGATGGGACCGTTTAAATAAATATGATTTATGCTCGACCATGCCGAAATGTAGTAATTATACACCTGGTAGTAGCCCTTTAATGCACCTCATTAAAGTACACCTATTCATTATAGTTCAGTTGTTCAGCCAATGAGAAATCACCATAAAGCCGCAAGTATCGATTATTCTTGGATATGCAATCGAAAGACAGTTAGCGAAACGTCACGGAGGCTGGAAATCCAATACTGTTGCAGAAGGTTATATTCTGTTACTATAATAATTAGCGTTAATTGTAAATAATATTCAAATAAATTCAATTTGTCATCTCGTTTTTCAATTCTAAATCAATTTCCAGGTTATATCAATATTAATGTTCATGTTATTCTCTAGATTATATCAAGGTCAATGACATTTGTCCCTCAGAAAAAAATCAATACTTTCGCATCTGCGCACATCTCACAATTTAGAAGGTCACTTCCGCTCTTCACTTACATAACCATAACATGAATACTTATGAATATTTTCAAGTGAGCATAAAAAGTCGTATGAAACTTGCCTATAATGGTAATTAAGACGCTCGTGTGAAAATTATGAAACTCGCTTGCACTCGTTTCATAAACAAACATACTCGCGTTTTAATTACTACCATTATAGGCTCGTTTATAATGTACTGTTTTGTCACACCTGTATTCCTGAATTCCCCCAAACCATTGGCATAATATTACTTGATTTATTTACAATATTGTTTTGTACAGACCCAGAAACAAAATTGGGCCACCTAAATTTTCCTGGGTTCGAATTCGGGTTCGGACAAGTTCCTGGTTGAGGTATTTTCTGGGGTTTCCCTTAACCCATTAAGAACAAATGCTGGATAACTTTCGGCACTGGACCCTGGACTCATTTCGCTGGCATTATCACTTTAATCTCACTGAGATGCTAAATATCCATAACTGTTAATAAAGCGTCGTAAAATAACTCAAAATAAATATACAGAATGTTTAGAAATACTTTGACAAACCTTGGGGGCATGTTCCTCGCAACAAAACAAGAAAAAGTCCATAAACATATGTCCGAAAATCCTTATTTTTTAGTTATTAATGAAAGAACATAATGAAACATCTGTTAGATATTATCAGCTTGGTACCAAGTGTTGCAACTTTAATCAATTCAGAAACTCGTAACAATGAAAGTTTACGTTCAACGCGTTTCGAGGTACATTTCAACAACTTAATACGAAAATGTGAAATCTTGATTGTTCAGTCTTTGACTTATTTATTGTAGTAAAATATCAAAATCTTATTTTTGCTAATACCTAAACCTTTTTGATATTTTGCTACAATAAATAAGTCAAAGACTGAACAATCAAGATTTCATTTTCGTATCATTATATGACTTATTGGAATACACATAAAATGAATTTAAAATTCAAAACTTAACGTAAGTTTGTAACCGATAATAATTCATTTTGTTAGATAATTGAATAATGCTGCTGATGCACCCATTGTATTCTGGATGGCTATATGTTGCCAAGGAGACTTGTATATTACAGTCATTTTGTTATTTGAATATTTGTTATAAGTTTCTGAACTGATTAAAGTTGCAACACTTGCTACCAAGCTGACAATATCTAACAGATGTTTCTTTATGTTCTTTCATTAATAACTAAATAACTAAGGATTAGCCTTCTACTCTGTTTTGTTGCTAATGGGAATTAATTTCAAAACTTAGTAGATATGCAGTGAATTTGCAGTAAAAGATCTACCCATAGGCAGAACACTTATGTATGTAGTAGATATGATTGAAGAAAGCTTTCTATATGTAAACAACATTCCTGTTTTCATTTCTATCAGGAATAGATTGGATGTTGAGCTGAGTTCTCTTCAGTGTCAAGTAGAGAATCTACAGTCACAACTCACGGTACAGAGGAAGATGCTGACAACAGAGGAGAATTTTAGAGAGAGGATAGAAGCAGACTATCGTAAACTGCAGGAAGAGAAGAGGACCCTCATGGTGAAGTAAGAATTAGTCAGTCCTTCTGTTTTGTTGAAACGAAAATGTCCATTTCTCTTGAATTAGTATGTGTCTGATCCTCAGAACTATGTTTGGCATGCAATTCAAGCTTTCAGGTAAAGTTGATTCGAATAATTTCGAGAGAA
Organism: Periplaneta americana; assembly: GCA_025594305.2. Classification (NCBI taxonomy): domain Eukaryota; kingdom Metazoa; phylum Arthropoda; class Insecta; order Blattodea; family Blattidae; genus Periplaneta; species Periplaneta americana. Next base: position 86,404,936 of record JAJSOF020000031.1, on the reverse strand, counting down.
AAATTGTTCCGGGGCCAGGCATCGAACCCAGGACCTTTGGTTAAATGTACCAACGCTCTACCAACTGAGCTACCCAGGAACCCTACAAGATACTGATCCAATTTTTCCCTCTATATCCACAGACCTCAAAGTGAGCTGATAACAGTCAACCAATATTGAGTGCACACTAACTCTGTGTGACTTAAAACCACATCTTCTTGCAAATCTTGGTTCATCTTGCAAATTGTTGTCTCACATTCCTTTCTCCCCCCCACCCCCCACCACCTTTGCTCTTTGGTTGGCTTGTGTTTCTATAATACGTTTTACCAGATAAGTAAACAGTAGACAAAAGAATGCCACAGAATATTGCAATGCCACTTTTAGAGGTTTATTTTTGTTCGGTTCTGGAATTATCTGAAGCTTTTAATACATTAATTTTCTTACTGTTTGTTTCTAGTGTTATGCAGTTAGAAACTACGATGCGTGAGAAGGACAGGGAATTGTCAATACTAGGAAAGAAGATCACATTGTTGGAGAACGCAAATTCAGATCTCCTCGCTAAAGTACTACAGCTCAAGTATGCTTCAGGACGTCATCATTTAAAGGGTATAGGAGCAGTTACAAAGAGCAACAGCATTGAAGGTGTTCTAACTGATTTAGGTAGGGTGTAAGATCAAATCATGTATGTGTCCAAATCTGTAGTCTGTACCATAATCCTTTGACTGAGAGAAATAGACTGACCCAACATTAGTACAACTTTTTAAACACTTAATATTGCGTATATTTGCTTCTAATAATCTTGATTTATTACTACCTTATGCAACAATGAAGTGAATCGGTGTTTTAAGGAATACTCATTCTGCCTGTAATGTCTCAAAAATCAACAAATATTCTCTAAAAATTCAGAGAAAGCTTTAATGTGTTTTTAATGGCGAAAAGACTTTTTTTTTATATATATATATATATATATATATATATATATATATATATATATATATATGTATATGTATATATCACGCACTCTCTCCTTTCATATTATCTAGTATACTGTATTTTTTTTCATGGAGTGCAGTTTCATAGAAAGGACTTTGCTGACAGACCTTCTGCTGCCCCCTACTAATTGGTTGTCATAAACAAATGTCTTTCTTACTGTGACGGAAATCTTGTCTTCTGTCAGTAACCAATCACAACCCTTGTTCAGAAGAATTGACAGGCTCCCGTCAAATCCACGTGGAGGCAGAGTTGCTGCATCTTTTCCGAATTCCAAGAATCCCGTCAGTCTCATTTCGAGGGTCACCAGGATTGTGGCAACTGTGCAATGTTGGGACGAGGGGACAGGATGGAATTGTCAGAGTTGTTTGTGTAGGAAGTCATAAATCTGTAAGTGGGTGTTCAAAGGAGCCACCGAACTGCACTCATGAAATAAAATAGAGTATAACAAAATTCATGAAATGTCATTTTCTATATTTTACGTGAAATATTTTCTTTAGTTAATTCAAAGTTCTTGACTATAAAAAATGTGAAAAAATTAGACATTATTTGTCTTTCAGGGAAGCGTTGATTGAAGGATGAATTTTCTGTATTTAAAAATTTAAAAATATTGAGGTTTTTATAAAACTCAACATCTCTTATTTCAATTATTGCTCTTTCCTTGTAATATTTTTATTGATCAAACCTTGGTTCATGACACAACTGCAAGAACCTGTCAGTGAATAGTAATACATATTAATTAATATATTATATGCCATGTTTCATAACATGTTACGCTACGAGATCAGATATTTGATAAAAATATTTGAGTAAACTGCACCCTCAGATCTTGAACTTAGTATAAACCTGATGTAGTTCAGTAAGCATGCTACAAAATAACTTCGGTAGAGTGATTCCGGATCTTTAGTATATCCCTGTGAAACTTTACTATACGAGGTCAGAAAATTTAAAAACAGGACTGGTTTAAAAATGGGGTTAATTTCCAGAAACTTGCTATTTAACTCTTGTCTCCGTCATTGTACTCCCTTTCCCTGTCTTCATACCATTGCATGCGTGTCTTCCATTTTTCTTAACAATGCTGCAGCTCATCAATCCCCAACTCTTTCAGTAGTTGTGACGTGTTTGCCTTTGCCTCTTTGACGGAAAGAAAATGGTTACCTTCAGGACACTTTTCACTCTGGGGAAGAGAAAGAATTCGCAGGAGGCTAAATCTGGCAAATATGAAGAATATTCAAGCACTGGAATGCATTTATCAACTAGAAACTTCTTCACCGAAAGAGTGTTGTGTGCGGGTGCATTGCCCTGATGCAGCATCCACGTAAAGATCTGACTGCTTTTTCCTCACTTGTTCTCTCAGCCTTGTCAAAACTTCAATATCAGTCAATCTTCTTAATGTATCCAGCTGTTTGCTGACAACATAAAGTCCACTGTAGTCTATTCAGTTGTTGTTTTTCACGAGAAATGAGGGGTATTTTGATCGGTGTTCATTATAGATGCCTGTTGCTAGTAGCCAGAGTTAGGGTGTAGTCAATATATACTGCAGGGCTGTGTCTTCTGCAACTGGTACCATAAAACGGGGTGACTTGATGCACTTGGAGGTGATTTGATACGTTTTGTAGGTTGATGTTTCGAAACGAAAGATCAACCTACAAAGTTTTCAAACGGGAGACTAGACATGCTGGGGGGACTTTATACATTTTGTAGGTTGATGTTTCGGTTCCAAAACATGAACTTACGAAACGTATCAAGTCACCCTGTTTTACGGTATTGATGATTTTAATTTACTTATTTTGTGGTTTGTGGATGGACAGTATAGAAGAATGTGTTCCAGATCTTCATCATGATTATTACACCACAGACAAGTAGGATTATCAGAAATGTGAAATCGGTGTAGGTACAATTGAGTGACAATGTGACCTGTTCTGGCTCTTGTTAAAAATGTTTGAACATGTCTGGGCAAGTTTTTGTACATTTCCAGGTCATTTGGTTTCTTTTGTACAGACTAAAATTTTTCCTTTGTCAGAAGAGAGCCAATTGTTGATCCATAGGTTTGTAAAATGAGACTTTACTGAAGCAAAAGTATTGGATAGAGATGTTACTTGAAGAGGTCTTGGTTGCAAATATGTTGCCTGTTTTGCAATATTATCGACTTTCTCATTTCCAGGTATACCACAATGACTAGGTATCCATTGAAATGTTATTTCCTTTTGGAGTTCTTTTAGTTTACTTAGTTGTTTCTGAATTGGGATAATTCTATGTGCGTATAAGTTTGGTACATATTTAATTATATTAAATATAGTACCCTTCAATATAATAATGCTAGTTTACAGTCTGATCCTCAGGCACCCATTCAACCATGACAACAATCCCGGTGTCTAAGAAAGCAATTAGCATTGCCTTGAGTTTTGACCTGAATGTTCATCATCTTCCACTTCCTCCCAACTCTCACTAAAAGCTTTGTGCCACTCATGAACGTGACATTAAATTAGCCTCATATACCTTCTTTAATAATTGAATGCAGTCAGTTGGGGATTTTCCCAGTTTCATAAGAAATTTGAGATTAACATACTGTTCAATCTTTTCGTTAGGCATTTTTCTGGCAAGTTAACAATGCAGCATCCACTTCAAACCACTCTCAGTGACAAACTAAGTTGAATAGCGAGACGAACCAACCCCTACTGCATTGCAGAACCTTCAAGATTCACAACTTTCACTTGCAACCCGCAGCAGGGTGCTCTATGGGAGTGGAACAGTCCCATTTTTAAATTGTCAGACCTCGTAAGAACTCTTTTCCGAATTACCAAGAAAGTAACTCATCAACTTTCTCACATCATTAGCTTCTTTTTGCTCACATGATTCACAGATGGAAGTTCACATGCTTTAGACATTAAAGAAACACTCATCGTTCCTTGTTGAAGCAGGTCAGCTTTTATTGGAAAAGCATAATAAATTATTATAAATAATTGATTAATGGCGATCTTACTCATGTTAATTGTGTAAGCATATGCGGCTTACAGCTGTTTCGGTGCTTCTTCACACCATCCTCAGAGCCTACTAGATCTTGGCGTCATCTCAAACTTCGCTGCCTGTTGTGTGGGTGCGTTCGATTGTTGAAATGTGGTGTCAAATAGTGTTCTAAAATTGATCTGTGTGTTGAGAATTTGATCAGGGTGTGTTTTAGTGTGTCTGTATATTTCATATTGTTCTAGTGTGTTGAGTTTTTGGTTTTTAGGTTGTATGTGTAGGATTTCCATGTCCATATCAGATCAGTTTCAGAACACACACACTATTTGACACCACATTTCAACACTTTTCAACAATCGAACGCACCCACAGAACAGGCAGCAAAGTTCGAGATGATGCCAAGATCTAGTAGGCTCTGAGGATGGTGTGAAGAAGCATCGAAACAGCTGTAAGCCACACATGCTTACACAATTAACACGAGTAAGATCGCCATTTAATCAATTATTTATATTCAAGTGTTAAAAGTAGTGTATGAAAGATTCAACATGCATAATAAATTATCATAGCATTTATTTTCTCATATAGACTGCATTTTTCAATTGATGTTTTTAGACCTGTATTCATTCGAACCATTTTTAAGAGTTTTAGTATGTAGTGTTCAGTATATTTCATTACACCATAATTGTAGTCTTTCCTCTTGTCGACATCTCTCAAGTTAAAGGATTTTGGTAAGAAAGGCACTTTGAGAGCCTACCTGCATTGCGACAGAATATCTTCTTCACTGGATATAAAACATCAGAACGCAAAGCAATAAGAGTTGGCCATAGATTAATTTCTGCATGCAGGTAGGTATGTACGAAATACTGCCAGGCATAAAATGAGGCTTAGCAATGTATTTTTCTAGTCAGTATGTAGCATTGTTATTTGAATTGATAAGTATATGTGCTCCCTTCTTATCTTTACTGCTGACGTAGTGTTAGTTAAAAACTTGCTGCATACAATTAACATTTTTTGGTGATGTTAACCCTATAAGGTGATATACCATCTGTTGATCTCAATTCTCTTGATCTACTCAGATATTGGTCTCACTTCTAGTCATCAGACATAATATTGTGTATAATGTGATATATTGAAATCTGTGCTCATATTGGGGTATTGGCTGCAAGACCTTTCTATACCATAAAGTACTCTTTAAAAGCATGATTTATTTAACAAACAAGTACTTCGGGACAAAGAAATTACGTTGATGCAGAAAAAGAATTTGATGATTGCTGATGTGGCAATATATTAAAACATTTTTAAAGTCAGAAGTAGATATATCAGTAACTTTTTATTTTATTGATATATAGTTTACATAGCTTATTACGTGATCTTGGGGTCATTTCATGTAACTTGGGTCTAATCGGAAATGGTTTGTCAACAAAATAGAAATTACCATTTATAGTAGTCCCATGCTATGAAAAAGTTCAAGCAGTTGCTGCTTGTCAAGTTTAAGCTGCAGATAGTACAAACAAAATATCACGTAAAGGGTGCGGCAAAACATCCTCCCTAATTTAAAGTTTAAATAAAAAACAGATGGATCAAAATAGGAAACTGTATTAATATGAATGGTATCTAAACAGTGGGAAATTTAGGTTTACATGCATTGCCATAGCGATATCAAATGACATGCGCAAAACAACAAGAATTGAATAGGAAACTTTATTAATATGAATGGTATCTAAACAGTGGGAAATTTAGGTTTACATGCGTTGCCATAGCAATATCAAATGACATGCGTAAAACAACAAGAATTGAATAGGAAACTTGCTTAATATGAATGGTATCTAAACAGTGGGAAATTTAGGTTTACATGCGTTGCCATAGCGATATCAAATGACATGCGTAAAACAACAAGAATTGAATAGGAAACTTGATTAATATGAATGGTATCTAAACAGTGGAAAATTTAGGTTTACATGCGTTGCCATAGCGATATCAAATGACATGTGTAAAACAACAAGAATTGAATAGGAAACTTGATTAATATGAATGGTATCTAAACAGTGGGAAATTTAGGTTTACATGCGTTGCCATAGCGATATCAAATGACATGCGTAAAACAACAACGAATTGAATAGGAAACTTGATTAATATGAATGGTATCTAAACAGTGGGAAATTTAGGTTTACATGCGTTGCCATAGCGATATCGAATGATATGTGTAAAACAACAACAATTGAATAGGAAACTTGATTAATATGAATGGTATCTAAACAGTGGGAAATTTAGGTTTACATGCGTTGCCATAGCGATATCAAATGACATGCGTAAAACAACAAGAATTGAATAGGAAACTTTATTAATATGAATGGTATCTAAACAGTGGGAAACTTAGGTTTACATGCGTCATAGCGATATCAAATGACATGCGTAAAACAACAAGAATTGAATAGGAAACTTGATTAATATGAATGGTATCTAAACAGTGGGAAATTTAGGTTTACATGCGTTGCCATAGCGATATCAAATGACATGCGTAAAACAACAAGAATTGAATAGGAAACTTGATTAATATGAATGGTATCTAAACAGTGGGAAATTTAGGTTTACATGATTGCCATAGCGATATCTGATATGTGTAAAACAACAACAATTGAATAGGAAACTTGATTAATATGAATGGTATCTAAACAGTGGGAAATTTAGGTTTACATGCGTTGCCATAGCGATATCAAATGACATGCAAAACAACAAGAATTGAATAGGAAACTTTATTAATATGAATGGTATCTAAACAGTGGGAAACTTAGGTTTACATGCGTTGCCATAGCGATATCAAATGACATGCGTAAAACAACAAGAATTGAATAGGAAACTTGATTAATATGAATGGTATCTAAACAGTGGGAAATTTAGGTTTAATGCGTTGCCATAGCAATATCAAATGACATGTGTAAAACAACAAGAATTGAATAGGAAACTTGATTAATATGAATGGTATCTAAACAAAATTTAGGTTTACATGTGTTGCCAAATATCAAATGACATTTAAAACAACAAGAATTGAATAGGAAACTTGATTAATATTGGTATCTAAACAGTGGGAAATTTAGGTTTACATGCGTTGCCATTACGATATCAAATGACATCTTAAAACAACAAGAATTGAATAGGAAACTTGATTAATATGAATTATCTAAACATGTAACTTAGGTTTACATGCGTTGCCATATATCAAATGACATGCGTAAAAGCAACAAAATTGAATAGGAAACTTGATTAATATGAATGGTATCTAAACAGTGGGAAATTTAGGTTTAATGCATTGCCATAGCGATATCAAATGACATGCGTAAAACAACAAGAATTGAATAGGAAACTTGATTAATATGAATGGTATCTAAACAGTGGGAAATTTAGGTTTACATGCGTTGCCATAGCGATATCAAATGACATGCGCAAAACAACAAGAATTGAATAGGAAACTTTATTAATATGAATGGTATCTAAACAGTGGGAAATTTAGGTTTACATGCGTTGCCATAGCGATATCAAGTGACATGCGTAAAACAACAAGAATTGAATAGGAAACTTGATAAATATGAATGGTATCTTAACAGTGGGAAATTTTTCATTTTTTGAATAACTTGTCTCTCAAGTGGTGTCCTTCACTATCAATGATTGTTGAATGCGACTTCGGAAATTCTGCATCACTCTAACTACAGACGTGGACAAATTATTAGCAAAATAGAAGATTTTTATTACATATTTTTACAAAATATGATTCTTCAGCTTAGACTACAGTTGAAATTTTTGCGTATTTCTAAATTAGTAGCAAAATTGAAGATTTGTATTGCATATTTTTTTTACAGAATTTAACTCTTCAATTTGGACTACATTTGATATTTTTGCTTATTTACAAATTATTAGCAAAACTGAAGATTTTTATTATATATTTTTACAAAATTTGACTCTTCAATTTGGACTACTGTTTACATTTTGGATATTTCCAAATTATTAGCAAACTTGAGGATTTTTATTTTATATTTTTACAAAATTTGATTCTTAAATTTAAACTGCAGTTGACATTTTTGCATATTTACAAATTATTAGCAAAGTATGAAGATTTTTATTATATATTTTTACAAAATTTGACTCTTCAATTTAAACTACAGTTGACATTTTTGCATATTTCTATCTATTGTAATGATAGAAATATGCAAAATTGTCAACTGTAGTCTAAATTGAAAAGTCAAATTTTGTAAACAGGATTATCATAAAAATCGTCAATTTTGTTAATAATTTGTCCACGTCTGTAGCATTTATTTAGGAATAAGACCAATTTCTTCCTGTATTGCATTTCTTAGGTCTGGCAAAGACCTCGGCCAATGTTTGAACACCTCAGTTGTCCCCATAGAAAATAATCGCAGGGTGCAAGGTCTGGTGATCGTGCTGGCCAGGGGGCGGCGCCTCGTGATGAAATTAAGTGTCCAGGAAACATCTGTCTCAGGACTTGGAGAGAAATCTGAGCTGTTGAGAGGTGGCTCCGTCCTGCTTAAACCATACCTAGTCTATCTGCAGCGCATTGAGTCTTGGTGCCAAAAAATTGTTGATCATAAAAGAGTACCGCTGAGAGTTCACTGTCACAGTAGCACCATCCTCTTCCAAAAAGTAAGGACCAAGTATCCAGACTCTTGCAACCGTGCACCATACAGTAACACGGTCGTTATGTAGAGGTTTTTCATGAAGTTCACAAGGGTTCTGTCCACTCCAATATCGGAAATTTTGATGATTCACGCATGTAAACCTAAATTTCCCACTATTTAGATACCATTCATATTAATACAGTTTCCTTATTTTGATCCATATGTTTTTTATTTAAATTTTAAATTAGGGAGGATGTTTTGCCACACCCTTTACTATAAACAAGCTATACTCGGCAATTCTTTCATGTCACATAACATTCTGGCTCTAGTTATTAATAAAACCTCTTCAGGCATACTCATAATATGTTAAATAACGATTAAGTGACTTACATTCAAGATGGACTATCATGTTTAGATCTTAAATTAAAAATAGAAAATTTATTAATTTCACTTTGACAGGTGAGTGACTACATTTCTGGATTGGTTGAAGCTTGGTCCCATTTCGTGGCATCGTGGTCTAAGGTATCCTGCCTAGGACTCGCATTACGGAATACATGCTGGTTTGAGTCCCCATAGGGGAAGAAATTTTCTCGTTAAATTTCGGCCAATGTATGGGACCAGTGGTTAAATTTCGGCCAGTGTATGGGACCGATGATTACTCAACTATCAATCCCTACAATTCGGAAGTACAAACATCAAAACAAGCATAAAATTCTGTATATGGATCAATTATAATCTAAAAATCCATGTTTTGGCACTTAATTTCATTTGCTTTCCGACACAAGATCTGGTAGGTAGGTAGGTGTTAACAATGGAAGGACAAGATTACAAGAAGGCTAGTCAAAAGTGGTGAGTGAACTGAGAAGAATAATTCTTCTATGCTTAACACATTCTTTATCCATTTCTCTGTCAATCGTCAATGAAAGACATTTATGCTATGGCCATTTACTTCTTCATGTCCTGTTATCTTCTCTTCCATTCAAGTATGAGGCCCAGTGGTTTGTGACGGTCTCAGTGCTGAATTTTCAGTCTGCTTTTTTGTGGACAGTCCAAGGATCTCTTCCCAAGTGAATGGTAACAAAACATAACTTTTAGGATTCTGTGTAAATGCATATGTTGTACATGATTTGCCCACCAAAGTTGATATTAATTAATTATAAAATGTGTAACTAGTTATAACTGAAGTTCCTGCATGACATCTTCGTTTCTTTTATGATCTCAGTGAGTATATCCTGCTGCTTCTCTGATATGTTTAGTTTCATTGGCTGTAATTACATTTGAATCTTTATTTTTCATTGTCCATGTTTCACTTCCATAACATAGTATAGGTCAGGGGTTCTCAAACTGTGCTTCGCAATACTGGTCTTCGTTTGGGACAATGTGGCTATTAGGAGAAAGTAAAAATTATAATGTATAGTGAAATGTAACATGCAAATTTTCAGTATGTGTACATATTTTTTAGTGATAGTATTTGAATAAAAAAATACGAATCATTCGATTCTTGTAAGTTCTCGAGATATATCTCGAATCGCGAATAAGTATTTGAATACTTTGCTCAGATGGTAGTTGCTGCAACAAGTAAAAATCAGAACCGAAAGAAACAGTATAGAGAATACTGATTGCTCGTCAATCATAGACATACAAACATGATGTAGTTGCGTGCAATAAAGATTTGCTCCAGATCGTCTCACCTCTCTCCTCTTTCTTTCTCTCGTCTAATTGAGGACCATTTTTGCAAAATTTGCTAACTGCAAAATTTGCAAAATTGGGATTTTGATGGATTCATTAACATAAGGCAGGCCTCTACATGATGTTAAAGGCGTCTTAGTAAAATTTGATTATTTCTCTTCATTGTAGTGTGTCAAAGTATGATCGTTTTTCCAAACCTTGCTTTCTGCTATGTGAGAGTTACAGCAAAATTTTGCTTACTACAGTGTTTTGTCTCTCCTGTAAAATTTAGTTTTTTTCAGTTAGCAAGTTTTGCAAAACTGGTCCTCAATTACAGTATGTAGGAATCAACATCTTTATCGGAATATATCAGTCCCCTAACTGTCCATGTGCAACTCAAACCAAGAAATGGATTCGGAACACCTCAAAATCTGTGCTTCAGTGGCTAGTCATGATAATATCTTTGAAAAATATTGGAGTGCAAGAGGTCAAATGACTTTATTGTCAAACGCCTGGCATTAAAAAAACAACAACATCTTTATCAGAAGTTCCAAATAACTACAGCACGTGATTGGAATAAAAAAAATGTTAACTCGTGTACTTGCACAATACAATGCTGTCACAGGTCACTGCTATCATTATTGCTGTCATACTGGATGTTGAATAAAAGAGAACCGAGAAGTGAGAACCTGCCAGTGGGTAATCAAATCGTTATTCAAAAGTATTCGAGAACTTTTATTCGAATAAATTATTTGATTCTTTAAATTATTGATCTTGGCATTGAGTAAAGAGTAATGGATGATCTTGCAGGTTATGTTACAAATGTTCCTTTATTTTGTTAATATAGTTTCTCTGAACCACAGAACTTTTTTATGTGATATTTCAAAAGTAATACAGAATTGTTAATGATTGGAAATAAATTATATGTTACCTTCTGTCCTGCATTTCATTTCTTGTTACATCGTGGTAGAAGTGATAACTAAGATAACAAGCATTCCGGTATTACATCATAACAAATACTCATTGCTTTTATTGGCACGCGTGCTATAATAAGCCAACAATGTAGTAACAACCTGTTTATAATTCTAGGATGGCATAAAGTCAATTTATCTTTCAATTAATTTATTTTTATGCAAAAATTATTCTGTTGCCATAGTTTTCGTTTCTCGTGCAACAACTCATAGGCAGAATCGTTTATAGAAACTTACTGAGCTGTAGTGCACTGCAGAGTCCATTGCAACATCTGAGCTCATGATGTGACCCACAGCTTGTTGCTCCTAGCCACAAAGAAAGTGAGAATGTGTAAAAGTTAGGTTTGATTGGGTGACGAGTTTGCAGAAAAATGTGATGCAAGCAAGAAAGGTAGTGGGAAAGCTTCTCTTCAGTCTCCATTTCTGGCTAGCCTAACTAGAATGCATTTCTGTAAGAAATGTAAAAAAAAAAAAATGTATTGATAAAATTTGTTCATGTTGTATAAATGAGATTTTTGGTTCACACAGTCTCGAGTACAGAACTCAGCAGCATGTATTTGAGGACTTAAAGTACTCGTTTTCCTATTTCTGTTGCTGATTTGCTTTTAACGGGTGTGTTACGGTATAGAAGCAGCATTCAACCTCAAGAAAAAGTTTACGTGATGTCGTGCCGTCGTTTCTTATACAAAATACACTCTCCATGGGTGTGATATGTAAACCTTTATGTATAATCCTATTGAGCGAACAGAGTTAGTTTTGTAAGTGAAAGAATATTTTTATTGTCGTCATTTTAAGTCTATTTAATTGAAGGTTTTCATAATATATTTCTATAAATCCAGTGTTACAACTTCCACCTGTAGATTTTGCTGGAGAATATTACGTGTTTCTGTTGTACCATTCAAATTTGCCACTAAGGTACAAAATTAATTATAATAGAATTGTGAAGTGAAAGATTTTGTAAATTATGATGAAGTGTGAAAGATTGTTCAATATATTATTTATGTTTGACCTTAGAAGCATGTACGATAAATAATGTTATTAAGGTAGTATTTAGAAGCTAGTAATGTTTATTGCAGTGTTAAAAGAACTTAGTACTTTATCGTATCCATTGTAGTCCTCCAATATATTAATGGCGTTATTTGGCTTCCTGCATTATCTGGTGTAGTAGAATAAACAACCGTAATCTGTTTGATCTTGTTATTGCACATCATCAGTCATAACGCACAAACTTTCCATAATCGCTCATCTGAGTAAATGTTACTGACTCTTTGATAATAATATCCTTTAAAGGTTGTGGAAAGGATCAGTTATGGGGTGAATAGCATTGTAAAGTTGCTTAACTTTTGAAAGATTTGAGAATTGTATATAAGGACAACAGCTACTAATGGTTCATACATAAAACATGGGAAAATATTTATTATTTTGGATCATTTGGTAGTCCTTACTGTCATCATCACATCTGTCCATCTGTTTGTCCGTCCGCATTACAATTCAGCTTAAAGAATTCGAAAAGTTTTGATATTTAACTTTTTTTTTTCTTTTTAATATTCGATACACTATTAACTTTGATTATTCTAAATAACTCATAATTCAATTCTTATATAAACCAAATTTACTTTGATATTAACATTAAACCAGATTGTAATATGCTATGAAGTTGCTATTTTATTTTATAAATTCTCAATTCTCGTGTTTGTCATCTTCAGATATAAGTATATGAAGCAAATACTTGGAAGATAAAACACTGAAATGTTTACTGTGATAAATTATCACATATAAACTGCATTTGTTGACTTAAATTTTTCTCTATAAACCGTAAAATTCAAGATTGACTTACTTAAGGAACTTAATGAACAATCTTATTTAGGCAAGTAAAATTTGTGATAATATAATTTCAGCATTCATAATTTTTTAATATTTATCCTTTCTACACATGACCTTTGCTGGCATGTTGTATAATTTATTTATTGTCGAGTTAACCTTAAGCATTTTGTTGAAACATACACTACAACTCCTGACACAGAATAACATATTATAAATGTAAAAGGAAATTAAGTACCTACATGGTTGATCGTATTTTTATCATGCATGTAAATAAAGTCGTATATTTCTTTTTAACTGTATCTTGTAAGTAATTACCTACATCAAGCCTTGAATTCTCTTACAAAATTGGTCCTGCAAGAAGGCTGTGTGTAAATGAAATTAATTTTGTTTTTCATTCAGCATAATTGAAACATGTTTCTACCACTATTCAAGTAATTCATATATTAACACTTCAACTTTTTCACACTTACATATATCTTTTTTCTTTTATTTTATATATTTCTAAAATAAAACAAGGGTTCTGGGAGTGTTTATCGTATAGTCTACCAAATAGGCACTGTATTCTGTTAATCTCTGAGTATTACAAATTACTTAATTGTGCTAGCTCTAAGGTCAAATATACTCTTCTTAATGTAATTCTTAGAAACCTCCAACTGTTGTTGCATTAGCTTCATATACTGCCAGTCTTTCTTTTACAGTGTAAATGTTTCAGGCTGGATCAATCTTCATTGGTGCTACTATCTGTATTATTAGTCATATTTTGTGTTCATCATGTTTTTGTTTGGTCTGAGCGAAGAGAAGAATGTTGAAAGTGTTCATTATCTTCCAGAATTTATTGGCTTGTTGGCTTTTAATTCTGTGAGCATATATGCCAAATAGGATGTAAGTTTTATACATCACACAGGTTACTTATATTGTCTCCTCATTTATATAGGTACGTGGAACTATAACATACACTTGTTTAGCAGTTTGAGTAATGGATTTTTGGTAGAGGTAACGCAAGAAGAGCTTGCCACGGAAATCTGCGCGAACTTTCGGAAACGTTCGGGTGCACTCGACCTCGCTTCGATTCGATTGGTAGTTCTCAGTTATCTGCTGGCTTGATGTTTCGAGTGAGATTTGTCACAGCGCGTGTAACGTAACGTAAACCTAGTTGCAGAGTAACTAGTAACATAACATTGTTGAAAATACAGAAGCACGAATTTTTTTACACATAAAATCACTGAATGAAATGACAAAGATGTTATAAGAAATATATAATCGTGTAATAATTGATATTTGACGTTGTAATAAAACACTAATACTGTGTGATTTTATTAAAATGTTCCGATAACTAGGGTACTATGGTCGGTTTATTTTAATTTGTATATACTCATGTTACGAGCGGAGGCTGTTTCGTTTTTCATAAATTTATAAACTGTATAAATAATTCCCTAGTTTGACTGTGTAACGTTTTATTAGCACTTCCTAATTTAGAGCGAAACAGGGGCATTGTTAAGTACATAGAATGTTATACAGAACTCTGTTCTTTAACAAACACACTTTAAACTACATAAAACTACTGATATCAGGGATAAAACGCAGAAAATGTAACGCACATGCTGGCTTCTAACCGCTCTGCACAATACACTCCACGATACCAACAGCTCAAGACCGCGCTTTCGAATGTGCCTGTAATCAGCATTAGGTGATTCATAGCAGCCCTGTAACGAGCATGGCTGCACGAGGACCGAATATCGTTCTCTGCACATCAGTCAAATGGGCAAGCTTTCTTTGCGCTTCCTCTATAAGTGGTTCTCGTTTTGATATTTCACATTTTGTTCTTTTCAAATTAGTTGTGTCATGTTTTTGAAATTGAGTCAGTTACACCCTGCTAAATGTTAAACATAAATATGGAAATTTTGAAGGTAAATTGTTTACTAGAATAGTACAGAGTGTATTATAAATTCATTAAGGAACATTCACAGACCTCACTTTCTCCAGCAATACATGAAGTCGCCCGAGTGTGAACTGCACCCTTCGCATTCTCTAACTTCCGTTGTTCAGATGCCAGGTAGATACATTGTACTGGTGTTGCGTTATCTCTAACCCTGACCTTGATGTCACGAGATTTTGTTCACTGATATTAGCTGTACTGTACAGTTTGCTTCACCGTTTTTGGCATGTGTCCTAGATAAATAGTGCCCAGTTTGTGAGCATGTTGCTAGTGCAGCTGAGAATGGTACCACTTCCTATACACGACACATCAGCCATTTGCCAAACAGTTGTCAGACTGACTGCGGCAAATGTAAAATACTCACACCTAACATTCCCATTACTTATTTCACATGCCAAAAACGGTGACGCGGACTATAACACACACAGCTCCAGATTTCCAGAGAGGGAAAGAGAGAGGTTCACAAGGATGTGAGTTATGGAAGGAAGAACTGTGATTTTATCCAAAACTATTCAAAATCGGACACATGTCTATATGAACTTTTTTCTTCATAATGTTATCAAGAATCAGATCCTAGAGTATAGCACAATTTTCTTGTATCACCCTGTATAGTCATATTTAAATGTGTAATTTATGAAATAGAAACAATGTTCTGGCAGTGTATCAAATCTTAATATAACATCAGGGAGAACATTTTTACAGACGCAGTGACAAAAACTAACAGAAATTGCACTATAACAAGCAGTTCTGTGTCTGAATAATCCAAGTTTTCTGTTCGTAAGTTTTCATTGACACTACATGGATAAGTATTACGTTGTTAAATAGCACGAAGGTGATTGCAGAATATTATTTATTAATTTACCAGCAAATGTAATGTAAGTATAGTACTTATCTAGGATTTTCATGATTTATCTAATTAAAATTATTCGTCACTGTAATTGTAGGATTCTCTTTTTTGTTATTTCATAAATATTTCAATATTTAGAAGTGGTCTTTTTTAAATGTAGTTTTGGTTTCATTTTTCTTTGTCGTACAATTACTGTATTCCGTTAACAAATACAGTGTGTGGCATAACAACATCGTATTGAAACAAAAGACTATTATTACGATCCTAAATAGGAATTTAAAAATTCCTGTTATGTTGAACACACTGCAATTAATTAAAGGTACAAATAATATATAATTTCACTTAGTGTAAGAAGTAAAAAACAAAATGAAGTAAAATATGGGTAGTAATTCAGTCTGTAGCAATGTTGCAAGAATTTACATCCTGGTTAACATTTACACTGAGATAAGTTGTATTGTGCACACTAACTTTTGTTATTATAAATTGCTTTGAAAATGATTCTAGAGAGATGAGAATCGTTCAAATAACGAGCTTCCATATTAATACCCAATAGTGTTTTACCAAAGGTGGCATATTTTAGAAGGAAATATTTTTATTATGCTAATACTTTCGTTTAACAGTTATCTATTGTTACGTTTCACTTAAACATCAAAATCTATGACTAACATGCTGGAGATGTGATTGAATATGTATAATTCTGTATGTTCAGTTAGAATAACGTTTAGTTTATGTGTACTGTTACATTTCTATGTAAAATACATTTAACTTACCCATGATAAACCTACATGTTGACCTGACCACTTATTGCTGACATTTTGCAGTTTCAAGGTCAATTATAATGGAATGTTAACAATGAATAACAGAGAAATGGTTTGAACTAAAAACAATTAGGTTATTCATTATTCTTACTTGCTCTGAGTCTCTACGAATTCATTGTACAAGCAGGAAATTTGATATTTTCTTTAGGGTAGGGTATTGATTTTTATTCACATGAAATAATTTTAAAACTGTTTATGATAAACACTTTGAATTTCGTTGATGTGATATAACAATAAGTATATTACATTCCTGATTAAAGTTTTGTGGATATGTTGCTATCAACAGATAAACATAATTCGATATTTTTAAATCTTATCACATCAGCAGATCATAATACCAGATGGTACCTATATCTGGAATGCTTGTTTTGGTATTGAAAGCAGTAAAAGTCGCATTTATTTCCTTTATATATCCCTACCAGTACCATTTTTTGTGAACGCAAAAGTGCCAACACTTTTAGACACAGTATTTTATTTCAAAACATTGGTCATGTAACAAGGTGCAATAGCAACATCATTGTGGCAATGACACAAAAGTTTTCTTTTTATTAGTAGGATATTTGTAAATAATTGAGTAAAAACACGATAGAAAAGAAGCAATAGAGAAGAGTGAATAGTTTAGTGATGTTCTGAGATAAGTTAAAGGCTGGGTTGTTATACGAAAATATAGCAGTCTTTTTGCAATTGAGGATACCATTCAAATTGAGAACGTGATCTATTTGAATCGCTATTTGTTAAAAAGAGCAGAAGTCGCTTTTTTTTTTTCACAATTCATTTTTTTATTGAAATATGTTCTCTTACCATAGACACATAAATTTATGTTAAAAGGACTTCAAAAAAACCAGTAAAAATTGTTATAATGCACATAACATTTTGTAATTTATATTAAAAGGGCGGATGTCCTGGACAGTTTTTTTTTTGCCTCTCCTGTAAAATTACTATTTTTGGACTTCCGTCTTTTTATAAAATAGTGATTAATTTGTAAATGACAATTGCATTAATTACGTGACTACCAGCTGACAAATGCCTTCTATAATTGCATAAAAATGCCAATAAATATTGTAAAAAAAAAAAAATATGGGTAGTGGCAGGTGGTAGCATTTGTGATTTCGTCTCTAAAATACGAACACAGCCTCTCGTTCTTAGGTTGTTAGTGGATTGTGAGTACGATAATTATCAGAATAACTATTTTTATGTTATAAATTATGCACTCTTTATAATATCCTGTGTTAAGTTAGATGTTTAGATCCTCTGACTAAAGTGTTAATTTAGTTTCTCATTACTTAAACGTAATCATCTCCAGTGGCGTAGCACGAAATTTTGAGCAGGGGAAGCTAATTCAAGTTGCCTTTCATGCAATATGAGAAAACGTATTACAAAAATATAGTCTTAAAATAAATAGTAGTCAATGTCAAATCAGCAGTCGAAGATTGGTTGGAACCTCGTAAGTAACACCAATAAGGCATGACCTCAAATGATACGTAGTAAAATATGATTTCACGGTTTACACATCAAATAGACACGTATAGCATAACACTAGCTCACTCCCTGTCATACTTAGAGAAATCAAAATATTAACAGTCAATAGATACAATATTAGTATCATTACGTAGTATACGTCTGTCTTTTGGTTGTGTCCTTCATTGACAGCAAGGGAGTCGGTCATTTGTTTTTTAGATCACACTTTTGTTCGTAAGTCAGTCTTGATAATAGAATTGTCCTAAAAAATTCAAGTAAATTGGTGTCAGGAACTGTTATTTCATTCATTATTTATTATATCAGCCACAATGCACATTAACAATTCAACTGAACACAACTGACGAAAAGGCATAACTCGGAAAGCTAGCTTCCTGCAAGCCTTGCGACCAGGGTAGTTTAGTTAGAAAGGGATGGAAAATCTGCAGGGTGGGTTACACAGAAGAATGAGTGTAAGAAACCAGTTTGCTTGGAAGCTGGTGTGTGGAGGCTTCTTGTTTTTCTGCTACATCACAAATCATCCTGAGCTGCCGCATCACAATATTTAACGCATAAATATAAATTCTATTAAAATTAATAAATAATTTTGTCCATAGACTGCAGGTTTATTATGAAATTATTATTAACTGGGGAAGCTGAGCTTCTTAGCTTACATTGACGCTACGCCGCTGATCATCTCCACTTTCATAAAAGTAGCTTTGTCAATCTGTCTTTTTTTTTTTATCAGTGCACAGCTTTTTCATTGAAAATTACGAGCATATTTTTGTTCATATTCAGAATGCATAAACATACATATTAAATCAGAGCAGACTAGGACAAACACAGGCAGAGAGAGAAAGCTCTGATTGTAAGAATTCTTCCAATACAGCAGTTGATGTTGCCCTTGATTATGATGTTAATGAAGTTCGCATCATACAAGGATTTCGCACTCCCAGTAAAATACTGTCTTATCTCGAAAATCACATATTACTTTCGTAAATTATTTCCAACACTGTTTTACTAGTTGGAAGTATGAAATTCTAATAATAAAAAAGTAAATTATCAAAGGTTTTGGTACCTATTTATTAAAATATTTTTACAGCAGTATTTTACTAGGAAATAGCATATCTTTACAAATCACGATTTTCGAGTTATGACACAATTTTACTGGGAATGCGATTTGCAAGATGTTCGTTGAGGACAATTCATATGCAATTATACTTTAAAAATTAGGTTATTCATTCATTCATAGTCTTCTGCTGCAAATTCAGCATCCTCCAATCTTTCTTATTTTCCACCTTCCTCTCAGTCTCTGTGTATCTTAAGTTGTCTATCATCTGATTTCTTCTATCCCGAACTTTTCTCTGTTCACCATTCCTTTCAGTATATCCTTCAATAGGCAGTTTCTTCTTAGCCAGTGACCCACCCAATTCCTTTTTCTCTTCCTGATCAGTTTCAGCATCATTCTTTCTTCACCCACTCTTTCCAACACAGCTTCATTTCTTATTCTGTATGTCCATTTCACACGTTCCATTCTTCTCCATACCATGTTTCTGCCCCATACAAATGCCACATTCCACACAAAGCACTTCACTAGTCCCTTCTTAAGTTATTTTTCCAAAGGTCCAAGGAAGATGCTTTTTCTATTAAAAGCTTCCTTTGCCATAGCTATCCTCCTTTTGACTTACTGGCAGCAGCTCATGTTACTGCTTATAGTACACCTCAAGTATTTGAAGCTTCCCACTTGTTCCACTGTCTCATTTAATATTCGCACGTTTACCTTTTTCGTTTTTCTTTTGAAAACCCGGTCTACGTCTTGTTTACATTTATCTTCATTCCATATTGCTCACAGCTGTCATTTAGTTCCAGTAGTATTGCCTCCCCTTCTGTTAAAGCCATGCCATCAACAAATCTTATGCACTTTATTCTTCTACCTCAGACTACCACCCCTTCCATGTTCTGAAAACTGTTCTTTACTAAATCCTCCAAGTAGATGTTGAACAAGGTAGAGGATAGAGGGCATCCTTGTCTTATTCCTCTCTCTACTCGACTTCCTTTTGGCATTCTCCTCCTATCATGACTTCAACTCACTGTTTCATATAAAGATCACTGAATAGTCTCCTCCCTTTCCAATTCACACCTATTTTCTTTAGGATCCCTATAAGTTTATTGTAATCCAGTCTGTCAAAAACCTTTTCCAGGTCCACAATTACTACACACACTTATTTATTTTTTTGTAGGTGTCTTTCGCCAGTTGTTCTTTGTGGTCGGAATTTATAAGAAGAAAATATAGTAAAACACATCATTCTCTTTAATAACTAAAGTTCCTTATATGAAGACTTTTTGTATAATAGTATTCTGGAACCGTAATGTCTTTTATATTACCTCTTGAAGGTACTGTATGGTTTACGAGATCTTCGTGAAAATATTACGAAAAACAATTGCAACATTATTTTTTTAATGAATTCATGGTTTACCACATTTCTAGTAAGCAAACAATTATCCTAATTACTTCAGAAATTAATAATACCATAGGCAGTAAGGCCATTGAATATGCTTATCTTAAAATCATTCCTTTTCCTACTTTGTTCACTGTTTCAGATATTTTTACTTATGTTTACTTTTATAGTTTTCTGTTGCAACAACCTTAATAGTTTATTCAGTACAAATACTCTTTAGAACTCACAAAAAATATTCTGGTAATGCAAGGTCATAAATATTCCTATATTATCTACATGTGAAGAGTTCGCTGGAAAAACTATGAATGTCACAGTTTTGTTAAGGTTGATGTCATTATCTAATTCATGGATCACTACGAAATTTAATGTTGTTCTTAAGAAAAATGGTAAAAAGGAGAATTATCACCATGAATACAGTAATCCTTTCCTTTATTTTCTATAGAAACAGCACTACATCTTGCAGTTATAGACTCAATTAGATCATTATCTAATCCTTAACAGAAATGTTTTTCCTGCGAACTCTTCATGTATCAGCATTGTATTGAATAGCACAAATCTTTAACCTTTGACAGGAGGATCACTTTAGTTTATTAAAAAGACTAATTTCTTAAGATATTACAAAATTAAAAGAAGGGATGCATAATTTAGCAACAGTTGAATGAATGTTACACACATGTTCTTTTAGCTCGTAAAAGTGAACTTTGGATATGATGTTCCCAGTTAGGAGATGTAATAATTTTATAATGTTCAGTTCAAAATCCAGATAAATAAATAAAATTGAACAACATTCATATTTCTTTCATTGTTCTTTGTATTACATTGTGAAGATGTTTGCTTGTAATATGAAGTCAGTCATGGAACTGATAGCATGTTATCTTGATCTGCCTTTATCATTGTTGTGATCATTATAACTTTATCTATTTTTGTGTAAGTAAGTACAGTTCTTTATTTAATCTCTGATTTGTATCAATAAGTTAACTGTATTATGTATTATCTTACTTGAATACTTTTTAAAAGCTGGTTTAGAAATTAAGATGAACGAGTTTAGAATGTCATATTAAACTAGCTGACATTAATAATATTATTACAAAGTAAATAAATAGTAGATTATATGTTGCAGTCAGATATATTATGTTACGTAAAAGCAGGGTGCGAATTAACGGGGGAGGGGGAGGGGATTTCCCCCCCTGTTGGAAAGTTATCCCTCTCTCATAAATTCATATTAACATCTCTGCCAGGGATAACTTCTATCCCCCTCACAAAATATAATTGTTTTAATACGAGTATACTTTATAAAGTACAGTGTAAAGTAAGTAAAGAAAACAATATTGATATATCATCACCAGCAAGCTGACAACAATCAATAACTTAAAAATTACACAACTTATCTTAAGCCTGCTCATGGATATAATTATTATTATGATCAAGATACAAGACAAGGAACTCAGTATGACCAAGCATTGAGCCGTATAGAATGAGGATAATAATAATAATTTTATGTATGGTATTCTCTATCTAGAATTCTGTTCCCCCTCATCAGAAATCTTAATTCGCACTCTGCATGAAAGTAGCTATTTGCGTAAAGTGGATAAGTATATTATATTGCTTTACCATATAGGCCATTCATTATCTCGTGAAACCTACCTGCACATAAGGGGAAGGATAAAGTGGACTGAGAAGCTTCCTTCCCTAGCTACGCTTCCACTTGCAGCTAGCTAACTCAATTACCCCCACCATAAGGTTCTTGCTATATGCTACAGCACATGTATGCATTTGGTTTCATGAGATAACGAATCATCTATACATATTTTCATTTCATTGTTAGTATTTTCACTATTAATAATGTATTAATTTTCACAGTCAGTAATATTAGTACCTACTTGTGTGTGTTTTTGATATATGTATAGCAGCTGAAAATATACAGGGTAACCATCATTTTGGTAGTTAAAGGAGAGGCAGTCCAGTTCACCCATCAGTACAGATGAAATCCGTACTAATTTGTTCACATTTAAATAGCTCTTTGTTTCGTTTCAAGTGTTTTAGTATCTTCTAAAGCTTCAAATGCTAATTTTTGTGTTAATGCTTATACTATCTCCGATAATTTGATAGCCTTAGCTTGAACAGTAAAGTGTCATAATCCATTCGAAAGAGTTTTGACTTCTAAAAATAAAATATTTCTGCAAAACCGTAAGTTCATTTACCCGAAATTAGACAAACTATGTTTTGGGACGAAGTATGAAACTAATATTAGATAATTACGAAACAGAACTGTTAATATTTAAAATGCGATATGTACGACTACCAAAAGAAAAAAATATTTCATTCACTTACATTTGTAACATCATGAAGCATGGAAGGAAAGGAGGTAGAGAAAATAAAAGGAATAATATGAGTTATGTTTCCAATGATATCAGTCTTATTATCAAAGATTTTATATTTTTATAATGTTAAATATACCCTCTTAGTTTTGATTTGGATTGTAGGTTGGGTAAAGAAGGGGAATTTCAGAAGAATTCAGTCCTAAACACTAATACAAAATTATGTCAAATTGTATATGAACAGGCATGAATTGGGATTGCACTTTCTCTTCCTCTTCTTTCTTAACAAATCGAAGTTGTTTTTTGTTAAAATAAGTTATTTTCAGCTGAATGAAAGATTGTTGAGTCATGCTTGTATGAAACATATTAGCATTCAACTTTGTATTTCTATCCATAAAAATTGGTGACTTTTTTTGGCTGAAGGTACCTAATAGCAAGTGGGTGGTTGCAGGATCAATCCCCATCTTCAGAAAATCGCTTCATGGCTGTTTGAATGGCTACCAAAGGCAGCATTTGATATTCTGACAAATCCCCAAGCCTGATACTGTTGATAAATTTATTTTAGCTGTGTCGTTTGACTCCGTCCAGTAATCATGCTGTTCGGGCAATTTATTTGTGAACGTGTTAATGAGGAGACTAGTGTTGGTGTCATTCTATACTCTTTTTCTCATAAACTGTTCACTCCGTTCTGTAGCCAGTATTAATGTATGTTAAAACATAAAAGCTGGTAATGGAAGATACATTAGACCTCAAGAAAGGCCATGACGTATAGTTTGTCATTTCAATACCTGTGTGATTTTTTATCTTGTAATATAATGTAAAAATTATGTTTGCAGTTGTTTAAATAAGGGCCGTAAGTTGTAAGATGATTTTACATTGTTGTAATTTGATGTAACAAATGATCCATAGTAAACGCCATCTAATTTGTATAGAATGCATAACTTTTCAACTTCCTCCCATAATAGCAGTTGTTAATTTCATCTTCTCTTTTAATGTGTCAAAGAATGCATATTTCCAAATGTCTGAGGTGTTGCAGGTTATATGAGTGCAAAATACGAATCATTTCCTGTTACATACAGTTATGAGTGCAGAATAAGATGTTTTATTATGTACAGATAGTAAGTGTTTGTTTCGGACTTTATAAGAACTCTTTTTCTATCGTAGAATTATAATCAAGAAATAGTTGTTGGTGGTGACGACAGTGATGATGATGATGATGATGATGAAGAAAATTTTTTTTTAGGTGAATAATGTAATTTTGTTACCAATAGTTATTTACAATACAAATGTTAAAAATTATATTTTATTTTGTGAGCAGGGATGTTTGCAAAATGGGGTTGCAGACAATGGAGCAACCTGCTAACAAAATGAGGTCGTTTTCTCACTTAGCATTCCTACTTCTGGATATCTTTGGAAATTCAATGAGACTGCAGCAGTCTCTGATGATCATAGCAATGCAGCAGAAAAATCTGTTCCTCACATTGTTGCTAAGTTTCTGGAGAATTTTTCTTACAGTAGAACCTCGATTTTCCATCACACTACTGTATTATCCGATTGTCTTTCTTGTCCCCCCTTTTTTTATTTTTTTTCCAGACAAAAATATAAAATGTTAAAAGCCTTTACCATTACAAACTACGTAGTAGGAATATCTTCGCTACCAGTAATAGAACAGAAACAGTTACTGATACTTGTGGGAGTGGGTGTTTTTTTCAACTTGTAAAATATCTGCTTTCAGAGAAATGAGCCCAAGAACTTCCACACAATTGCAAACCCATGCACTATTCAGTTCTTGACCTATTATTCGAGTTCTAGGCAAAATGTCTTCCACCATGTCAGAAGAAAAGATGTTGTGCTAAGTACTGAAAAAATAAGTGCAAATAATTGCAGTTTTGGGAAAGGAGAAATTGTGGCTCGTGTTGCATCAGAATACGAGATTGGCTTTAAACTGTGCGCGATTTAATAATAGACGTAGATAAATTGTTTAATGTTTGTGAATCCACTACACAAGACCTTTACTATACTATTCCTATCTTTTCGCTGACAGCCATTACAAGACCTTTAAAAATCCGTTGTTGTTCTTAGAGAAGAAGAAAACTGGTACTGGGTTTACTATATTCAAAGATAGTAGAACTAGACATAGTGAGACTGTAGACATTGAATACTCATGGTTAATTTAACTGACCTGTAGATCAGTTTTACCATTCTATATAAACACTTATTATGATACAGTTTATTTCAATCATACATTTATTTTAGAGTATCTTGGTGTCATTTTGATTAACCGTTCAGTCCATCCCTTTCATTACCATGGATAATAGAGGTTCTACTATATTTCTTAAAGAAGAAAGGAAACTGGTACTGGGTTTACATATTCAAAGCTAGTAGAACTAGACATAGTAGTGAGTCTGTAGAAATTGAATGCTCATGGTTAATTTAACTGACCTGTAGATCAGTTTTACCATTCTATAAAAACACTTATTATGATACAGTTTATTCTAGTCATACATTTATTTTAAAGCATCTTGGTGTCATTTTGATTAACCGTTCAATCCATCTCTTTCATTACCATGGATAATAAAGGTTCTACTATATTTCTTAGGGAAGAAAGGAAACTGGTACTTGGTTTACTATATTCAAAGCTAGTAGAACTAGACATAGTGAGTCTGTGGAAATTGAATGCTCATGGTTAATTTAACTGACCTGTAGATCAGTTTTACCATTCTATAAAAACACTTTTTATGATACAGTTTATTCCAATCATACATTTATTTTAGAGCATCTCACTGTCATTTTGATTAACCGTTCAATCCATCCCATTCATTACCATGGATAATAGAGGTTCTACTATATTTCTTAGGAAAGAAAGGAAACTGGTACTGGGTTTACTATATTTAAAGCTAGTAGAACTAGACATAATGAATCTGTATAAATTGAATGCTCATGGTTAATTTAACTGACCTCTAGATCAGTTTTACCATTCTATAAAAACACTTATTATGATACAGTTTATTCCAATCATACATTTATTTTAGAGCATCTCACTGTCATTTTGATTAACCGTTCAATCCATCCCATTCATTACCATGGATAATAGAGGTTCTACTATATTTCTTAGGAAAGAAAGGAAACTGGTACTGGGTTTACTATATTTAAAACTAGTAGAACTAGACATAGTGAGTCTGTAGAAATTGAATGCTCATGGTTAATTTAACTGACATCTAGATCAGTTTGACCATTCTGTAAAAATACTTTTTATGATACAGTTTATTCCAATCATATATTTATTTTAGAGCATCTCGGTGTCATTGAAATGTCTATCAATAAAATGTACCACACATGTTGAGACACTAGTATTGCAGTATCTGATTGCATTCTCACTCTCAGGGTTCGTGAAAATGTTCTTAACTATCAAAATGTGGCAGTTCAATTTTGTTGTCATAATATTATCTCTCCTGCATTAATGACAAAGTGACAGATTTAATGTATTTTATATAGACCGGAAAGAGGGAACGAAATATTTTGTAACCCTGTTAATGACATGGATCAACTCAAGCTTTCAAATATTTTTCGAAGTGCAACAAATTATCTCTTAGATAGAAAAGCAGCCACATACCTGATGCACGGACTGTGTACTGTCTTTAGATCTAATAGTGGAAATAATTTCACTCTTAAAGTACAGCAGTAGTTTAAGTGACTTGCTCAAATCTTTTAACCCGTAATATTAAACCACATTTATTCCACAAGTAGCTTTTGAAATAATAAGCAGGTAATAGCTTAATAATAAAAGATAATCTCTTAAATGGACCAATTAAAACAGCATACAAGCATTGGGGTATTCCATATCACTATAGAGTAAGGCAACTCGTTTTCATTTATACTCACCACAACCATAACTGAATCAGGTTGAAACGTCGCAATAATGAATTGTATAATTTCAGATTGTTGAAGATGGTAAACATTTTAAGAGTTAGGTTTTAGTTTCTTGTTACGTGATTTACATCATTTCATACTGAATCGACATTAAGCCATTACCAATATTATTTTCAGAAACTATTCTTGAAACTTATTTTTCTGGATAATTGAGCTATTTGCTGACAATATTGAAATAATTCAAATTGTAATATTAGAGCAAAGCGTTTCTTTTTTAGTATTATGTTAATCTGACAGATTATTGGATTTACTGATGAAGACATTCGGTATTGCTAAGGAACTCAAGAAAATAATATTTAAGTTATATTGTTTCAAGTAGAATAGGTTAATATTAATGGTTATTTATTTTAATTTAAATTTGTTACATGAAATAGTTGTTCTAATTATTCTAATAATAATATCTTAGCTAGAACAGTAACTAACAGTTTCGTTCACCCCAGAAAGATTTTCCCTCCTTCCCCACTTATTACTTAACGTCTAACAATATGTAGAGTCTAAATAAAAATAAACGTTTTGTATTGCATATCAAGGATTTAAATGTCGCTGTAAGGGTTTATAATCTCAAAGCCCACAATAGCAGTTTGCTCAAAATAGGCTCAAATCACCTTCTTTACAGTTGACACGTTTATGTGAACAAGGGATAAAAAAAATTGTGCAGATCGTGCATTAATTTTATAACAGTAAAACTCTTTTTCCAAAAATGTGCGTTTTCAAATTATGTGGAGCAGCACATTTTGTTGGTTATTTAATTGATATGAAATTATAATTTAAGACTGTTTCAAGTCGGTTTGTAGTGAAGTGTTTCTTCACAACTATATATACATACTTAAATACGTGTTCTGCCCATGGGTAGGTCCTTCACTGCAAACCCAGCATTCTCCGATCTTTCCTATTTTCTGCCTTCCTCTTAGTCTCCTCATATGATCCACATATCTTAATATCGTCTATCATCTGATATCTTCTTCTGCCCTGAACTCTTCTCCCGTTCACCATTCCTTCCAGTGCATCCTTCATTCATAACTATACCGGTATTCATTTTCAGAGATGTAAGTTAGGTTATGTATTTAATTAAGAGAGTAAAGGATGCATACATTCCAGTAAAAATAGGGCGTCCAATAATTTCATAACCTATCAGTAGAAGAATTTGCTTCATCTTTGGACTCTTTTTGGTAGACATACGACAAATTGGCTTGTATATAGAACTTTAATTGTGTAATATCAGCAATCGTAGTATGTTTCTTTCGCGAGTTTAAAACAAAATGTGAAGTATTAGTGACAGTATTGTTTTGAATTGCTCTATTATAGCTTTGATATATTATTTTATGAAAGAAAGTGTGTGTTATATTTGTTATTTATTTAATAATGCTACGTGTTTAATGTTAAGCACAAGATACATTAAAATGTAAATAATGTACAAAACTATATATACAGAAAATTCGGATATTATCACTCCAATAGATTAATAGCAGTAATAGTAATTGTATCAAATAGACTAAATTCAATGTAATCATTGCTAGGAAACTTGGAATAGTTGCTAATAATGAAACGAATGGCGCTAGTTACATGAAGCTTTTCATGGAAGATATTAGAGTTTCTTAAATAAATGGTCTAATTTCCTTAATGAGATATAAATAAAAGATGAAGCAATGTACAGAATCAAATGTCAAAACACGTTTGTAATTATTGTAATATAACATTTTCTTACAAAATTTGTAGTTATTTGTGGTTAGTTATATAATAGAATCCTGCTAAACTGAACTAATTGAAACTGGCACTTGCTCGGTTTAGAAAATTTTTGGATTATCTGAAATCATTACTGGAACATAGCAACAAAACTTAACGGCAGGTAGAACTGCTGGGAAATTTGATTGTTATGGGTGCTTGCACGCATGTGTTCGACAAGTGGATATTTGTAATGAACTGATCTCTAGGTAACCAAAGAACAATTAAGTATCTTAAATGTTAATCAACTCTTTTTCTTATGAATACTGTAATTTCGTTTTTTAGGCAGTATTGAATTTGATCTCTTAAAAAACATATAAAACCATTTCTTGTTGCCAAATATTGTATATTTTAGAAATTTGGAATTACCCCAAAGTTTGGATTAGTGAGGTTCTATTGTGTACGTAAATAGTATAATACTAGTTGTATGAATTTTTTACAAAGAATCAAAAACCTGAACTCACAGGAAAGACAGAACTTATCATGGTAAAAAATAAATGAATATTTCCTCCTGATTCAGTTATTTAAATTCATTTTTAAAATGATCCAAGTAGAACATAATGAAAGAGTCTTAAAATAACGGAATTTCAACAGTTACATAAGCAAGCAGTACGAAGTTTATTATGGCCCTTATTTAAATATCTTGCATTGTTGTATCTGTAGATGTCCATGAAGTACAAGTTGGCACTCTTACAATTGGAGATTTGATTTTATGTGCATATTAAGGCGAAATAATAGAATGATGTTCGTATTGTTACATGGTAGTAAATATTGAAAATTATAAATCTGGCCATGTCCGTTCATTTTGAATCATTTGTTAGGGATACTTGTATTCATGGCACTAAATCATTTGGTAATGTTCATCAGCATGGATGACACAATGGGGAGATTTATGGCCAGCTTTGTAAAATTCGTAATCCAGCTTATATAGCTACAAGAGCAATGTATACAATTCAACACTTGTCTATTTCTTCTTCTTAATATATATGTTTCCAGCATTTTATTTTGTCATGGTTGTGATTTAAGATACTGAAAATTCAGGACCAATTATTTTTATAATGTGCCAAAGAAAACTGTGAAACCTTGTTGAAGTCCACTCTTTTAAACTCGTAAATATTATGGCATGTAAATATTAATAGAAAGTTCTCATTGCCAGGGATAAAGTATATTTGTGAAAATGTTAATAGCCAAACATAATATCATAATAAAAAAAACTCTTACTTGTATTTTTGTTGTATTTTATTACCTCTTTGAATTATTTTTTCAGAGAGGGAAATCCGGTTTGTTTCATGTGACCTGTTTCCTGCCAAGACCTTAATGTCTATCCAGGTCTTCCTGACGCTCATTGCTTCTTTCTCAATAGTTCTTCTCAAAGTATTTTGAGTCGTCCCTGTTCTCAAGTACTTTGGGGGTTCCAATCCAATCCTGTTTTCTATTTTTGATTCGTTCTTAAATTGGTTGATGATTTATTGTTTTCTAAAGGCAATAGATTGCAAACCACTTAATT
Source organism: Periplaneta americana (assembly GCA_025594305.2). Lineage (NCBI taxonomy): Eukaryota > Metazoa > Arthropoda > Insecta > Blattodea > Blattidae > Periplaneta > Periplaneta americana. Next base: position 86,374,920 of record JAJSOF020000031.1, on the reverse strand, counting down.
TTTGTGAGTCGTAAATTAAGATACCGTGAAACGGGGTGACTTGATACGTTTTGTAAGTTAATGTTTCGTTTCGCAACATCAACCTACAAAACGTATCAAGTAACGAAGCATGAACCTACAAAACGTATGAAGTCCCCCAGCATATAAAACGGGGTGACTTGATACAATGGAGGGACTTGATATGTTTTGTTTCGTTCTGAAACATCAACCTACAAAACGTATCAAGTCCTTCAGCGTATCAAGTCACCCCGTTTTACGGTATATAAAACTTTAAATTTCTGAAAAAAGAGATATAAATAATATGGAATATTATCGAATGTTAAGTTAACAAGAATAGTTTAAAATATTAATTAATCCGAAGAGTATAAATGGTGGTGAAGAATTCCTGAGGTAACTTTTATAACATTAATATAATTATTTCTCGCAAGGAATTTGCCGTGAAACCTAATTCTATTGAGATTTTGTGTACAAAAGTGTTAATGGAATGTAGAGGGAGAAGCGGGAGAATTCCGGGAAAAACCCTCACAACTTTGGCTTTCCCATCACAAATACTACTGCGCCATCGCCGAGGTTTGAACTCGGGTCCGACATTGTCGGAAGCTAGAGCTCTGCCGACTGAGTTACCAAGTCAGCTCTTATCCTTCTTGTTTCCCAGTATTAATAATATGACTTTTAAGAATTATAAGTACAAATTTTTCGATTTTATGCATAGAAACAAAAAGAGCTGTTTCCTACCCTAGAAAAATGACATGGCACATTGCTTAAAATGTAAGAACTCACAAGTCAGTCAAGATTATAGAATAGCGACTCACAGTTCACAATTCGCACTCTGTGAATATGATTTTGGCGATGAATGAAGCCGGTGATATTCAGGGATGTTGTGACTCGAATTTCCTGGCATTTGCCTTTGGTTGAGGGAAATCCCTGGAAAACCTCAACCAGGAAATTCAACCTGACCGAGAATTGAACCCAGGCCCTCTGCGTAAGAGACTAGCATGCTGACCTCTACACCACAGAGATGTTTGGTATTATTTTGTACAGACTCAGAAACAAAATTTGGTTTTTGTTTCTAGATCCGTACAACTCTATATTGTCAGCACATTTCCTCTAGAAGTTTTAAAATTGTTTGATGTTATTAGAACACTGCTTCAGTTGATGAAACGAAAAGAAATGTAATTGTTACGTGTAAGTTTCGTATAAATACATGAGTTATCTCAGTATCCAAAGTATAGTGTTGAATAATAATCAACTGTCTTCTAAGACATTACAATTGAAAATTTTCTTCTGTTTAGTTGCATATTATGTATTATATGCAAAGATATGTGTTATGTGTAGAACTAAATTATTGTACATTTACGACGTAGCACCTGCCCGACAAGGCCCAACAAGTTTCAAACCCCCCCTCTCTTCGTCACGCCCCCTTTTGAACCGAGCCAAGGATGGAATTGTTTACAAGTGTAGAGAATGCTTTTACTGCGCATGCGCACTTATCACGTGTTCTCCTACCAAACCCAAACTAAACAAACACGCAGAGAGTTGGATGACGTTGTAGGAAGTGGATGTTATTGGCGCGCGGGCTTTTGCGTACATTTTGCCGGTAGGCAATCTTGTGCAGATTTTGTCTGTATTCCAGCGGCATTTTTGTGTACCTGATTCACACTAGTGACTGAAATTAAAGACTGACGTTCCGTAAAAATGATGGAACAAGAGGTTTTGAATGGCCACGATGCCGAAATCGATGTGCCTGATGAAGACCAAAATGGCGTCGCGAATGAAGTTTCTGGAACTGCCGGTGTCGAAGGCACAAACATTGTGAACTCTGTAGCTGTTGATCACAGAATTAAAAGGAAAGCAAAGAGACTTATTAAACAACTGAGTAAGGAAATTGTGACGAATGGTGCTACCGTAGTTCCAGGGACAAGGCTCTTGAAGAATAGTCGAAGACCGCGAAATGGGTATGGGAGAGGACTGCCAAAGAAAGGTAGGAATATGAATTTATCTGAAGTATTTTGAAAGGATAGACAACTATCAGTTTAGTGCTGAATGTCAAGTGGTAGTCAGTTACGTAGTTGGACACTTGACAGGTTGTCATTAGTGATTATTGAATTTAAGAGCCCTCCAAGTTCTTTGTTATTGTTTTGATTGCCGATTATGAAATAGCATTATCATAATTACGTTGTATGAAGTTCTTCGTTTGCGTGTGAATTAAACTGCTGAAAATTAATATTGAATGCATTGTTGCAGAAGTAAACATAAACATTGTTGCCTTGTGAGTTAGATATTAGAAAACTTTAGTGACAGTGTTTGGCGTCCTTATAGTGAGTGAGACAGTAAACTCCCTGGTGATATTAAACAATTATATTTTATTTTTATCAGCCTAATGCTGCAAAGTAAAATATTTTCAAATTATTATATTGGTACACACATAAACATGTGCTACCTATTTTATAGTGTTAAGCCACCGCCGAAGCCCAGGCTGTAGCGCGTTTGCCTGCTGATCCTGAGTTGCGCTCGGGCGTGGGTTCGATTCCCGCTTGGGCTGATTACCTGGTTGGGTCTTTTCCGAGGTTTTCCTCAACCGTAAGGCGAATGTCAAGTAAACTATGACGAATCCTCGGCCTCATCTCGCCAAATAGCCTACCATCTCGCTGTTACCAATTCCATCGACGCTAAATAACCCAGTAGTTGATACAGCATCGTTAGACCTAATTAACCAAGTAAAAAAAAGTGTTAACGTTATTTCTAAAGTAGAATAGTTCATGAACGTAGTTCTACACATACAATTTACTGTAATAATTTGTTGTCCCTTACCACGTTTTCTGTTATAAATTATTGCAGTCTACCACTTTTTGATTAAGATATAGGTCTATTGTTATATATGAATTTTCTGGAAATACAAGAATGGTAACATACAATTTTTGATGACTTTTATGCTTGCCTAAGAGTGGAAAGATTATAGCCTACCTGAGATGGACAGCCTAATGGCTGTAAGTGAGCTAATATCCCTCAGGGAAACTGTTTCTTCTCTATTTAGTTTCATTTAACTTTTGTCCTTGAGATCACTTTTTATGTGGGAGATAATGTAGGAATTAAAACTTGAAATAGCGAAAGAGTACGAAGTTGACAAAACGAAGTTCACGAGAATTTAAATAAAGCAAGATGGAAAGATTATTAATAATAATGCAGGACCCTAATAGTAATGAGTATGTTGTAAAAAATTGTTGAGTAAGAAATATGATGCGTTTTATTGTTTTTGTTTGATGTTTAGTTTTAGATTCAACAAAGTCAAGATTTGTTATTATGCTGCGATCTACTATTGTCCGAAAAACATTTTCCAGCTTACAGCCTACATAATTTGTTCAGATTGTTCATCTGTTCACACTATTCCGTCTCATGACCAGTGCGGAATTATGTGAAGTGAATTACTTGAATTAATTAAAAAATAATCAACTTAAGACATTATTTTTTTTAATTAATGGTTAGGCCTATTGCAAAAGACAGACGTACAATCGATTTCGAAAATAACAGTTTCTTGCGCCAACTCATTGGAACGAGAATATATTTAAGCAATTTAGAATGAATTTTATTATCATGAGACCATAAAACGTGAGCTTAGAATTAGATTTTTATAATTCTCATTTTTCTGTTTAACGTCTTGTTGTCTCTCATTAGTAAAACTTAAGGGAAATAGGCAATCCTGTCTGAAGTTTACATATTTTCATTCATTCATAGTGTTCTGCACAAGAGCAGGTCTTTCACTGCAAACACCCAGCATTCTCCAATCTTTCCTATTTTCTGCTTTCCTCTTTGTCTCATATAATATATTTGCATTAATGATGACATAAAGATAGGGCTACTCAGCTTATTAAAAAAATCGAACAAAAATATCATCTTGAAAAGACTAAGTCTGAAAAAAATTCTGGGACCGTTAATCATATCAACTGTCAACTAAGAACCGTTTTATTTAGTTTTGAGCTTCGCAATAATTGAATTATTTAAATTTACAAATGGTGCGATTATTATGACTATCAACATCATCATAAGCAGCATTATTATTAAGAAGTAAAAATCTAGCTCACTCGAAGTAATTTACTGCAGGTAGGTAGGTAGTTCCTGTTTAGAACTATCATAATATACGGTATATATATATATATATATTTTTTTTTTTTCATGTGTAAGCGTTTTGTCTTCCGGTTTCCCGTGTCATTTCATCGTTTCCAGAGTCTGCTCTGATTTCGCTTATGCTTGGAGTTATAACAAGTTTGCAGCGTCTGTAGCTCAGGGCAGATGGTCCGGGTTCGATCGTGTTCGTGGTGAAATTGAGGACCGTTTTTACAAAACTTAACATCTACAAAAAGTAAAATTTTCAGAAAACACATTTCATTGAATAATTTTATAATTATACATTTTTCAATTTAGAAAAAAAATTACAGGCTATTCACACTTACCAGACACATAAAATAATAATAATAATAATAATAATAAAAACATTTTAAGGGGACCTCAAATGGCAAATAAGTTACACCGAAAAGTAAAAGTTTTTTCAAAACTCTATATCTGCAAAATTAACATTTATGATTTATCAAAATATTGTTTGTTTTAAATGCTCTATACCTTCAAATTCTGAAATATCACTAGTAAATTGGTTCGCCATGATATTCTGCTTCATTATTTACCCGGTTGTCTTCAGGACATCCTTCAAAGACCTTGGAGTAAAATACATATTTCTGCTTCTTCTGAAGATACATACAAATTTTTTTTATCAGTTTCCGTAACTTATATTCTCTGCCTTTTTATCACGCACATGATTTACTGGGGTATTATCCATTTCTTTTAAGTTTTTGACATTACTTTTCCTTACTTCAACAGTGATTGTTGAGGCGAAATATGTATCTTGGACCTGACAGATTACATTCTTATTGGTTTTTATATGTATCAGTACTTTTGCATTTATCATTTTAAAAGGCAGTTTTTTTTACCATTTTATTAGCAATAGATTAGAGGTCATAAACATGCCAGTCTTTCGAGAGAACAAGACATGTGCCATGGTTGTTTAGGATCTCGTGATATATTGAAGGAACAGTTACATTTTCATGCTTTATAAGATCTTTTTCTATAACACAAAACACCCTATCAGGAGGCGTACCTGTAACTGTGTACCCTGATAGGGTAGAAATGAACAATCTTGTTGAAAGATTTCGACTTTTCGCAAAATCGAAGAAGCATACTCATAATAACTGTGTTCTTATTTTGCGATCCGCAGGAATCAGAGAAAAGCCTCAATGTTAAATTTGTGGGCTTTTCTTTGCGAATTTTGTTCTCTAAATTTATTAGAAAATGTCTTACTGCTCAAGGTACTGGGCCTATTTCATAAAAGTACTACTTATGGTATTTTGTTTGGAGCTTTCTCACCCAGCATCACAACTGCATTAAGAAATGTTTACTCATAGACTCATTGTCGAGTAATGAAATGTGCTGATTTTAATTGAAGCACTATAACCAGTCTTTTAAATGGAAAACATACATTTCAAAGAAATGATACCAATATATTTTATTTCAAAATCAATAAGAGATGGACACACACGTAGATGTTGAGTTTTGATAAAATTTAATTTTTGTAGATGTTGAATTTTGCAAAATTTCTCAGTGTTGGAAGTCCAGATTAGAGCCGTAGAAATTGAGTTTTGGTAAATTCTGATTAGCGCAATGTGTTCGTCTCATTGAGAAATACACGAATATAATGTATAATCAATTTCGCAAATTTTGCGGATGTTGAGTTTTGCAAAAACGGTCCTCAATTTGTGGTCGACAAATCAAATGTTGCAGAGAGTTTTTTCTGGAATTACTCATTTTTCTCTTTCATTCCACCAAAACTTTCCATTTCCATATAATTTTGCAATAGTTAAAAATAGACGGGTGAAATCTTGGTGATAATAGGTCTACTGCTCTCCAATATTGATATAAAATTTAAGGGTTAGGGCTCCGGGTCTTGGTACCCTGCTGTTTGTCGGTTACTCCTCTGGGGATGGAACTGTCAGGGCAGAGAGGATGGCCCGACTGTCAGCATCGGTTTCACGAATTCCGCCTAGACTACCGCTCAGACTTTGACAATTATTGCATATTATATAAAGTTCACAATGGGCCAGCATAGGTGGTTGGATCTGATCCTAAAAAAGCCAAGCCAGCAGTATGTTTTCATTTAGGTATACCGGTACTGGTATTTTCCATTCTCTGCAGGTCTTTCACTGCAAACTCAGCTTTCTTCAATCTTTCCTATTTTCTGCCTTCCTCTTTATCTCCTCATGTAATCCATTATCTTAATGTCGTCCGTCATCTGATATCTTCTTCTGCCCCGAACTCTTCTCCCGTTCACCATTCCTTCCAGTGCATCCTTCTGTAGGCAGTTTCTTCTCATCCAGTGACCCAATCCAATTTTTTCTCTTAATATTCTTAAAATTTCTCTATTATTAAATTTACTGAAAATCGTTTCTTATGTCTTCATTTCTTATCTTAACCAGTTTTATGTATCCATTTACTAATCTACATAATAATTTCATACCAGCTGCTATTTTATTGTAACTCATTTTGTACTGGCATGCCCATATTCTGCATTCACATAGAATTGTTAGTACATCCATGATTTCGTATAATTTTATTTTGGTGCTTATCCTGATTTAATTTTTAAGCCTTCTGTAAGCTTATTCCGGATGGTTTTTCCGTATAGATACAATTTTGTCATATTAATGCCATTTTAGAGAGGGACAGAGATTAAGGGTGTTTGAGAATAAGGTTCTTAGGAAAATATTTGGGGCTAAGAGGGATGAAGTTACAGGAGAATGGAGAAAGTTACACAACACAGAGCTGCACGCATTGTATACTTCACCTGACCATAAAATCCAGACGTTTGAGATGGGCAGGACATGTAGCACGTGTGGGCGAATCCAGAAATGCATATAGAGTGTTAGTTGGGAGGCCGGAGGGCAAAAGACCTTTGGGGAGGCCGAGACGTAGATGGGAAGATAATATTAAAATGGATTTGAGGGAGGTAGGATATGATGGTAGAGACTGGATTAATCTTGCTCAGGATAGGGACCAATGGCTGGCTTATGTGAGGGCGGCAATGAACCTCCGGGTTCCTTAAAAGCCAGTAAGTAAGTAATGCCATATTTAATTATGCTGCTAGTATATTCAATTGTTTTAATGATTTATTTTACGACGCTTTATCACCTACGATGATTACCTAGCGTCTTGAGTAAGATGGTGATAATTGATGGTCAACGCCGAAAGTTACAACCAGCATTTGCCATAATAGAGCCTAGATTGAGGGAAAACCTCGGAAAAAATCTCGACCAGATAACTTTGTCCCAAATCATTAAATAATTAAAATCATAACTTGTTTTAAAATATGATCATTCATAACTAGGCCTATATTTTTGAACGAATTAATTTTTTTAAACAATTACAAGCCAGTTATGGTTTTCAGAATATATTACTATTCGGCAAGGATGTGAAAGGAAGCTTTCCAGCCATAAAACATCGTGTAGATGTCATTGAACTGCTGGTGCCCATAGCCAAGGAAGGGCCTGCATGTGGAATATATTGATTAGTTTCAAGGCAAACTTGTACCGCAAAATGTCTTGTTATTGAACTGTAAGTAGGTCATCACTACAGAAATAAAAGCAAATGACCTTTGACAGCGTTTCCAGTTTATGTAGCAAGCTCCTCAGCAAAGTGAGTCCAGATATTTTTTTGGCATTTTGTAAGAGGCTATTTCAAGAATCCTTGGCCTAGTCCTATTTTAGTTTATCGAAATCCAAATTTGTGATTTTTAAGCGTTATGGGGATGAGAAAGCCAAATTTTAGTTACCGTAATTTAATCGGCATATTAAATAATGATTATAAACATTTCCATTACTGGTACAACTAATCAGTACTGGGAAGCAAGAAGTAGATTTAAATCATAACTTCATTCTTGCCATTTGAAACAAAATAAGTAAATAATAAGTAGGCCTAAATAAAATATCGGAAGAGAAAATTCTGATATGATATTTTTCACTTAGCCTAATTTCATTAATTTTATTCCATACATCTTACATTACCGTTAACTTAAAGCTTTAAGATGTGGAACAAGTCGAGATTTTACAAGATTACAATTTTTTGACAAGATGAAGTGAGGCCGAGGATTCGCCGTGTATTACATGACATTTGTTTGTCTTATGGTTGGGGAAAACCTCGGATAAAAATCTAGCCCAAGCCCGAGTGTAGCTTCAGATCAGCAGAGGATGTCTCTCGTACGCGATATTTAATTTCTTTCTTAAAATATTTTCCTCATAGGAAAATATGGATAGAAAACTCGAGATTGTTAAAGATTGTACTTGCTAGGATGATAATAGTGATTATTATTATTATTATTATTATTAATGCCCCCAAGTGCCTTCATGGCATGTTACGGGGATACCTTTACCTTTTATTATTATTATTATTATTATTATTATTATTATTATTATTATTCATGTATTGTGGGTCCCTATCACCACGGCATGGCGCGTCCTCAGGTTGCGGATAGAGGAGACGGCCTCCAGATATGGAGGGTAGCTGCGAATATATTGAATAACCAGTCGTGGACAGCCGATAAGGGGTGGTCCTCCAGCTTGGGGGTTGGGCGAAGGGCTAACAACCCATCACCGTAAAAACAGCTTGTTACGAAACCTAACAATAAGCCTCGGAATGGGACTGATTCTCTGGCACGAGAATGGAGAAAGTTACACAACGCAGAGCTGCGCGCATTGTATTCGTCACGTGACATAATTAGGAACATTAAATCCAGACGTTTGAGATGGGCAGGGCATGTAGCACGTATGGGCGAATCCAGAAATGCATATAGAGCGGGAAAAAGACCTTTGGAGAGGCCGAGACGTAGATGGGAAGATAATATTAAAATGGATTTGAGGGAGGTGGGATATGATGGTAGAGACTGGATTAATCTTGCTCAGGATAGGGATCAGTGGCGGGCTTATGTGAGGGCGGCAATGAACCTTCGGGTTCCTTAAAAGCCAGTAGGCCTAAGTAAGTATTATTATTATTATTATTATTATTATTATTATTATTATTATTATTATTACTTACTAATAGCGACAGCGACGGCAGAAATGAAATAATGGTGGTGATGGGTGTACAAAAGTGTACAGTGGGTACAGGACATTGGTTCTTCCAGAATTTCCCAGGAGCCGAATATCTGTGTTTGTTCAAGATGGACTATTATAGAGCTGTTGGAGAAATGTTAAAATTCAATATTCATATTATATAGGCCTAATGGAAAGTTCTGCGCCGTAGCGTCGTAGTGGAAAGCGTCATGTCTAGACTCGTGTTACGGAATGCGCACTGGGTGAGACCTCATAAGAATGAATTTTCTCATTAAATTTCGGCCAGCGTATGGAACCGGTGCCTACCCAGCATCGTGATGCACTTGGGGAGCTACGATAGGTAGCGAAATCCGGTTACGGAAACCAGCTATCATCATAATTTAGGTAAACTATAACGGACTCCAAATCTTAACAGAATTAAAATAATAGTCATTAGAAAATAAATCAGAATTAAGTAAACAATTACACACTTTGAATATCCATATTTTATTTTATTTTTTTCTTTATCGACTGTTTCTACTAAAGGTGTTTACAATCATCAGTGATATTGTTGAATACATCAAAGTGGAGGGCGGAACAACCCATACACACTTGCGCAAAATAAATAAATAAAACAATTCAATTTTTGACATGGGGATGATATGGCGGTAAGTGTGTTGCCTGGAGCCCCATCATCCGTGGACAGTGTTACTATTTTGCACGCCGTAAATTTACGTGTGGGCCTTCAAGGCAAAGGATGTCTCCTAGGATTCATATAAGTATAGACTTACGTATATGTCCCGCGCCGTGGCGTCGTGGTCTAAGGCATCCCGCCTAGGACTCGCGTTACGGAATGCGCTCTGGTTCGAGTCCTCATGGGGGAAGAAATTTTCTCACGAAATTTCGGCCAGTGTATGGGACCGGTGCCTACCCAGCATCGTGATGCACTTGGGGAGCTACGATAGGTAGCGAAATCCGGTTACGCCAGGGCTGCGCACCGGGAGCGATTCCAAACTCTAAACGAGGACGCTTAATATTCATCCATTACGACATCAACGCTGCGCGGTGTTCGGCGGGGAAGAAAGTGAGAGAGTAAAATTTGCTCTTGGTGCCCAGCCCTGGGTTACGCAAACCAGCTATAACGGCTGGGAGGTTCATTTTTATTTTATTTTAGTAGGTTATTTTACGACGCTTTGTCAACATCTAAGGTTATTTAGCGTCTGAATGAGATGAAGGTGATAATGCCGGTGAAACGAGTCCGGGGTCCAGCACCGAAAGTTACCCAGCATTTACTCATACTGGGTTGAGGGAAAACCCCAGAAAAAACCTCAACCAGGTAACTTGCCCCGACCGGGAATCGAACCCGGGCCACCTGGTTTTGCGGCTAGACGTGCGAACCGTTACTCCACAGGTGTGGACTGGGAGGTTCATCGTGCTAACCAGACGATACTTCCATTCTGGTTGGATGATCGTCCATCTCTGCTGGTCGGTCTTGGCCCTTCGTGGGCTGTAGCGCCACGGATTATTATAGATTTATATAGGCCTATACATTCTCAGTAACAGAAGTAAGGTGATTTACTATTAAAATGGGACTGGAAGGACATTGATGTTTTTATTGCATTATTATGCATTTTGAAAAGACTGAGGAGGAAAAAACAGAATATAGTAAATTCGGCTCCAAGATTTGACTCTAACACTAGAATCTAGATCATTCGATTACGTCTATAGCGGATCTTGTTTTTTTAATGTTCGTGTCTGCGTAATAGGTACATGTTTACATTAAATGAAGCAGAAATTTCCAGCTGCTAATGAGCTGTAGTTAGAATTAGGTGTACCTTTGGCATTTACAAATTCACTAAATAGGAATAGTAGCTGATTTATTTCTACCTACGTACCTCGGGTCATTGTTCTCTGCTTAAGGATTACTTTCACTCTCTAGCCTTGACATGGTTTTTCTCGTCCCCTCCTCTCCTGCCGATGTTTGACCAAATGTTAATGTGAGTAATGTTTTTTACTTGCAGCTCGTATAGAATTAGTGCTGTAATTTCAGGTCATTACCCTTATTGACTTCAACGCCATGTTGAAACTGGTGTGATTATGTCACTACTGCTGTTAAGAGAAGCAAAATAAATGTTACGAGATTGATGTTTGTCATACACTCACAATTTGTTACGATATTCTTGTTCGTTTGTTTGTACGTTAAGATTATTGATTTCAAAATATTTTTTTATGCCGGAAGCTTGTTTACTGTACTACATATCGTGATCCGTAGTTCTTATCTTAAGTAAGTATTCAAAGTAAATAAATTAGTTATATCAAATTAAGATTGTACAGGGTGGACACAAAGTCCCGTTACCCCCTATAAATACCTCAAATATACAGGGTGTGTCTAAATCGATGTCAAATATTTCGGGGACATGTTCCTAACACCAAAACATTACAAAAAGTTCATATGAACATTGATTTCAAAATAATTTATTTCAGAGTTACAAGACAAAATTTAATGTTACAAAAATTGCTCGGAGTGGCTTCCTCCTGCTTCGATGTGTCCCCTAAACCTGCGTTACATGCTCTGGCGTACTCTGTTGAAAATTTCTTGAGTGTTTCGTATTTCATGAAATCCAGTTTGGATACGCTCTCAGAATATCAACATTAAGTACAGGAGTCGCATAAACCAGGTCCCCAGACGAAGAAATCCGTTAGAATCAAATCAGGCGATCGAGCAGGCCATGCAATGAATTCCCTTCGACCAGTACATCTTTGGGGAAATCGATCATTAAAAAATTACGAACTATCAGACTGAAACGAGCTGGAGCAGCATCGTGTTAAAACACATTCGTTGGATGACGTCCAGAAGCACATCATCAATTAAATGATGCAAATAATTTCGTTCTGTTCACTCACAGAATACATTTTCTTCTGATTTCTTTCCTCTACAAAATACAAACAAACAAAAAAACCATCAAACAATCAGCGGTCAATGAACGGACAAATCCTTTAATAACTCCCTAACGAATGGTTTTCAGACCCATGTTCTTATTAACTTTTTAATTGTTTTGATGTTAGGAACACGTCCCCGAAATATTTGACACCAATTTAGATACACTCGGTATACACTATTTATGCAATTCCGGTCATAATGCAGACATATATCCACTTTACACTAACTGTGTGTCCTAAGTGTCAAAGGGTCAGTATGTCCCCCATCATTCTTCTCACACAAAATAATGCGTCGCCATGTTCAGTGTGACATTCACCTCAGCATTGCTGGTGTAATCTGTTGGAAAGCGCGTCGCACGGTGTCCTTCAATTCATCAATGGTGTCGTACCGTTCCTGTGCAACAATGCTCTTGATGAAACCCCACAGCGCATTGTCACAGGCTGTGAGGTCTGGACTGCAGGTGGCCAGTCGAGAGGAACTGGTAAGACTGGTGGCCCAAGACCAATCCAGCGTTCTGGAAACCTGTGGCAATGCGCTGTGGGGTTTCTTCAAGAGTATTGTTGCAAAGGAACAGTATGATGAATTGAAGGACGCAGTGCGACGTGCTTTCCAACAGATTTCAGCAGCAATGCTGAGCGAATGTCACACCGAACCTGGCGACGCACTATTTTGTGTGAGGAGAATGATGCGGACATAGGCTACTGACCCTTTGGACACTCAGGACACACTGTGTAAAGTGGATGTATGTCTGCATTATGACAGGAATTACATAAATAGTGTGTATAGTTGAGATACATAGGTTGGATAAAAAGTAATGGCAACACTGCTGTCACGTGACGATGGTGCGTTCGAGAGTTGCCAGCTTTATGGACATGAACAAGGACTGTTAGATGAGTTAGTGTAGCCAGCGGCGACAGTACTCTGTTAATCAGCTGCAGTGTGTAGAACGTTGACTTTCATAGGAATAGTGCGAGCGCCCTAAGATCATGTTTACAAAACTGAGCAACGTTCCTGGATCAAAATTTGGCACGAGGTCGTAGTGCACAAGAATGTTTTCAGGGACTGCGTGAAGCATGTGGCGATGCAGCGTTGCCATATTGGCACGATGGGTTAAAGCGTTTCGGGAAGGCCTTGTTGGAAGTTGTGAAGGTGGTGTTCATTGTGGCGTATGACATTGATGGGGTAATTATGCCTCCAATCAGACGGTAAACGCGGACTACTACTAGGTTCCTAAGCACCACCTTCGTCCAGCCCTCAGGAGAAAACGACGACACTTGGGGGTACAGAACCCCATCATTCTTCATGATAATGCAAAGAGTCATACCTCTGCTACTGTCAAGGACCTCTTGCGTCGCTGGCAATGGGAGATTCTGGAACATCCTCCGTACTCACTGATATGAGTCCATGCAATTACGATCTTTCGCCAAAGTGAAAGAACCACTTACATACCAGAGATGAACTTTCCGTGCTTGGGCGGTCAATTGTAACATCAACAAAGATGGACGCTCTGATGGTGTACGACGCCTTCCAAACATTTGGCAAAAGGTGATAAATAAGGGGGGCGACTATATTTAAGGTACGTAAATGTTGTACCCTTGTGAATAAAGCCATGTCAGAAATATCGAACTGTTGCCATTACTTTTTATCCAACCCATGTATTTATAGGGAGTAACGGGACTTTGTGCCCATTCTGTATATCGACATACTTTCGGCAGTGTCATCACTAGACTGAGAGATGCGGCCTAGGGTCTACGCCAGCTCTTTTGGGGGTGGGTCATTTGTTGTGCATATCGTACATGGACAACCATCTTTCTTTGTGTCTCACACTATTGAAGTTATTATAGGAGTATATTATTACTGGTCAAGTCAGATTTTCATAATATTAAGTGAAGCAATATTAAAACAAGAATATTACACATAGCGTTCTGGTTCCGGAATGGAAGGTCCTGGATTCAATCCCGGGTGGTTGCGAGATTTTTCTGAATGTCAAAGCTTTCAGAATGGCTCCGGGTTGCACTCAGCCTCATGTAAAATTAAATAACGGATTTTCCTCTGGGGTGAAAGACGGTCGGAGCGTGGTGAATATCACACCACCTCATTCTAGTGTCGAGATCATAAAAGCATGGAGCTCTACGTCTATGTCTCCGCACGCACCTCCATGACGTGTGAAGGGGATACCTTTACCTATACACAGCGTTAAGGAAAACTTTCAATAATCGATTGGAAAAAATTGTAAGCTATATATCAGAATAATTAAAGTAGTGAATATATTAAGTTGATACTGTGCCGAAACAAGTTTCACAATCAAGTACTTCTGGTTGGAGGCCGAGGGGCCACCCCGCCCCTGCTCGTGACGTCACTGGAACAGGAGGAGTGCTACTGTCCACTTAAAAATAAAATATAGCTTGCAAATCAAGATTTCAGGTATAACTCCCTGTAAAGTTGATTTGAATAATTTCGAGGGAAAAATTTTTCCGGGGCCGGGTATCGATCGGTGTCGGGTAGAGTTCCCGGGTAGCTCAGTTGGTAGAGCGTTGGTACGTTAAACCAAAGGCCCCGGGTTCGATACCCGGCCCCGGAACAATTTTTCCTTCGAAATTATTCAAATCAACTTTACAGGGAGTTATACCTGAAATCTTGATTTGCATAATACACGTCACTGTTCGTTAACAGAAAACCACAATTTAAGTCACACGGAGTTAGTGTGCACTCAAATGTTGGTTGCTTGACGGTTGTCAGCCCACTTTGAGTTCTGTGGATATAGAGGGAAAAATTGGATCGGTGTCGGTTAGAGTTCCCGGGTAGCTCAGTTGGTAGAGCGTTGGTACATTAAACCAAAGGCCCCGGGTTCGATACCCGGCCCCGGAACAATTTTTCCCTCGAAATTATTCAAAATATAGCTTAATTTTCTTCAGCGCGAAAAATGTTAGAGGCGTGAGAGTTTGCTCAGGAAGTATTTACGTACCTTTTTCTCAATCGGTTAACGACGCTCGTGACACTCGAAAGGGTTATTTTAAGGAAAATTTAGTTAAATAAAAAAAATCTATATTAAATTAAGTTACAGATTTTAGATACCTAGGGTTTAAGAAATGAATAGGTACAAACATTCAGATCGCCGAAAAAAAATAAGAGTAAAAATATTTGGGTTGAGGGAAACCATAAATAAAATTCACGATAAAAATTTCTAGCATTTGATATTATCCGAGTATATATGACTAACAAGCAAACGTTTTGATGAAGGCAGATAAAACAGTTTTTTTTCTTCCACCACGTTAATATTGTTGAAACAGGTGTTTGTACAAATTTTGGCCACTCGAACGCAATTACGAGGGCCGTAAAAGTAAGTTTCCCTGAAAGAAAAAAAACACAGTTTCATTTTAAAAATTATTAGAAGAGATACAACTGTTGAGCTATTTTTCAACATATTCCCCACAGGAATTGAGACATTTGTCATATCATGGGATCGACAGAGAGGTGAAGACGGCTGTCACACACTGGTTCCGATCCCAGGCGGCAGACTTCTATGACACAGGACTACGGAAGTTGATCCCACAGTATGACAAATGTCTCAATTTCGGCGGGGAATATGTTGAAATATATCTTAATAATTGCGCTGTATCTGTTCCAATAAATCTTTCCGTGAAATTGTATATTTTTTCCTGTAAAAGGCCGCAGGAAACTTATTTTTACGGCCCTCGTAATTGCGTTTGAGTGGCCAAAATTTGTATAAGCACTTGTTTTGACATTTTAACATGATGGAAGAAAAAAATATCTGCCTCCATCAGAATGTTTGCTTGTAAGACGTAGAAGTTATTCATACCCGTACATTTTGTGATATCCGGTCTTTTTACGGTCAGGCGCGGATCTGGGATGAAAGAAAAAGTGACTGGTTTAGCTGTAATATTCAGAAATACAATATCTCTTATTGAAAGACAATATAATACAAGCTTATATATAACGATAATTGACTGTCTATTTTATCACAAACATTGCAGCCTAAAAAGAACAATATCGGTACCAAAAAGCATCACACTTCGTATGGACTGTAATCAACCACCTTCCACAACAAACTAGCCATCTTTCGGGTGAGCAGTGCAGTTGAAGATGCTGTCGTCTGTCTGCAGACGAGAGATAGGAGTAACCGCACGGCATGAGTGGAAACGCCCAGAATAGTCTGTAATTAACTAATCAGATTTGCTTTGCAGTTCATTTGTCACTGTGTCCAGACTCTGGCCATTATTAAGATTGTGAGCAGACCTGGGGTTGTAGTATTTATTTGTTTATGGATTAGAAATCGTTACGCAACCTTGTGACTTCAGATTTTTAAACTATGATAACTTGTGACCCGTTGTTGATGGTAGTCGAGTCTAGTCTTGCTGAACATTGACTTCCCTTTACATATTGCATAACATAGGTCTACAATGTTGCGAACTCTTGATTATCAGATGTTTTCCTTCTACGGATATCAATTATTATTCATAATCTCTTTAACACGTACGCCTACATGGTTTCAGCAGTATAAGAAAATACTTGAATTAGTTACATTGTCATTCGTGGTAGCCTTACAAGGGGAAGTCGCCATGTTTAAATTCAGTATTTTAAAGAAAATCATACGAAATTGTAAAGTTTTAAGAGTGTAGGTCTATTCAAGTCTATCTAACTTATATTAGTAAAGGCTGGTTCACAATAAACTTCGGGTTTCACGAGAATCGGAACGAAAACGAAAACGGTAAATTGTTAAAATGTGACATTTAAATTTGTGTTTCACAATTAACGAAAAGCTTGCCTTTAGCCCAATCGGGAACGGAGAGTTGGCCAAGTTTCAACTTTGGCGTTCACGTTTCCGATCACAGCCCACATAAGATACAACTTACGTTGTCATATAAATATTGTGGGGAAGTATTTCTAGATTCATTCTATTGCCATCTAAAAGCTATTTTGTTTTAATGAAGACTACGTGACATAACCTATTTTATTTTATTCTGTTCTGTGCATCATGGAGCAAGTTTTATTTGATGAGATTCTTATTGAGTGTTGAGGAAAATCCTCACGTTTACGATAAGTAGCCTCGTATAAAGATGAGAAAATGAAGGAAAATACGTGGCTTTCAATAGCTGCATCTTTGAACACCGATCAATATTGAATCATATTTTATTATTGTATTGGTTGTATTAAACTACATATTCATGCTTCAGTTCAATAACTACTGTTGTGTTCATTTTTGTTCTATTACAAATATTTCTTCTCTAATTATTTTACGTTATGGTAGACTTAAAATAGGTTGTGATAATAAAGATGCATGGGCATATTTATAGTACCGTTGAAATTTTGAAGTTGGTTAACCTGTGTTTATGTTGGCTGCCTTGTACTCATGAGAGAACGCCATTGGTCAATTATACACAAATAACATCAGAATGCGTAATATCGACTTTACATATCGTTATTGACATGCATATCGATATGCATAGTCGTCTACGTTGTAGGTTTATTGTGAATCAAAAGTTTTCATATTCACGTTTTCTGCTTCTCGTTTTCACTCTGGTTCTCGTTCCCGGTTCATTGTGAACCAGCCTTAATCGGTCAGCCGTTGTGTTTTTTTCTTTCTCCTTCAGGTTTCACGGCTACCGTGCCGATTAGTTAAGGCTGGTTTGCTATGTACTGTATCTGATGTAGTTCTTGCCAACTTATACTCGTAGAAAGACTGCTTACTGATTCATTACTGAGTCAGTGTTTGTTATAATTATAATATTATGTCCTTTAGCCTCAACGAAAACATGGATCGCAGGTCGCGTGTGTCTGTACATCAGTGTTGCCAGTCTTGCTTATTTTTATCTTGCGTGTAATTTAGCATTTGTATTCAGTGTAGTCATAAAATATTCAGCGCTGTTACATTAATATCTACTATTTTACCCAGGGAATGAACATTGTTTCCTTATTTTGAGCATACATTTTGTAGAAAGCGGTTGTGAATTTGCGTCATATGGTACTTTTATTCAAAAGAATGTACACCATCTGGCTGGAAAAATTTCAAATAATTCCTGATTCAAAGTAAACAACGAAATGAACAAATAAGAACACCCAGATTCTGGTATTGCTACTGGTTTCGGATCTGGTACTGGCTGTGGTTCTGATTCTAGTTCGTTTGACCGATTTTGTGGATTCAACCACGGTTGAAAAAAATGGACATCTTGAAATAAATACACTGTTTTTAGTAAAATTTAATAAAGGCTCTTCTCAACGCACATAAAACCAGTGGCGAAGCTAAGATGTAAACACTGAGCAGGATAAAAAAATCTGCGTACCTTGTATCTTTTTATAGAGCAGATATTTATCGACTTTTCTATTTTTTTTACACAGACCTCACAAGAATACAGGTCTAACAATATAACTTAGTTGTCTCAGAGCACCCTGTCAGTCAAGGATATTTCTTATACCATGTAAATTGAAAATTTCTATTTTGTTTCCCCCTATCCTCTATTTTAATATGTAAAGGTGGTGTAGATCTCCTATCTTTGTAAGCACATTTTGTTTCATACGTCCAACTTGAAAACGGTTTCTCTTTTAATTCTACAGGGACATCATTTTATTTTTACTAACATTTTTAATATTAACCTGTCTATACCTTTAGAGAACCGGAAACACCGGTTGCTCCCCTCCAAGACTGGAGTTCGATGATACTGGCGTAAAACACAAATCACTCTACTAGGTATAGGAAGGAAGAAAAGTAGTTCATCCATTTACGTAAACTAGGAAATATCGCGATTTTGAGTTTGATCATTTTCATTAGGATTTTCTTTAATCAAAGTACAGTACTGTATTAAGAATAAGTGTTTTTACTCACGAAGTGAGTTATCCATGCGAACGTATTCATTATGCAGTGTATATTATACTGTCCACAGCACATTAGCGTACAATATAGAGAAAGAAGTTAAATTGAAAAATAATCATAATATGAATATTTAAACACAATTTTGAAAATGGTGGCCGTTCATTTCGATACAGGCTTCAGTTCTTTTGTGCATATTATCGCACTATAGAATATTGCATCTAATTCCAATTGCCAGTTTCGTCCTTCTTACTAGTAACTCATGTTGAAATAATTCTGTACCAACTCTACGTACTGTAAATTAAATCTTCACTTGTGCCCGACCCGAAAATATAAAATTACTCAGACATGCTATCTACTGTCCGTCCAAGTGGTTATGCCGCAGGATTGTAGAAAGGGAGGAAATCACGTGACAGTTAATTACTTAACGAGGCCCTTTTATTTAAGTTAAATTAAACAGCTGTATAATATTACGTAAACTTCCAATTCCTACGAGAAATTAATGTTTTGAGAAAAGAGCTAAGACAGCCCAGCTATTACAGAGGGGCGAGCAGAAGCAGGTGGGGGAAATCGGGATGCGACGTAGGCAAACGGACAGTATCTGTGCGAAAATATGATTCAATATTGAAAGCTCTTTCGTCACTGGAAAACGCGAACATATTTCTGGAACGTACTATACTCAATAACTCAGTACTGCTTACTATCTGCGGTCTTGGTTCTGTGTGGAGTTGGAACTTCCTTAGTAGAAGGGGTGGGAGTGAAGTACATTAAAAAACTCAGGTACAATAAAAATTGAAGTAAAAATAAAATGATGTCCCTGTACAAATAATGACCGTGATGTTCTCTTAGTATGAGCCATTTCACACAAAATTAATATGTAACACACACCGTAATATAACCGTAGATTTTTTGACAGCAGACTAGATGACAAAAGCATCTCAACCGAATAATAACAGACATTTCCCATATTTATTCTGCGTTTAATTTCCTCCCGAGTGTCATTTATATTTCTTACTGTTGATCCAAGATATTTGAATTTTTCCACCTCTTCGAAGGATAAGTTCCCAATTTTTATATTTACATTTCGTACAATATTCTGGTTTTTATTTTTATTTTATTTTAGTAGGTTATTTTACGACGCTTTATCAATATCTCAGGTGATAATGCCGGTGAAATGAGTCCAGGGTCCAACACCGAAAGTTACCCAGCATTTGCTCATATTGGGTTGAGGGAAAACCCCGGAAAAAACCTCAACCAGATAACTTGCCCCGACCGGGAATCGAACCCGGGCCACCTGGTTTCGCGGCTAGACGCGCTACGCGTTACCCCACAGGTGTGGGCTACTATCCTGGTCACGAGACATAATCATATACTTTGTGTTTTCGGGATTTAGGCCTACTTCCAAATCTATCGTTGTACTTGCTTCAAGTAAAATTTCCGTGTTTTCCTTAATCGTTTGTGGATTTTCTCGTGACATATTCACGACATCCGCATAGACAAGAAGCTGATGTAACCCATTCAATTTCAAACCCTCTCTATTATCCTGAACTTCCCTAATGGCATATTCTAGAGCGAAGTTAACAAATAAAGGTGATAGTGCATCTCCTTGCTTTAGCCCGCAGTGAATTGGAAAAGCATCCGACAGAAACTGGTCTATACTGAGACACATTTTAATTAATCCATCGCCTTTTATTCCTGAGAAAAAAAATCCGGTACCCAATTTGATAGGAGACTGAATGAACCCGCCATCACCCCGGGCCTTCCAACCCTTATTCCGTTTCTGTACTAACCGAGATATTCTACCGCCATACGAAAATGTCTAATGCAACATTTAAATTATGTTAACGTAGAATTTGTGTGTTTTGTAAATAGATTTTTAATTACTGACAATTTTAAACTGTCACAGACTGACGTAAATTCACGTAAACCTGGCAAAAATATAACACTTGAGCAAAAATGTTTGATCTCCATATGTATCTTATCTATGTCTATATTAAAATTATCTGTTATCCAAATAAATAATCATAAAATACGATTAAAATGGCGGCTGAGTCGGTAAAGAAAACTTATCATCGATTGCAATAAAAATAAACATTCAAGATAAGTATTAACCTGCTACTTTCGTAATCTAAGCTTTATTAAAATTATAGGATTTGTTTATAATAGACCTAAGTAATATCGTCATCCTCCATGGATTAGATGAGACTGTAGTGCGCGGATTCATAGGGATCCGCCAGTGGCTCCAAAGAGGTTCCCTGGAATCAAGATGTGTTCACAGTCTACTATATACAGTCACGAAGCTTGAGTTTTGAGGGTGCTAGAAACAATAGACTGTAACGGTACTATTTTGCATTGCCTGTAATGAGGCGATATTAGCGTTCTAGTGGTGAGCAACTATCTAATGATTGCATATTTACTACGTATTGAGCTTCGCGACTGTATATACTAGACTGTGATGTGTTCTTCTAGCATGTATAGGCCTAAATATTTCTTGTTCGTCTTGTTTCTTGTTCAGTCTTGGGATAAAGAGTTTAGTAGGAATGCGGCCGCTTGAAGGACTTAACTTGCCTTGCATGTCTTGTCTATATAGGCGTATCGTACATTTTTAGCTTTTTAAATTCTATAAATTCCAGTCTTCAGGGTTGAGCTTTAATATTGAGGATAAGATTCAAGCAAATATGAAGAACGATGAAAGAGTAATGGAACGGAGAAAAATTCTCTCCGGCGCCGTCTTAAATCATAATATATATGATATGCGTAAATCACTTCGTAATTTAAGACGGCGCTTATTCCGTCGGATCCCGGCCAACTAGTCACTCATTACGAGTGCACCTCAGCACATGTGTGGACTTCGGTCCTAGGTTCATAGATATCTATGACGTAGTGCAGAGGGCGGCCACTAGAGGGAACCCAAGAGTTGGAACTTAAAACTGAGACGATTCTTCCGACGCCGGGGTGGAATCCGTTGTGGCTTAGTGGATAAAGCGTCAGCACGTAGAGCTTTCAAATCCCGGCGCCGGAGAGAATTTTTCTCCGTTCCATTACTCTTTCATCGTATGATGACGCAGAATATCTGCATGGAAATATCATATGTACTTCGGTACATTAAAATAATATAACTATGAAGAAATCAAACCTAATTTGTTTCCTACTCTTAGTAGTAACTATCTAACAACAAATGGTGATCTCTCGTTCGATATCTTTAGAAGTATACGAGTGGAATAACAGCTTTATTCATTGATACTAAATTTAATAGAATAGCTTAATTTCCTTCCTGCGATGAAAAGAGTTGGATGTGAAACTCCTTCTTGAAGATAGAAAATGGTTTGCCCGTCAAAGAAAAAAGACACTCGAAAGATTTGTGTAATAATGTGCATTTTCTTAGCAAGTACTGCATCTAATGTGATGTAGGACGTCATGCATTGTATTAGCTATACTGGATGAGCGCTGGTTCGAGTCCTTGTGAGGGAAGTAATTTTTCCTTTTTCGGCCAGTATATGGGACCGGTGGAATAAGAAAAAGCAGTTGGAACTTCAAGTAATAGGTGTAATTAAGTTATTTGCATAATTTTATTGGTACGAGGTACATTTTCACAAAATCATTTCGTATAGATACGTGCATTTGAAAGCTTTTAGTAAAGTAGGTACCTACTTTTATTATCCATATTAGCACAACTCTATTTTTAACCTTCCACTTTACTTAATTCCTGGTTTTTCCACATACACTGTAATTATTTTACGCTTTTTTAATTGCCTTCATTCCCAGTCAGTTGCAATGAATATTTACAATTTTCTGCATATGAAGAATAAAGGAAGATTAACAATACATGATTTCAATTATGTTGAATTAAGGTGGGTGCTCCTGTTATGGCCATGTTCCGGATATGGCCACCCCCCCCTATTATGAGTTAGTTAACCAAAAAATCCGTTAAATTGCAGCAGCATCCAATGAAAAGGCATCTTGGTATGTCACTTGATCGTTTTCCATCCAGTCAGGTTGAGCAATATGGCGTCAGTTGCCTGTTTTGCGGTTTTCATGTGACCTCTTCTTATTTTTCTCTGGTAAGTCTCCTTTGTTTTATGCATGTTTTTCAAAGACTTGTTTCATGAAAACCATATTACTCCATTCAGTTTTTAATGTTCTGTTGATTGGTGTTGTAGTTGATGGCGTATCTTTTACGAGTTGTTCATAATCAAACGATTTTCGTGAAAGCTTACCTGCTCCTGATATGGCCATATCAAATGCACCATGGCCATTTCAAGTTCATTTCACTTTTATTTTTTCACCTGACAAATTTACATGCCTTATAGCTGGGATTACGCAAAATTTTCTATTTTAAGAAAAACAACTTAATTTTTATGGAAAAACCTGTTTTGACTACACTTTTGAATTATAAAAAGATTATTAAGTGTCATTTTTATTCATTTTACACCAAAATTGTTTAATTTTAACACAACTGCCCTATCAAACTGAAAACAATCACGATTTGTAGAACATGGAACAAGGGTGGCCATATCATGTGCACATGTTCCTGATACGGCCACTAGGTAGACTTTTGGAATTTGGGACTTTTTGGACAATTAAAGCTATTTTTATGGGGAAAGGAAATTGTTTTAAGAAAGTCCATTAAACTGAGAACGAGTAAGAAAAAAGTGGTTTACATTTTTTTTTTCAAAATGGCGGCTAGAAAAATTCTCAAACCTTAGCATGGCCATATCAGGGACACCTACCTTATAACAATTACTGAAATCGCGAGTGAAATGTTCGTTAGTGAAAATGTCATTTTCGGTTTTTGTCATGGCGATTTAGAAATATCGAATGAAAAAAAAAATATATTAATGGAAAATCAAATACTGGGACAAGTGAATAGAATCAGTTACTTGGCATACCATCATTAGATGTTCTGACACAATTTCATAATACATTCTAAAAGTTAATGTATAAAAAGAATAACTTTGAAGAGTTACAGTGCAAAAGAATTATATTTCACTTAGGGACTTGGATTTGCCAACTGGCAATTCAAGTGGATGAAGAGAACAGGGTGTGATTGCTATGGACCATAGAAGTAGTTATTACGAAATACTGTCAGCATGAAATAGAACAACTTTTAAAAAGGAATCACCGTAGTGAATTCATAAAAATAAATATATAGAAAATTGAGAAAGCTATATGTAGTGGAAAGAATGTCAGAAGATAAGATACCACTTCTCTTGTGTAAATATGAATGTATAGGACGTTCAAGGTGAAAAGAGCTGTTCTCTTCGATACTGTTTGAGAATTAAACAAATCTACAAGCTTATTCTTGAATTTGGTGACAGCTAAATATTATAAAATCGTTTATGTTTTATTGATTTTTAGTTTAGTTTCTACTTCGTTATTATAAAATCATTATAAGTATACTTCCTCTTGCATGCATGCAAACTGAAGAACTGCGTATAACCATCGCGACCATTGTGGGCGTTCAGAAAGCTAAACAGCTCTCCCTACCGTTTTGGACGTAGCAATAGCTGAGATCCTGAACATACAGTGAGTGTAAAAAGTATTCGCACGGTGGGTAATAAAAATATATAGCAATAATAAATGTGCTTCAAATCCTATACTCTCAACTTGTTAGACATGAACATCAGTTACGCGCAAGTATACACATTCTCTGTTATTTGTGTACATGTAAACACAAAATTCATTGCACAATTCTCACAATAAACAATTACGTTTGATTAAAACACAATGCTACCAAACAAAATAGGAACAAAAAGTATTCGCACACTGGTCACACTTTAGTCAGTTCCTTTTCAATTTCAATATTTCGTAAGGTAGCCCTTGCATTTTACAATAGCCTCTAACCTTCTGGGGATAGAATTAACTAAATTTGAAGTAATATTTGCTGGAATGTTCCACTCTTCTATGATTGCAGTCTTTAGAGACTCTTTGCTGGTAATATGCCTAATTCTAAGTCATATTTCTAAATAATCCCAAAGGTCTCGATTGGGTTGATGTCTGGTGACTGGGGAGGTGTCTGAAGGTATGAAGGGATGTTATAGAGAATCCACAGTCGTGTATTGTGGGTCGTATGTTTGGGGTCATTGTTTTGCATGAATATGAAATTGTTCCTGATGCCCAATTTTTGGGCACTAGGCACTACATGATCCTTCAGAATATCAGTGTAACGTTGGTGATCCATATTGCCCTCTACAAAAGCCCACGATTCCACTCCTGCACCCCATCCTAGTACTCAAACTCCACCTTGTTTCACTGTGGGATAAAGATTTTTCTTTTCCAGTTCAGCATTTTTTTTTCTCCACACAAAACTTCTCCCATCAGACTGAACTTACTTTCATCAGTGAAAAGCATTCTGTTCCAAAATTCTTGGGGCCGGTTAAGATTTGTTTCAGCAAAGTCTAATCTTTTACTCTTATTAACTTTACTGATTTAGTATTTCCTATGGACGATTCTACCATGGCATTCGCTGCTCCTTAGGAAATTTCGGATTATACTTTTACATACACTTATACCGAGATCACATTGAAGCTCTGCGGCACTAATATGTGGATTCTTTTTAATTTTTCGTATGATTGCTCTGCCACTATATTCGTTTATTTTTCTCTGCCGGCCACTTCTCCTTAAATTTTCGTTCGAATTTCTTTCCCCGTATCTGACTATGATTACCTTGATGGTTGACTTACCTCTATTCACAATCGTTGATATTTCACTCAGTGTTTTACATTGATTATGCAGACGAATGATAGTACCCCTTTCTTTCTTAGAAGTTTCTTTCCCTCTTAGTCCCATTTGACGTGATAGCTATATACTACTTGGGATTCTAGAATCAAACTGACTTGGAACATGCATTAGGAGTGTTTTCTTAGTACCATGTGCCTACTGCGTTCCGCATGAGTGCTTTTATTCGTAAACAGAGTTGAGTGTGCGAATACTTTTTATGCTGTAATTTTGTTAGGATTCAATTTATTGAACTATGATAGAACCTACACGCAAAATTATAAAAATTTATTGTGTGTATTTGCTATGTGATGCATTATTATTATTATTATTATTATTATTTTATTATTAAATTATTATTATTATTATTATACGTGAACAGTTTATTTCATACCAAGAATGAATAGTATTTAATTTAGATCTCAATTTGTAGTAAAAACGTCGTCGTGCGAATACTTTTTACATTCACTGTATTATTATGTGAGATTTACGTTGGAAAAACAGCTGCTCTTGTCATTTTCATTTAATCTTTGCTCCAGTAGTGGTTTGTGTTTCACAGAGTTCAGATTAATTTAAAACTTGTGTGATAGTTTCTTCGGCTATTTCCATATTACTCTTTAGATTTATGGTTTGAAGGGATTCACTGCAGTTCCTCTGCTGATGTCTGTGGCATTTTATGGATTCTTTAATTCTAGAATCCTGTATTACTAAACTTCTATTGGACGGGCATTATTACTAAACCTTTGTCTGAGAGAATAACGGTACTCACTTCGTGTGGACAGAAATACTCATTAATTGAAATGTTTACTTAAACAAGAGCATGTTATTT
Organism: Periplaneta americana; assembly: GCA_025594305.2. Lineage (NCBI taxonomy): Eukaryota > Metazoa > Arthropoda > Insecta > Blattodea > Blattidae > Periplaneta > Periplaneta americana. The sequence continues at coordinate 86,348,485 of JAJSOF020000031.1, read as the reverse complement.
TAAGACATCATTTTAACACCTTTGCTTCTGTTTTCCATTTACAACAACCTTTTGTTTGAACAGTGGCTCTTGGACAATGTCGACAGAATACTTAGGTATCTGTACGTAAAAGTTTGATATAAATACGCAAATTGTTTATGATCCTGTTCAGTAGGCTGTGGAGTTACAGATTCTTGGTTCATATTCAGGATTTTGATTTTATTACCGTTTACTGATATTTGCTGATAATATGAAAAGTTTGCACTATGTTATTAATAAACACTCCTCTGTCAGGCGACGCGGCTTTGATATATTATTATAAACTAGTCATTTTCAACGATCATCACAGTGGCATTCTTTTCATGTAGACTGATGGAGGTACTATTACAAATTAACAGTATATAGACATAATAAATTGCATGGAACACTTATAAAAATGTCAGATATTCGTGTTCCACAAGTATATCTTAAATTATAGACCACAAGGTTGTCGCAGCTTACGAGGACCTAGGAAAATATGGCGAGTAAGTGTGATGCCGTTACAGACTTAGGGCCGTGAAAGAAAGATGATGCTAAACAGTGTGTGTGTGTGTGTGTGTGTGTGTGTGTGTGTGTGTGTGTGTGTGTGTGTCTAATGCCTACCCACTTCACTTTGCGTGATTCAGGTTCCGCATACTGCGGATAGATGGCAGAACTGTGACCCATTTTCAAGTTGCACACCACTTCGGCGGGGCGCTTTATACCACGTGAAGAGGTATGTCGTATGTGTGTGAGAGAGAGAGAGAGAGAGAGAGAGAGAGAGTGTGTGTGTGTGTGTGTTTTTTGTGTAGGGAATGGATGAGGATGATAGTGGTGAGGAAGAGAGAAGGGAAAATCCGGTACCGGCACCTAGCCTACTCCTGTCGAATAGCACCAAGGGGGCCGTCAGGCTTAACGTACTCATCCGACGGACGAATCACTATCAACAGTGACATATGCCTTCTCTTCATATACACTGCGGAGAGATTTGAAATTTAACCCAGGCATATTGGTGCACAATTTAGTGATTAGAAGTTGTGCATCGCCATCTCTCCTAGTCCCGAGGTAGAAATTTTTCATGAAAATTTCTGACCCCGCCGGGTCTGCTAGTCTGGAGGCAGACGCGCTACCACAGAGCTAACTCGACGGACTATGATGCTAAACAGGAATCAAAGGAATGAAATCAAGCCGCATCCCTTTACAAATGTACAGAGTGATTCACAAAGTTTGACTGCGTACGTAAAGAAATTATTTCTGACGTAATTTTGAGGAAAAAGAATTCGTGTGACGACATGCTGGTTTCAAATAATGACTCCATACAGACAATAATTAAAGGACAAGTGCCGGCTGTTAGAATTGTCTTTATTAAAGTTACACAGAATGTTGGTGTATTTTAGTCTGAGGAAGAATTTTGTTATTATTTTATTTCACATGGCATAAAATGTTAACATTACTTGACGAATGTCAAATTTAAGATATTTCATCGGAGATTACGTATCATTAATTCGGAATAGCTGCTTTAGTTTAAATAGTCAAGTAAAGGACTGGAATTGATTGGGTCACTGGCTGAGAAGAAACTGCCTACTGAAGGATGCACTGGAAGGAATGGTGAACGGGAGAAGACTTCGGGGCAGAAGAAGATATCAGATGATAGACGACATTAAGATACAGTAAAACCTCGTTAATCCGGATCCCGATATGCCGGACTTAGCTTAATCCGAATAGGAAAAAAAAAAGATGAGTTTGGAAAAATTAAAGAACCTTGTTTCAAGACTTAATTTTATACATTAGAACTGTGGAATTACAATAATTACACCTATAGTATTAAATATAAAGAAAATCCATCAGGTTTGCATTAAAACTATACAAACAAATATTATTATCGATTGCACATTTAGTGTAATATATAGTGTATTTAAACCACCGGCGTGGCTCAGTCGGTTAAGGCGCTTGCTTGCCGGTCTGAAGTTGCGCTCGGGCGCGGGTTCGATCCCCGCTTGGGCTGATTACCTGATTGGGTTTTTCCGAGGTTTTCTCTAACCGTAAGGTGAATACCAGGTAATCTATGGCCTCATCTCGCCAAATACCATTTCGCTATCACCAATCCTATCGACGCTAAATAACCTAGTAGTTGATACAGCGTCGTTAAATAACCAACTAAAAAAATAAAAATAAAAATATAGTGTATTTAGGCCTATGCCCTTTGCCTAACACCATAATAAACTTGTTTTGTTGCTATTAACGGAGTTTTAATGCGCTTTTATGATCGACCATGCCGAAATGTAATAATTATACACCTGGTAGCAGTCCTTTAATGCATGTCATTAAAGTACAGGTGTTCAGCCAATAACAACTCAGCTTAAAGGTGTTCAGCCAATGACAAATCAGCTTTGTACCGTTATAAAACTGCAAGTATCGATTATTCTCGGATATGCAATCGAAAGAGAATTAGCGAAAAGTCACAGAGGCTGGAAATCCAATAAGTTACTGTCGCAGAAGGTTATGTTCTGTTACTATAATAATTAGCGTTAATTGTAAATAATATTAAAATAAATTCAATTTGTCATCTCGTTTTTCAATGTCGAATTTAATAATCAAGGTTATATCAAGTTTAACGGGATTACATCAAGGTCAATGACATTATTATTCCTCGGAAAAAATCAATACTTTCGCGTCTGCGCACATCTCACAATTCACGACCTAGAACAAGGTCACTTCCGATCTTGTCAGATATAAATAAAATGTATACATCTGAATAATTTCAAGTTAGAAATATGGTCGAGCATAAAAAGTCGTATGAAACTTGCCTATAATGGTAATTAAGACGTTCGTATGAATATTATGAAACTCGCTTGCTCTCGTTTCATAAATATCCATCTTGCGTCATAATTACTATCATTATAGGCTCGTTGCATAATGTACCATTTACTGTTCTTTTAGGTTACTTCAGTTAATTCGGACTTTAGTTAAACCGGTCAACTTATACTCCCAATTAGTCCGGATTAACGAGGTTTTACTGTGTATGGATCATATGCGGAGACAAAGAGGAAGGCAGAAAATAGGAAAGATTGGAGAATGGTGGGTTTGCAGTGAAATATCTTTCCTTGGACAGAAAACTAGGATTGAATGAATTATTTGTTAATCATCGTCTACTTAAATGTTTGGTTATTTATCGAGATTACTTAAGTGTGTTCACTATTTCAAGGTGTTTATTTGCCCTGTCTCTGCCACATGTTCGCAATACAGTCTGCGTTTTGGCGAGGGCCTTATGGAATCTTCAACAGTATGTAAAGTGCGAATAACCTTGGCCTTGTGTGTAAGCTACATGGCTACATAATCATAGTCTGCTCTACTTCATTGCGAATCCACTGTTGCCAATTCACAAACATTTTAAATCTATCGGAGGTCAAGGTAAGCTCAGAGATATTTTCAGCGTACAGTGCCAATTTTTTTTTTAACTGTGCAGATATACAACACGCGTATATTACTAAATCTGTTGACAAGATTGGTTAGAAATACCGTTCTGGCTTTAAATCTGTTGTCGTTCAAGCTTATTTAAAGAAAACTATTGCATTTTATCTCGTAAAATTATTTAATCGTGTGTATATACCAACATGAATAGCGGTTAAAAGTCTGCGGATATAACAAATTTGTTTATGTAGTGTTATCTTCTGGAAAGCGTCTTATCGCATCGTGACCTTGGACGTGTCGCAAAACAACTCCATAGGAACTTCGTGGAACACCACTATAATATATTGTTTTAGTTAGAGATCCTAATAATTCATATTGAAAATTATATCTGACATATTCCACGTGACAGTGGTTTTGTTTCAAGGACGTAAAAACAAGTAACTGGATATTTTGAAATGAAAATAATTTTGTTCGAATATCATGGTGGCCGACTAGTGTCTTGTTTGTCACGCAGTGTATTTGTGTTGCTTTATGGCAGACTGTGCACTTGAACTTCAAGGTGTGCTAATATTTTGCAGTTGCGAAAACATGCCATGACGTAATTATTATGCGTGCATTGTACTGTTGCCGTTTTCAGACGAGGGAGACTGTTATTCATTTTCGAGATAGTATCGGGAAACTGCAGTAAGAGAGTTGGACTTCTTTGATTATTATTTTTTAATATTTTAGTTGGTTATTTAGTGAAATTGCATCAACTACTAGGTTATTTAGCGTCAAAACTTTCTTCATTCATCTCTAATAACCTAATTATAATTATTAGAGAATATTATCTTATAAGAGAACACCGATCTACGTGACAATTATAACGCGTATATTTACACTAGGACCCTACGCAAGTTAATGGCAATTGGATCAGTGTTACGTTTGTATATGATTATGTCTCGTGACGAGAATATTGTACGAAATCTATATACTGATAATAAATCTGTAGCCGAAATTTTTCTGGTAATTTTCGATTTTCCAAAAATAATTGGTCTAACATATATAATTAAATGAGTCCACCCTGAAACCCAAAATTTGCTTTTTTGAAATTTTGTTTGTATGTCTGTCTGTCCAGACGCGCTGATGTTTGGTGTACCTTTCACGCGATAACCAACCTGGTTGAACGGATTTCGATGAAAATTGGAATATAAATTAAGTTCGTTGTAACTTAGATTTTAGGCTATATGGCATTCAAAATACATTATTTAAAAGGGGGATTATAAGGGGGCCTGAATTAAATAAATCTAAATATCTCGCTTATTATTGATTTTGTAAAAATGTTACATAACAAAACTTTCTTTAAAAATGATTTGCGATAAGTTTTATTTAACCTTCAAAAATTTTAGTTTTGACAATATTTAATAATAAATTATTTTAAAAGTGTTAAAATAATTTTACCATTTAAGGCCTTGTGTAATGAATTAAAAAATCAAATGACTTCGGGCTCTGGCTCTGTCAGTGTGAGGCGAGATGGCCTTTGTCAGCATCAATCGATAAATACTTTTCTCCAACCAAAGATTAGCCAACAGAGAATGTTTCTGTGTTTGTAGCGAAGTAATATCGGAAGTCTAAATTAACCGAATTTGTTTTGTTAATTATTATTTCACATATCATTGGAAAGTGTCAGTTTCTCTAGATGGATCATAATGCTATTATACAAATGTTTTAAAGTAAATGTTTTATCATGTTCATAGTTTTATGATGTTATAATTTAAATACAACACATAATTTTATATCATTATATGTATTATAATCTGTATAATATAATTATGTAATATTATATAATATAATTTAAGTTTTTTTAATTTGAAGGGTTCACAACCATAGCGGGCCAAGCGCCATTTACTGAATACAAAAACAAGGGTTAAAATAAAATATACACATTAAATCTAAATGATGTCAATCTTCATTAAACTATGGTTGCATGTAATAAAAATTATATTGACTTCTGAACATTTAAAGGAAGTTATAACGTCATTTAAAAAACAATTGAATGTCTTCTGGACCAAAATGATTGCATTTTAATTATTTGGATGCAATTTAAATTAAGTAACATATTAAACGATTTATCCTTCTATCAAACAACATTCATGTTCCCTGGATCAAACTTTCTCCATTTTAATTGTACGATCACATCTTATAATAATTATCGCATTTATATAAGCGGGTGCAGCATTTTTGGATTTGTCATCATAGAACCGAGTGGAAAATAAATGTTGGATCATTTATCCTTTGAAGAGGTTAAAAAATTCAAATTGGACAAAAGTTAAAAATATAAATGATAGCCAATTGGGAGGAATCCGTTCCGGGTCATTAAACCCAGAATAAATGTACCATGGGAAATGCCTGTTATTATTCGGTTGAGAGCTTTTATCATCCAGTCTGTTGTCAAAAAACATCTGAAAGTTAGATTTATAAAAACATACTATTACCGATTGTTCTGTAATAAAAATTGTGAAACTTGGACTCTCACTTTGACTAGAGGAACACTAGGTTAAGGATGTTTGAGAATGAGCTTGCTTAGGAAAATATTTGTCCTCTAAAAATGAATTACAGGAGAATGGAGAAAACATTACACAACAGGTTGAATTCTTTTCTTTTGCATTGTATTCTTCACCTGACATAATTAGGAACATTAAATCCAGACGTTTGTGATGGGCAGGGCTTGTAGCACGAAAGGGCGAATTCAGAAATGCATATAGAGTGTTAGTTCGGAGGCCGGAGGGAAAAATACCTTTTGAGTCCCAAAGTTTGGGAAGACCGAAACGTAGATGGGAGAATAATATTGAAATGGATTTGAGGGAGGTGGAATATGATGATAGATACTGGATTAATCTTGCACAGGTTAGGGACCGATGTCAGGCTTATGTGAGGGCGACAGTGAACCTCCGGGTTCCTTAAAAGCCATAAGTAAGTATTCCATTACCTTCCGCAATCAACATTTGCAATTACGTGGCATGTTTGGAAATAATAGGCCTATCTATATTGCTGTAGTTTTCTGATTAAGACTTCATTATTTTAAAATGGTTTCTTAATTCTTAAAAAAATAATAATAAACCAACATTTATGTTCGTAGTGTGTATGATAATGGTAATTTGCATAGTTCCACTTCATATTTTCGATATAGACAGATGCACTGGATAAGTTGTTACGTTGTGAAACTGAAGATAATGTAAAATGGCACAAACGAGCAGCGTAACAATGTTGGACTGATTCTGAGTACGCGTTGCCATGGATTCAACCGCAGAAGTGACATAGTCCAGCACAGAAGTCGCGGGTAGATATCACGGAGGGACTGCCAGCCACCAGAATGCTTTGCTGTTCGACTGTTAACGCAACGGGGGATCGGAAATGGAAGGGCGAGCGAGCAGGTACGGTCGAGACGTGCTGGTCAAACTAAACTCTTCTGTATTTTGAATAATTTCAAGGGAAAAATTGTTCCGGGGCCGGATATCGATCCCGGGACCCTTCGCTTAGCGCACAATTGCACAGCCGACTGAGCTACCCCAGGAAGTATACACGACATCGTCACAATTCCTCTCTTTATATCCAAACAATGGGCTGACAAGATGCCAGAACCCAATTTTGGGTGCACACAAGGAGCTTCTACCTGAAAGCCAGATTTGCATCTTCTGTATACTTACTTACTGGCTTTTAAGGAACCCGGAGGTTCATTGCCGCCCTCACATAAGCTCGCCATTGATCCCTATCCTGAGCAAGATTAATCCAGTCTCTACCATCATATCCCACCTCCATCAAATCCATTTTAATATTATCTTCCCATCTACGTCTCGGCCCCCCCCCCAAAGGTCTTCTTTTTCCCGCCGGCCTCCCAACTAACACACTATATGCATTTCTGGATTCGCCCATACGTGCTACATGCCCTGCCCATCTCAAACGTCTGGATTTAATGTTCCTAATTATGTCAGGTGAAGAATACAATGCGTGCAGCTCTGCGTTGTGTAACTTTCTCCATTCTCCTGTAACTTCATCCCTCTTAGCCCCAAATATTTTCCTGAGAACTTTATTCTCAAACATCCTTAATCTCTGTTCCTCTCTCAAAGTGAGAGTCCAAGTTTCACAACCATACAGAACAACCGGTAATAAGCTTATAACTGTTTTATAAATTCTAACTTTCAGATTTTTTGACAGCAGACTAGATGACAAAAGCTCCTCAATCGAATAATAACAGGCATTTCCCATATTTATCCTGTGTTTAATTTCCTCCCGAGTGTCATTTATATTTGTTACTGTCGCTCCAAAATATTTGAATTTTTCCACCTCTTCGAAGGATAAATCTCCAATTTTTATAGTTCCATTTCGTACAATATTCTTGTAATCTTCTGTATTTTATTGTTTATTTGTATTTTGTTTTATTGTTTCTTGTTCATTGTGGATTATAAAGACGGCGAAGATGGAAGAAGAATCGTGTTTCAAACTGCAACCTAACGCCTATTTTTCATAATTTAAAATGCTAAGAAAACGTTATGTAAGAAAATGGGGATTTTTCAGCATTCAGAGTTGTTTCTGGTGTGTGTGTGTGTGTGTGTGTGTATCTTATCGTCTGTAAACAGTTACTTCGAAATTACTGAACGGATTTTATTCGTACTGGACATCTAGTAGTCATTCCAACCGGAAAATTCATCAAATACTGTATATTACTTTTTATTCCATTAGTTATACAAGATTATTTGAAGCTTTAGTGCTAACTATTAATATTTGAGGAGAAAAATTCGCGGGGATCGAACCCGGGTCCTTGGTTCTACGTACCAAGCGCTCTGACCACTGAGCTACGCCGAATTCAATCTACAGCACTGGATCGAACCCCTCTCCTCAATGTTTCCCTTTGTGGCCTGACTCCAGGTTAGGCTTGTATGTTGACGTATATGTCCAATGTCAACTGCCATTATATTAGGAGCGCACTCAGCTGAGTGACTTGTTTGGCCGGGATTCCGCAGTTAAGTGCACAGTAAACTGTACAGACATATGCACTGCAGCTATGAGAATATTATAGATTTATTAATTTGTCATACAGAATAATATCTGTTACTGACAATTAATATTTGAGGAGAAAATTCGCTCCGGCGCCAGATCGAACCCGGATCCTTGGTTCTACGTATCAAGCGCTCTGACCACTAATCAAATATTAATTGTCAATATTACAGATATTATTCTGTATGACAAATTAATAAATCTATAATATTTAGTGCTAACTCTAAAACTACAGAAAACTTCGAATTGCCCAAAAAAAAAAAAAAAAAAACTTACTACTATACTGTAAATGATATCTTAAAAAAATTCTAATTTTTTTTTTTACCAGAATGCGTCACTCATACGCCGCACATTTATTCATAGTGTTCTGTCCAAATTTCTTTCAGTGCAAACCCAGGATTCTTCAGTCGTTCCTATTTTCTACCTTCATCATAGTCTTCGCTTATGATCCATATACCTTGATATCGTCTAATCTGATCTCTTCTTCTGTCACGAACTCTTCTCCCGTTCACCATTCCTTCCAGTGGATCTTTCAGTAGGCAGTTCCTTCTCAACCAGTGACCCAACTAATGCCTTTTCCTCTTCCTGATCAGTTTCAGCATCATACTTTCTTCACCCACTCTTTCCAACACAGATTCGTTTCTTGTTTTGTCTGTCCATTTCACACGCTCCATCCTTCTCCATATCCACATTTGAAATGCTTCTAGTGGCTTCTCTTCATTTCGTCGCAGTGTCCATGTTTCTTCCCCATATAATGCTACACTCCACACAATGCACTTCACTAGTCTCTTCCTTAGTTCTTTCCCCAGAGGTCCGCAGAAGATGCTTCTTTTTATAATAAAAACTTCCTTTGCTATTACTATTCGTCCACACCTGTGGAGTAACGGTCAGCGCGTCTGGCCGCGAAACCAGGTGGCCCGGGTTCGAATCCCGGTTGGGGCAAGTTACCTGGTTGAGGTTTTTTCCGGGGCTTTCCCTCAACCCAATACGAGCAAATGCTGGGTAACTTTCGGTGCTGAACCCCGGACTCATTTCACCGGCATTATCACCTTCCTTTCATTCAGACGCTAAATAACCTAGATAACCAATAAAAAATATATTATATTCTCTTTTGACTTCTCTAAACGACATAAATTCAATAAATAACATATTAATTTGCATTCGAATAAATATTTCTGTTCAAAAGACTTCACAAGCACCTTCGGTTTTCCATTACTTGGTCCAGGGCGCATGCATTCATTCGACATTGAATTAACCTAATTAAGTATGAATACGAGGTGTTAAGAAACAAAAATAACACTGGCACTTGCCATTGCTTTCCGCAGTCCTCGACTTCTCCTCAGCCTAGACCTGTAGCTCGAACATAAATGTATTGTTTCGCACCATTAAACGCTGTTTATCATTATGTTGTTGTTTTCTGATGCCAGGCGTTTGACAATAAAGTCATTTGACCTCTTGCACTCCAATATTTTTCAAACATATCATGGTCAGCCACAGAAGCACAGATTTTGAGGTGTTCCGAATCCATTTCTTGGTTTGAGTTGCACAGTGGGCAGTTAGGGGACTGATATATTCCAATTGTATGCAGGTGTTTGACCAAACAATCATGGCCTGTTGCCAATCTAAATGCAACTACAGACGATTTTCTTGGTAAATTGGGAATTAACTGTGGATTATGATGCAAAGAGTTCCATTTTTTCCCTTGTGATTGTGTTATCAAATTTTGTTTGTTGAAGTCTAAGTATGTAGATTTAATAAATCTTGTTTATCATTATGTATTTACGCAGTTGGCAACAGTTATTGTGGATGCAAGACAATATGTTGAAAATGATTTTCAGCGAGTACTCAAAATGTTTGTAATTACTTGTTGCCGATCTCTCTGAGCTAGAGTATGCATGGCATTTACCTAGCGAAGTTTGTAATTACATAATAATTCGTCACTCGTATTTTCTCCTGTCCGCGCTCCAGGTATGACTTCACGTAACGCACGAGTCTCTTCTGAGCAATAGAAAGCGGAGAGTTTTCTATAGAATGCGCCCACAGTTTCTTCCATATATTATGATACAGTTTTATTTTATTTATTCGTCTCTACTCGATTTTGTAAATCATGCCAGACGTTTTTATATGCGAAGGAGATATTTAATCTTTCATTAAAGGTCATAATGCAAGTTGGAATCTGTTGCTTACTTCTTGTTTAATGGAAGGTGATGAATATTGATAATGATAAACATAAAATGAAACTACGATAAAGACAGTGTTCTGATATAATAATAATAATAATAATAATAATAAGTAAGTAGTAATAATAATAATAATAATAATAATAATAACCATTCTGGAAATAATATGTATAGCGATCAAGGTCTGAGAAAACCAGATGGGAAAATGGAGAAAACACCACAGGGATGGATTCCCTGGACCCTAGGGGAATAGTAGAAGAGGGGGATCAAGAAAAACCTGGGGGGAGAACAATAATGGATGAAATAAGACAAATGGACTGAGCGTGTTTTGGGTTCACACTCTTCAATTACACACGTTCATGGGGATTTTAAATAATTGGATATCATTAACAATAGAGCCTATTATTCATGTTAATGCAGAACATTACCGTTAAATACGTGCAATATCGTTCGGAGATTAATTATCAAAACAAGTAAATATAACTGAACTTGCACCTTTGTCTATTAAAACTCGGGAAGAGTGAGAGTTGGTGAAATATCTTGAGAATCTAAAAATAATAGTAATACCGGCCGTATCCACCGCTGTGGAGTAACGGTTAGCGCGTCTGGTCGTGAAACAAGCGGGTCCGGGCTCAGATCCTGGTTGGGACAAGTTACCTGGTTGGGGTTTTTTTTTCCGGGTTTTCCCTCAACCAATTGAAGCAGAATTGCTGAGTAACTTCCGACGTTGGACCTAGATTAATTCACATATCATCATCCATACAATAGCCCATGTTAAGTGCTGCACTTGTACAGGGACATCATTTTATTTTTACTTCAATTTTTATTGTACCTGAATTTTTAATGTACTTCACTCCCATCGCTCTACTAGTAAACTTCCAACCGTCCAGACAGAACCAAGGCCGCGTATGCAGTCATAGTAAGCAGTACTAAGTGAGTATAGTACGTTCCAGAAATATGTTCGCGTTTTACAGTGACCAAAGAGCTTTCAATATTGAATCATATTTTCGCACACGTACTGTCGTCCGTTTGACTACGTCGCATCCCGGTTTTCCCCCACTCGTTTCTGCTGTCCCCTCTGTAAAGCTAGTAGGCCTACCTAGGCTCTCTTAGCTCTGTTCTGAAAACATCAATTTCTGTTAGTAATAAATTGGACGTCTACGTAATATTATACAACTATTTAAAATAACGTAAATAAAATAGCCTTGTTAAGTAATTAACTGTCACGTGATTTCCCCCCTTTCTACGACCCTGCTACATAACCACTTGGAGGGACAGTAGATAGCATGTCTGAGTAATTTTACCTTTTCGGATCGGGCAGAAGTGAAGATTGAATTTGCAGTACGTAAAGTCTCTTTTATAGAGTAGGTACAGAATTATTTCAACATGATTTGCTAGTACGAAGGCCGAAACTGGTAATTGGAATTAGGTGCAATAGACTATAGTGCGATAATATGCACAAAAGAACTGAAGCCAGTATCGAAATGAACGGCCACCATTTTAAAAAATGTGTTTAAATATCCATATTATGATTATTTTTTAATTTTCATTCTCTATAGTGTACGCTAATATACTGTGGACAGTATAATGTATACAGCATAATAAATACGCCGAATGGATAGCTCAATTCGTGAGTAAAAACACTCACTGTTAATACAGTACTGTATTTTGATTAAACAAAAACCTATGATGAAAATTATCAAACTCAAAATCGCGATATTTCCTAGTTTACGTAAATGGATGAACTACTTTTCTTCCCTCCTATACCTAGCAAAGTGATTTGTTTGTATTTTACGCTAATATCATCGAACTCCAGTCTTGGAAGTGGTTTGCAAACGGTGTTTCCGGTTCTTAACTGGTAATCCAAAGGTATAGCCAGGTTAATATTAGAAATGTTAGTAAAAATAAAATGATGTCCCTGTACAAGAGCGCGGCCGTTCGGCTACCCAGTCCTTCACAGAATAGGAGTGGTATGCGCAATAAGCCTCAGGCAGCAGTATAAAGGCTCATTCACAATGAAAATTAAACATAACGTAAGCGTTAACTTAAGAATATAAACGTTACGGTAAAATCAAGAAGTCGTACCATCATTCACGATGGGAACATAAACATAACAGCAAACATACTTGGTAACCATGGAAACATAACAACGACGCCATTTTCTCATATTCTGTCGTATACTTCAGAGCTCCACGATTGTGTTCTGTTTGCAAATCACGTAAGCATAAGCATGAAAGTTTGGAGTTTGCAAACTTTCATGTTAACGTCTTACGGTAATGTTTATGTCAATGCTTATGTGAATCATTGTGAATGATCCCATTTGGTAGCCTGGGCGCAAACGTCTGAGTTTATGTTACGGTTATGTTTAATTTTCATTGTGAATGGGCTTTAAGCCTTCGCGTCCCTCATCCGTACAAGGTAAAAAAATAGCCGTCTTCAAAGAGTGAGCCCTCGATCGTTCTGTGTTCTGTTGTCATTCTCGTGAAACGTTTCAGCCATTCACGTGTAGCGGGATTGCCCGTGAATGTTTGATGCTCTCGAGAGAGAACAAAAATAATTGCAAGTGTCTGACCGACCGTTAACGATTTGATGATTAGTATTATTTTCATTCTAAGTGTTCGCATTATTTTCATGCTAAGAAGCGTTATTAATAATCTGTGAATAGGTAAAATAGCCCGACATTAAGAAGGTTAAATGTGTATGAAATTATGTTTGTGTATGTTTTTGCATTGATGACTATGAACGCGCTGAACGACATATTCGTTCTTTCTGGAACTGTGGGGGGTGGTAGAAACATGAAGTAGGGGAGAAAGCTGCAGCTGTTCCCACTCGTCAGAACCAGGCTTGCCTCGTATGTGGAGTATGTATGTATTGCCGGCAAGGATATAAATTAACACTCACGTGCTTGAACACGAAGCAGATATACTGTATACTCCCAATAAGGCCACGGCGTCGTCTTTGTGAGGGACTTCTTGGGTGGAGGGGACACGGAAGGAGAATCTTACGTAACATCAGGAGGTTAAGAAAAGGAATGATTAAGACGAAAAGCTTAATTTTTGTGTTATTGTGATGTAGTCACGTTTAGCTTGAAACCCTTCAAAATAACTGTATACCGGTACCTTAATTTTGAATCTGTTTTGATTATGCAAAGGCTGGAAACTGCAATGTGTCAGGAATAAATACAACTTTTGTAGTGTGTCCGAAAACTTTGACTAGCATTGCAATTAGAAGTACTCGTTTTAGTTTACTGAGTTCTTGAAGGAATGTAGTACGAAAGCAGTGGTGGTGGTGGTTATAATAACCTATAATAATAATAATAATAATAATAATAATAATAATAATAATAATAATAATAATAATAATCCGTGGCGCTACAGCCCGTGAAGGGCCTAGACCGACCAGCCGGCTGCTGGCCTCACGCCCACATGCCGAAGCAGAGGTGGACTATCATTCAACCAGAATGGAGGTATCGTGTGGTTAGCACGATGATCCCCCCAGCCGTTATAGCTGGTATTCGCAACCAGATTTCGCTACCTATCAAAGCTCCCCAAGTGATGCTGGGTGGGCACCGGTCCCATACACTGGCCGAAATTTCATGAGAAAATTTCTTCCCCCATGAGGACTCGAACCAGCGCGCATTCCGTAACGCGAGTCCTAGGCGGGAGGTTATAATAACCTAATACGTTAAATTACACAAAATATCTCTTTAAGGACACGGGTTAAAGAACAGTGCCTGAGGACAGTTTCTTAGTTTCTGTGGTATTCCTGGACTTCAGCTGATACCTCATATACTTTAACATTTTTATTTCTCATATCGCCCTTTTGACACATCTCTTTATGTATTGCAGTTAAGACAAATCTGATTTTTAACTGACAATGTGAGGTAGGCCTATTCTGTTTTTATCGTTAACCGCGGAATTCACTATTTACACCATTGTTGTGTTTCGTCTTGAAATTCGCCCCCTTTTCCACTATATATTATAAAGTCTGTCAAACAAAAGAATAAAGTGATGTAAACATATTCATGTGGTCTCGAGATCTCTGATTGGCTCTTGGACGCGTCACACGTTTTCTGTCATAAAATAGTCTTAGCGAAATGTTTCTGTTTTGTTTTTATAACATGACGTTTCATAGGCAAATATTAAGAATTACGTTTTTCTTTTGTTTGTTGCCATGCGAACAGATCTATTGTTAGTGTTAAAATACGTTATTAGGAAAATTTTTAACGGCGGAGTTATACATTCCGGTTTGTTATTGTCCTGTGCATGACGTGATTTTACCCTTTTTGGTGATATCTGGTATTAGTTGGCAACACTGAAGAGAGGGCCAAATTAGCCTTTAGGAACTGCTCTTATGTAATCCTCACTATACACTATACTGTGGTCGGTGCTCACTATATTGAAAAGGTTGAGAACTTCTGTTCTGCATTATACATAGTAACTGGAATATTACTAATATGTTGCATGAATGAATTGAAACATTTTAACGTGGCACTAACGATATGGATTAAATTTAATAGAATCGAAACGGATTAAAATAAAATTGCGGATGGTACTTTTACCGCGTCTCTTTTCCACTGTGCTGTATCGATTCTTATGACATTAGCTTAGTCTTTATTTTTTGCGTGAATTCTCGATTATAATTTTACCAATGCACTGTTATTCTCTTGTGGGAGGACATTAAACAGTAAAATATATCTAACGTAGGAATCAATCGCGACTCTGCCCATATTTGTTGACACAGCACAACTTCATTGAACAAAACAAAGGACGGAAATACTGGACGCGTGCAAGCATTCATACTGTAAACAGGTCGATTCTTCTTCCCTTGAATGAAATCTATTTTCGCCTCTCGAGAAAAAATATAGGATATTTGGATATACCTCTGAAAGAAATCGCCACCATAATAACATTACGAAACTCTGGAAACTGACGGAGGTGGCCAACGTGGAGTTTGTATCTGTCTCATCTCCGTCTCTGTCTTCCACTCTTACCCTTTCTTGCTTGTTTCACGAGTTTGGCGTTCTGCCAACGTCGCACCGTGGCCATCAGAACGGTGGAAAGTGTTTTGGACGTGGATGCTGCATCGTTGAGCTGCCGCACATCAAGCTGTGTGTTATCTATAGTCATCTACGGCCTCGAGGCGGCAGATGGCATGTCACAGCTAACATTTTCCGTCTTTAATGTTGTTAAATACATAATTCTGCCGTCATTGGCTTACGTGCCATCAATCCTAACGTCACAGATAAATGTAAAAATTGAGATTCTTGTCGACATTCTCAGCGTCTCTCTAGATTAGCCACGAAGTGTTTCTCTGTGTTATGCTGTTACCATTTTTAGATCGCATGCTATTCTTGCTGCTATCGAAATATCTAATACCGAAAATTGTGTAATAATGGATTTATTGTGTGTTATGATTTTCAACTACATTGCAATACTTTATACAACAGTGGGTTAAACAAAATACTGACCTTTTCTTAGAATCAAAATACCGTTCTAGTACAAGTTGTCGTCCTTTTTCTGTATGAATTTCGAAACCTTTTCGTCTACCTCAGGATGTCTTTCTTTTCGTGGGTCGATTTACTTCTTCATCACCAGGCTTCGAAACTTCGGACCCGATAGAGCAGTTCAGTGGGAAATCCGCATAACGGCGTACTGAGTATAGTGGTAAAGGGTACAGTGAGTGGGGGTACTGTAGAATGAATGCCAACAAATACGCAAAGGAAAACGCCCTGGATTTGAAGGTTCTGACGAGTAATTTGCTTTTCATGCAAACTGTGTCTGAAACTATTACACGGTTAGAAAAGTCAGAGCAAGAGATGCCGGAAGCCCTCAAATTAATTTAGAAAATGATACAGAGAATTAATGAGACACCAACTACACAGGTTACTGAACGTGTAAAACAGAAGTGGAAATCAATTTTATGTAAAAATAACATTGTGTAATATAAACAGCAAATTAGTGGACATAGAGTCACCCGAGAATAAAGGACTGTCTCTTAGAGATTGCAATGATGTTAGGTTTTTCCATTTTGCTCCTATCACGTCATGCGACGTAGAACGCAGCTTTCTACAGTACAAACTTTGGCAGATCCCGAAAAAGATTTACGTTTGAGAATGTATCTTGTAGTAGGTACATTGCAATTCGGTGCTGTAACTACACTTCCTAAAGACGGACAATAGGATAAGTGAAAAAATTAAAATTGCTACATGTTTATTTCCACCATTAGGCCTAACACTGTGTATAATTGAACACAAATGCTTATAAAAGACAGGAGAATAAATGCTTTTCACATTCTTTTGACATTATCATTGTGTAATGTATATTTAGTTTCAGAATGTACATATATGTGTTACCCCATACTACCGTACTCTACTCTAAATAGCAACATTGTTACCTCAACACATCTCTATCTACCTGAAGCGAGTCAACAAGCTATAGTGCATGCACAGTAAACTTATTGTATCGGGTCCAAAGTCTCGAAGCCTGCTCATCACAGTAGAAGCAAATATCTCCATTCTGTGTTTGCGCTAAAAGCAAATGTTGCTCTCTGTTACACGAATTCTCTTGCAGCCTGTCTGTTTCCATGGTTTACAGCATAAAGTATAACCTTGCGTTTGAGCTCGGTTCATACGACACCCTCCGCTTTTTGTCTTCCATTTTCTGATCAAGTGCAAGTCACTTTGAAGTTTTTACCGGTAATAACAATAATGTCTACAAAAATACGGAATTGCGCAAAGCGTGTAACGACGTACATCGAGGTAATCCGAATAGAGCCGAAGTACACGCAGAAACTATGCAGAACGTTAAGCAGAATTTTCGAGTTTGTATACGAATCGAATCTGGTGCGTCATCAATTCTAATGTCCACCCTTATTTTAGAGACTAATTTCATCTGAAAAAGAAAAGTGCACATTACATTCGAGTAAATACGATAGTTACGATTTCATAGCATTTATTCGTACCGATTGTGTAATGTTTATTTAGTAGTAGGTTATTTTACGACGCTTTGTCAACAGCTTAAGTTATTTAGCGTCTGAATGATATGAAAGTGGTAATACCAGTGAAATGAGTCCGTGGTCCAGCACTGATAATTTGCTCATATTGGGTGGAGAGAAAATCCCGGAAAAAACCTCAATCAAGTAACTTGTCCCGACCGGGAATCGAACCCTGGCCACCTGGTTTCGCGGCCAGACGTGCTGTTACTCCACAGGTGTGGACTGTAATGTTTAATATAATATGTTTTAAGAGGACCGTTACTTTTTAATTTTCATATCGGATGGTTAAAATTACCAGTGGAGTCTCGGGGAAAAGAGAGGTCTTCAAATTTATGTCAGTATGTGTATGAATCCATTTATTGTGGGTCCCTATCACCACGGCATGGCACGTCCTCAGGTTAGAGGATAGAGGAGACGGCCTCCAGATATGGAGGGTATATAGCTGCGAATATATTGAATAAGCAGTCGTGGACAGCCGATAAGGAGTGGTCCTCCAGCTTGGGGGGTTGGGCGAAGGGCTAACAACTCATCACCGTAAAAAACACTTTGTTACGAAACCTTACAATAAGCCTCGGAATGGGACTTTCTCTGGCACGACCACAGTAAAGGAATAAGTTTATGAGATTTGGAACTTGGAACGTAACTAGTCTTTATAGAACAGGTGGGGTAACATTAGTAGCAAAAGAACTAGCCAGATATAGAATAGACTTCGTGGGAGTACAAAAGGTTAGGTTAGATGGGAATGGCATATCACAAATAGGAGATTACTTGTATTATGGGGAAGGAAACAATAATCACCAATTAGGAACAGGCTTGTTTGTTCATAAAAGAGTAAAATCAGCAGTAAAAAAGGTCGAATTTATCAGTGACAGGTTATCATATTTAGTACTTAAGGGTAGAGGATGCAATATCATAGTTATAAATGCTCTCTCCCCTACAGAAAAGGAAGACGACCATATAAAGGATAGCTTCTATGAGGAATTGGAACACACTCTTGATCAGTTATCTAGATATCACATGAAAATTTTATTTGAGGATTTCAATGCTAAAGTAAGACGGGAGGATATTTTTAAACAGACTGTATATAACTTTAAATAAAATATGATTTTTATTTCGTTACTAAACATTCTTTTTTTGGAATACTAGCGCTAAAGTTCAAACTTTTTTTTTTCATTCTGCCATAACAAAGACCTCACCATCCTTAATAACACCTCGTTAATAAATGCCATAATTCATTTACTTAATTTCTTGAAATGTTTTAGTAATAGTAAAATTTACAACTGAGCAATGAGACTGTGGCAAAACACTAGACTTGCATTTGGGAGTCACCTTTTGTCAGTTAATATTGTTTTGTACGATGGAAACTTGTTTTATAGAATGAAAACTTCATGAAGTTGCAAAAAGAGAAGAAATTAGACTGAAAAGTCTAGCATTAACATATACGTATACAAGTACTCGTAGACAGCAACACTGAAAAGACTTTCACTGGATTCGAAAGATTTAGCAAAGTTGGAATAGAGACCACTTATTTTATTTTGGCTGATATAATTCATTGACGCTGCGAGTTCAATTACTCCAAAGGGGAATTTGGAGATTTCACTTGTCCTTGGGTATCCCAGAATATTGGTAGAATGGATGGCTTAGGTTTTTCAAGTGCTTGTTCTGGAAAACATCTCTAATGTCACCTTACAATATCTGGAAAATCCGGTTCAGTGGTAGTTACAGAAATATTAACGAATGGGGGAAAAATCATGCGAAATATGAAAAATATTAAGATTTTAATGAACATTTTATCAAAGTATTATGAAAATGAAGGCGTTGATTGCAATCTATATATCGCAAATCGTGAATATTCTTGTTCCCATACCACAAGCAAAAATGGCTTAGAATATTAAATTTCATATTTTGCCTCTGTCTATAATATATGACAAGAAATATGTCTTAATTATATAAAAAGTACCTAGCTCTATCATTTTCGGAGTAATGCCATATACTTACTTACTTACTTACAATGGCTTTTAAGGAACCCGAAGGTTCATTGCCGCCCTCACATAAGCCCCCTCGGTCCCTATCCTGTGCAAGATTAATCCAGTCTCTATCATCACACCCGACCTCCCTCAAATCCATTTTAATATTATCCTCCCATCGACGTCTCGGCCTCCCTAAAGGTCTTTTTCCTCTCGGTCTCCCAACTAACACTCTATATGCATGTCTGGATTCGCCCATACGTGCTACATGCCCTGCCCATCTCAAACGTCTGGATTTTAAGTTCCTAATTATGTTAGGTGAAGAATACAATGCGTGCAGTTCTGTGTTGTGTAACTTTCTCCATTCTCCTGTAACTTCATCCCGCTTAGCCCCAAATATTTTCCTAAGCACCTTATTCTCAAACACCCTTAACCTATGTTCCTCTCTCAGAGTGAGAGTCCAAGTTTCACAACCATACAGAAGAACCGGTAATAGAACTGTTTTATAAATTCTAACTTTCAGATTTTTGGACAGCAGACTGGATGATAAGAGCTTCTCAACCGAATAATAACACGCATTTCCCATATTTATTCTGCGTTTAATTTCCTCCCGAGTGCAGAGAATCAGTCCTATTCCGAGGCTTATTGTAGGGATTCGTAACAAGCTGTTTTTTTACGGTGATGGGTTGTTAGCCCTTCGCCCAACCCCCAAGCTGGAGGACCACCCCTTATCGGCTGTCCACGACTGCTTATTCAATATGTTCGCAGCTACCCTCCAGTAATGCCATATAGTATGATTATATATCTTCGGTAGGTATTCGAGGTGTCATTTTTGTTTACAATTCTTTAATCTCTCCATGCCGATTGGCCACTGCAAGTATCAGCAACCCACGGAATGTTGCTAGCCCTACTTGACATTCCTGTTACATGCCTTGACAATGCGCGATAAAGCATTGCGTTCTATAATATACCAGGAGCGCGCGATTGTTTTTAGTCACGTACGGAACATTTTTATTCAGCAGCTATGTTAAGGGGCTGTTTACAGCGAGGAAGTAGGTCAGTGCGTGTTATGTAACCTTGAACCACACCACAAGGATTTCTCGCCAGTTCGGCTTTCAACCAGGGTGGGGGAGTAGCTTGTAGCACGCTGATAAAAACAGGAGATATTTTGGAGTGCCACCAGGCAGTTCTTTTCTGTACGCCGTGACCTTCAGTTCTCCTAGCGCGTTCTGAATTCTGCCCCATTTACATTTGATGGCGTGCGATATCTTGTTGCATCATGCTTTCCGGTTTTAATTTGTTCTTTTAGTTGTTTGGATATAATGAAGGAAACAGATCCTTTTAAGAAAGTTTTGTTAATTTGTGGTTTCTGTCGTGTCATTATTTTCATTCTGTTCGCTGTGGTTACCAGTGGAAGAGAAATAATTACTGTTCCGACAAAACTGCTGTTCTTAGACCGGTTTTCTTTGACCATGTCATGTCTTGTAGTCTGAGATTCGAACATTCTACAGTATACCTTTCAGTATCTGGAACTACGGTGTTGGATATGAAGAATGTTCCGGTGTTCTCGGTGTAACAAAGAATAAACAAAAATATTTATTTATTATTTTGTCGGGAACGCTTCATATATCGCAGGGTAGGGGAAGTTATGTAACATACCACACATCAGCGATGTTCCTCTTTGATTCTTCAGCTGAATTTCTCCAGTCTTGAAGTCCCTTTTCACATGGAAAGGCTGGTTCACAATAAACCGGAAACGAGAATCGGAACGAAAACGAAAACGGTAAAATTGTTAAAATGTGTACATTTAAATGTGAGCATTCACAATTAACGAAAAGCTTGCCGGAGCCCGGGATCGGGAACGGAGAGTTGGCCAAGTTTGAACTTTGGCGTTCACGTTTCCGATCACAGCCCACTAGATTCATTCTATTGCCATCTAAAAGCTATTTTGTCGTCGTATATTTTGTAGCAAGAAGACCGTGACATAACCTATGCATTATTTTGTTCTGTGCTGTGCATCATGGAGCAAGTTTTAGTTGATGAGATTCTAATATTGAGTATTGAGGAAAATCCTCACTTTTACGATAAGCGGCGCGCCTCGTATAAAGATGAGAAAATGAAGGAGAATACGTGGCTTTCAATAGCTGCATCTTTGAACACCGATCGTAAGTGAATCATATGTTATTACTGTATTGGTTGTATTACACACTACATATTCATGCTTCAATTCAATAACTACTGTCGTGTTCATTTTTGTTCTATTACAAATGTTTCTTCTCTAATTATTTTACGTTATGGTAGACTTAAAATAGGTTGTGATAATAAAGATGCATGGGCATATTTATAGTACCGTAATGTAATGAAATGTTTCAGTTGAAATTTCGAAGTTGGTTAACCTGTGTTTATGTTGCCTGCCTTGTACTCGTGAGAGAACGCCATTGGTCAATTATACACAAATAACATCAGAATGCGTAATATCGACTTTACATATCGTTATTGACATACATATCGATATGCATAGTCGTCTACGTTCTCGGTTTATTGTGAATCAAAAATTTTTATATTCACGTCCTCTGCTTCTCGTTTTCATTCTGGTTCTCGTTCCAGCTTTATTGTGAACCAGCCTGAAGTCTATCCTCTGTTTCACATTGTAGTTAACGTTGACTAAGCTTAATTTCTCTCACAAAATGCACGTTTCTAAGTCATCGGTTTCCCCGCTAGATCTGGTGTATGCACGTATTTCCGTGTGAGTTTAGCGGTAAAATTTATACAATTTTAGCTGTTTTTTTACCCACACAGAATTATTACTATCAATAAACCATTGCAATGGTGGTGATGATGATTATGTGCATAATTACTGGATGAATTTACTCATAAATGGATAGATACCGTCCAGTAGTACCTCTAAACTGTACGTATACAGACAGAAACTGCATTTTCTGTATCACAGGAACTGAAAACATGCATTTTGTAAAAATTGGAAGCTCTTAATGTCTTCTCTTTTTAATCGTATTATAGATGGTGGAAGATGTTCGATGACAATTTCACGGAGTAAATACTTAAGCTAAAAGAACAGGATTTTCCTTTGTCATTTTTCGTTATTTCTTTTTATTTAATGGGGAATCGACTTTGTTTCTAGAAATAATTGCAATGAATTTAATAAATATTTCTCAAAAGTAGGACATAGCATTGCATCGAACATCAACAAATCGGCATTTAACACGAAAAATTATTGCAGTGGCCATAATAAGCACGCATCTTCCTCCATGTTTTTATCACCAGTAACCGAAGAAGAAATGTATAATATTGTTAAATACTTAAAAAAATAATGTCTCACCGGGAATCGACAAAATTACAAATAACACATTAAAGATTATCATTAAACATATATTAAAACCGCTTGTTTATGTATTCAATCTATGTCTCACCCAAGGAGTTTTCCCGGAATCTCTGAAAAATGCTGTAGTTGTACCGGTCCATAAGTCAGGGGAAAGAAAAAGTCTGAATAACTATAGACCTATATCCTTGCTCTCTAGCTTCTCAAAGATATTAGAAAAATGTTTAAAAACAGATTAGTAAATTACTTAGAGAAAATGAAATTCTCTCCAAACATCAGTATGGCTTCAGAAATAAATTATCTACGGATGACGCAATTATTGAAGTCACTGGTAAAATTATGCAGGAGTTGGATAACGGTTCTAAATGTTTAGGGATTTTCTTAGATTTAAGGAAAGCTTTTGACACGGTGAACCATCGTTTACTTCTGGACAAATTATTTGATATAGGAGTCAGGGTATTGCGCATAAGTTATTTCAATCATACTTAAACAAAAGAACTCAGGTAACCAAAATTGATGATAATATCAGTGAAAATGTAAATATTGATATAGGTGTCCCTCAGGGAACAATTTTAGGTCCTATTCTATTTTTAATATATATTAATGATTTATTAAACATTGATTTGAAAGTACATAATGGCTCCTGTTATTCTTACGCTGATGATACGGTGGTGATTTTCAGTGGTTTAACTTGGGAGGACACTTATAAACATGCCAATGTAGGTATAAATTTGATCAAAAACTGGCTTGATGCAAATTTGCTATCTCTAAATATAACTAAAACTACTTTGGTGCCATTTTCTTTAACAGTCTCTGGATTGAACAAATTGAAATCACTTTCTCATTTAAAATTAATAATCCACAACTCATTTTGTAAACTCTCTACAACCTGTAAATGCCCTTGCCTGAAAGAATCTGTAGATGTGAAATACCTGGGAATTATTGTTGATCAGCACTTGAAATGGGATAGACAAATCACCTTTTTATGTAACAGGATACGTAAAACAATTTACAAATTTGTAAACCTTCGCCATTACTTGCCTACTCATGTATTACGTTTGGTTTATTTGGCTCTAGTTGAATCTGTTGTCCAATATGGTATAATTGGATGGGGAGGCATTACAAAAACTGCTCTTTTTCCTCTAATTATGTTGCAAAAACGTATAATCAAAATTTGTTTGAAAAGGCGACTGGATTATCCAACAAATTTGATCCATTCTGAATTGAATGTTTTTAGAATTGACCAAATTTATAAATACTCTTTAATGAAATTCTATCATAAAAATAGAACGAAATTTGTAGCTCAGCCACATGCTCATAATACGAGACGAAATGAAATTCTTAAATTAGTTGAACCTAAATATTTCACATCAGCTGCTTTACTACACAGTACAAATTATGGTCCACGGCTATATCATTCGATAATAAAATTTCATCCAGAATTGACTACTTTAAGCAATGAAATTTTCAGATCCAGAATTAAAAATTTATATGACAGACTTCCCTGTATATATATTATGTACCATGTATTGTAAAACAAGTTTATTTCTATCCTAAGTGTATTTTTCTATTTTATCTTGGTTACTATATCAACATGACCTGCACTAATTATACTACTAATAATAATTTAATATTAATCCATCAATCTAAACATCGTCTCTTTTTTCACTCAGTTATTATTAGTATTATTATTTACTAATTTTATTACAATCTTTATGTGAGCTTTTTTCTTAAGTATTTTGTCTACAAAGTATGTGTATCTATGTAACGGAACTGTCCCCGAACACGAGCTTTGCTCTTTCGGGGTATTTTAATGTAACGTTTTTATGTATATGTTATTAAATAAATAAATAAATAAATAAAATAAATTTCAGTAAATTCAGTAGCACTCGCCAACGTATGGAAACATTCCTTCTCCGCAGCAGTGAGTGAGGTTATGTAGTCAATGTCAACATCAGATCTGTTTCACGAGGTGACTCCCCTTATGTCCCGCGGTACAGAGACTTTAGTATAAAGCACTCATCTACAGTACATTTCGGTAACAGCATTGCCAAACATCAATTACTTAAAGTGATTTATTAATAATTAAAGTATTAAAATACTCTTAAAACGTAAAATTGACAAATAT
Source organism: Periplaneta americana (assembly GCA_025594305.2). Classification (NCBI taxonomy): domain Eukaryota; kingdom Metazoa; phylum Arthropoda; class Insecta; order Blattodea; family Blattidae; genus Periplaneta; species Periplaneta americana. The sequence continues at coordinate 86,323,435 of JAJSOF020000031.1, read as the reverse complement.
TATGCAAAATAATTTGTTGGAACTGAGATCTCGTCCACACCTGTGGAGTAACGGTTAGCGCGTCTAGCCGCAAAATCAGGTGGCCCGGGTTCGATTCCCGGTCGGGGCAAGTTACCTGGTTGAGTATTTTTCCGGGGTTTTCCCTCAACCCAATATGAGCAAATGCTGGGTAACTTTCGGTGTTGGACCCCGGACTCACTTCACCAGTATTATCACCTTCATCTCATTCAGACGCTAAATAACATAAGTTGTTGATAAAGCGTCGTAAAATAACCTACTAAAAATAAATAAAAACTGAGATCTCTAATGTAAAGATGTTTATAAAAGGTGTCTTTTTAATGTGTCTAAATCATAACGGGATCAAAAATTAACATGTAAAATAATTATTTCTGGGAGATACAAGTGCAAAGAAACAAAATGGTAAAGGACTTCTCTATTCATAATATTATGTTCGGGATTCGTCCCTTAAAAAAAAAAAAAAAAAGATGACTGACATTAAACACTTTGCAGCTTGTGCAGAGGAGAAGGTAAAAATGTAATATTTTGCGTTAAGCACATATTCGATACAGGGATATAGTTTATTGAAGAAGAGCTCTTTTACTGATTTATTGAAGAAGATTTCCTATACTGCTTCTCTCAATTGTTATCGTGATTGTTTCCACCATAATTGAAGAGTCCACTGCAAGAATGATGGATGCCATTTGGAATACATTTTGCAGGAGAAGCAATTGAAAGTTTGAAATGCTTAGCGCTCAAAGCTTAACTGTGATTTTCCGATCATTACTGGACAATGACTATCAGTGTTAATGCCATATAACTCTGTATGTACATTCTATATGTCTTAAGCTATGCATTGACGGTCTTGGTTCATTTTCGACAAGAAAGTGACATCCTTCATTCTTGCAGTGGACTCTTCAATTGTGAACATCATTTTAAAATGTGCCATTAAAATGTTTGATACTGTTTGCAGTAATGAACAGAAAGAATGTCGTATTGTCCCTTTCTTAACTTAAGGCAGTGGTATTGCATGTTTTCAGAACTTCATGTGCTAGTAAAGGATGTAATCTCCACAAGCATCATTCGCATTTACAACGAGAATGGATAGTCTTCCTACACTTGTTTTTGATATCTTGTGCATTGCGAGTGGGCGAAAGAATTCCTGGAACACTGGTTTTCATTTAATTTTTTCTCTTTCTCTTTTGTAGTCTGTAAATATTCAGGTACTCGCTGAGAGCTAATGATAGGGTTCTTACTTTAAATATATGACTTCAGCGTTTGGCATTCATTTGAAATTAATATTCAGTGCTCTTCTTCCATTGACGACTCGAACACTGGCATACATACGTAATTAGACTTGAACCATTTCGTTATGCTTGAACTGAGTAAACTTCTCGCTATAGAAGTGTCTTGGTTTACATTACTTCGTAAGCCAGTCGGGCATTATGAATCTCCCTCTGTGCAAACATATCGAATGTCTTTAGTGCTGTCTAGAGTTCAATTTCTGATTCCTGTTTTCTCATAGATTTGTGCATATGTATGTGTATACTATTACAGTTTACAGTGATTTAATTGAAATACGTGCAGATATGCTTTGGGCAATGAAGGACAGTGAATAGAGGCAAAAAATCCCATAAGCGTTGAGTCACATCATATCTCTCGTCGTTTTACACACAGATAACTTTCGATGTATGTTTAGTTTAAATACGGCCATACTGATTTTCGAAGCAGAATGAACGTAACAACTGTTGCTACCTCTCATCGAAGTACGAAATTAACTAAACAGATATAAAAATACTGTTTGTTTGTATAGTTACCTCGTATTCGAAGGGGAAAGTAGTGAAGGGATTTTAGGAGAAAAGTATAGTCATAGCACGTATAGTGCTATACGATACGGAAAACCCAACAACAGTAAAGGCTGGTTCGCAATAAATCGGGAACGAGAACCAGAATGAAAACGAGAAGCAGAGGACGTGAATGTGAAAATTTTTGATTCACAATAAACCGAGAACGTAGACGACTATGCATATCGATATGCATGTCAATAACGATATGTAAAGTCGATATTACGCATTCTGATGTTATTTGTGTATAATTGACCAATGGCGTTCTCTCATGAGTACAAGGCAGGCAACATAAACACAGGTTAACCAACTTCGAAATTTCAACTGAAACATTTCATTACATTACGGTACTATAAATATGCCCATGCATCTTTATTATCACAACCTATTTTAAGTCTACCATGACGTAAAATAATTAGAGAAGAAACATTTGTAATAGAACAAAAATGAACACAACAGTAGTTATTAAATTGAAGCATGAATATGTAGTGTGTAATACAACCAATACAGTAATAAAATATGATTCACTTACGATCGGTGTTCAAAGATGCAGCTATTGAAAGCCACGTATTCTCCTTCATTTTCTCATCTTTATACGAGGCGCGCCGCTTATCGTAAAGTGAGGATTTTCCTCAACACTCAATATTAGAATCTCATCAACTAAAACTTGCTCCATGATGCACAGCACAGAACAAAATAATGCATAGGTTATGTCACGGTCTTCTTGCTACAAAATATACGACGACAAAATCGCTTTTAGATGGCAATAGAATGAATCTAGTGGGCTGTGATCGGAAACGTGAATGCCAAAGTTGAAACTTGGCCAACTCTCCGTTCCCGATCCCGGGCTCTGGCAAGTGTGAATGCTCACATATAAATGTCCACATTTTAACAATTTTACCATTTTCGTTTTCGTTGCGATTCTCGTTTCCGGTTTATTGTGAACCAGCCTTAACTTTCAAGTATTCAAGCCTTAGGTCATAGGAGCTTTTTGCGGTCTCTGCATATTTCTTTTTTGAGTCCTAAATTCCCACATCCTCTGAGGGTATAGTGCAGGATTAATTTTGTTATTTTGCTTATGCATTCTGCTAACACACACTTTTCAGTTACTTCAGTAACTTTTTTACGTTGTGTATTACAGGTTCCATTTTTACCTCTGTTAAGATGTTTACAGGAACCGGCGTAGCTCAGACGGTAGCGCGTTTGCGTGCAGATCCGAAGCTACGGTCGGGCGTGGATTCATTTCCCGTTTGGGCTGTTTAACATGGTTGGGTTTTAATTTTTTTAGGTTTTCCCAAACTGTAAGGCGAATGTCAGGTTATCACATGGAGAATTCTCGGCTTCATCTCACGGAATGTCATTTAGTTATCACCAATTCCATTAACTAAAAATTGTTTTTATTTCTTCGATAGTCAGATAGTGTTCACGCTACAGTTCAGTTCATCTCGTAAGAAAAAATAGATCAATGAGCAATGTGAGTTTAAACTTCCATATCTCTTCATGTTGTATATTAAGTAAGTTCTGAAGCAGATAGGCCTAGTTATATATTATTAAACCAAAATGTGTCAACAGATTTTTTACATTAACTTTATAAAGTAACAGAGGTATGGTCAATCAACAGACACGATCTGGCACTGGAAACAATTAAATATAAAACTAACTCTTATAGTTCAACAGAAAATAGAAATGAAAAATAAGAGGTAAACTAAATAAGGTAGTCAAAAGGCAAAGGACACTAATTTCTGCGGACGTCTCAACACAGCAGGCATTTAAATGTTGTATTCGTTCTAAAATATGCTAGCTAAGATACATTTTTAAATACGGTTTATTAGAGTAGGGGAAAAGATGTACATGAAATTTCAATTCGAATTTGGTAGTTTCATTTATGGGAGAGAAATTAACTGCTTAAAGGTAGGCGCTCACTTACCGGAAAAAAAATCGTTCGGCGCGTTCGGATTTTTATTATAGTATGGGTCATTTGTACGCATTTCCGAATTGATAATCAAATAATGCTGTAATTAACCGCTAGAGGGCATTATGTCATTTAATTTTCTATACTGAACCTGGAAATAAAATTAATAGCTCTGTAACTTAAACTATGAAGATACCTGGTTGGTTCATTATTTTCCAAATCTCATCCCATATGTTCATTTTGCACGTTATATTGCTATAATCTCAATTTTATAAATTTTAAAGCTCTTCATACTGTTGGACTAACAAAATAAGCTTCGCGTCATCCATTTTATTTATACCTTCAATATTACTGCGATTGGAGGCCGTGCAATCGATATAATTGTCATGATATTCTCTATTTTCATAATGGACCGTACGGAAATCCATTTGGTCAGAATTCTGAACGGAATCCGGTCATGCGGGCGGAGAAGATACCGCCAAGTGGGCGTTGCTCCGTTTAAATAGTGCAAAGAATACAAGTCCGAACGCGCCGAACGAATTTTTTCCAGTAAGTGAGCATCTACTATAGTCCCGTCGCTCTAATTTCCGGTAGCCAATCGCGTTGCAGGTCGGCTACATTTAAACGTGTGCGTCTTGTGATTCGCTGATTCATTTCTTAAGGCTCGATAAATACTTAATATAATCGCCCGCCATTTTAGCTCTTTCGTTGGCGTTCGCAGAAAGCACACGAAGACGTTATTTGCCGCTCAATTATTTGCTGAATCACAGTGCGTTTGATTTATTATCATAGGAGCTACGACATGATAATGTTTAACGGTGTGGCAAATAGATTCCTCGTATGGTAGCTCGGCAACGTAAGAACAAAAATGGCGAACGATACTACCTATCTAGACTTTATAGAGCCTTCACTTTCTAAGACGTAAGCAAGGAGGCGGAGTCACGCCGGAAATAACAGCGTCGGGACTATAGGTGTTAGATCATGAATTCGATTCATTTTCTTTGTTTTTTTCTTGTTAGTTTCGTTTTTCTTTCGTCGCTTTTAAAAAGGTAAAGGTATCCCCGTAACATGCCATGAGGGCACTTGGGGGCATGGAGGTAGAGCCCCATGCTTTCCATGACCTCGGCACTAGAATGAGGTGGTGTGGTCGGCACCACGCTCTGACCATTTTTTACCCCGGGAAAGACCCGGTACTCAATTTTATAGGAGGCTGAGTGAACCTCGGGGCCGTTCTGAAAGTTTGGCAACGAGAAAAAATCCTGTCACCACCTGGGATCGAACCCCGGACCTTTTTCAGTCCGTCCAGCTGCTCTACCAACTGAGCTACATTAATTAAAATTAATTAATTAATTCCCTTAATTCCTTCTGTCTTACCACTCTCTCCCTCTTTTCCTTTATTTATCTTCCTTTTTATGTATATATTTTCTCTCATGCATTCTTTCTTTATCTCTGAATTCTTCCTTGGTCTCTGTCTTTTCCTGTCTTACTGTAGGCCTATTATTCTTGGCAGATTAATTTCACACATTACATGCATTTGGAAGGATTCTTTTGATGTGTCAGCATGGCTTCGTCGCCATCTAAGACAATACTATCACATTAGCAACGGATCATATTCGAGGTGGGATTCAGAATCAGGACAGTAATCTCCATGTAAACCATAACATATACCACGACACGGCAAGCGCATTCAGTCTTAGGGCTTTTACTAATCCACAATTAACTTATTGTAATTTAACTTAAATACGGGAGTTAAATAATATTTCGTTTGTTTGCATTTCATCAAATTAATACGCATTTAAAATAAAGTCAATTGATTTATTTCCCAATTAAGTTATCACGGTCATGTGATTCCGATCATAGTTAAGTCGTAATTTCCAAGGCCATGTGCCTCGTTAATGCATTCATTAATTGTTATATTACGACATCATAAAATGCCATCAAAAACAGAGGTAACTTCAAAACATATTAAAAAAGATAGCTGGGCAGACTTTAGAAGAAAATGAGTAAAGTTAGAAATAAGTAGAAAGAGATTTCAGTGCAAGAAATCCTCATCCCAATGTCTTCAGCGATACTGAAGACAAAACGAGATAATATAAAAGAGATGCAAGGAAATATCATGCAACAAGCAAAATGGAAAGACTTCATGGATTTGCGCTATTCCAGTGCCTTCAAATGTAATATTAGGCTTACATGATAAATATATTTATTACTTTAGGTGCCGTATTTTAGGCAACCGAAGATTGATTAAACGTTTCTTCAATAAATGTATCATTTAAATAATATTATGAAGTACTTAACTATCAGTTGGAAATTATTCTAAATCACCTTCTGTACTATTCAAAATATACAATGTTTATGTTTCGCTTAGCCTAAATCGCATTTGCAAATCTTTTTCGTCGGTAGTATTAAAATAATATTCTTTTTCGGAAATTACCCTCTCCTGTCTTGGTTAAATCATCATTTTCAAATAGCAATTCCATCATTGTCCTCGCCATGATGAAAATTATTGTCGTTAATGTAGAATTGATTATTTAAATGGCCAAATATTGACCATTTAACTTAAATGTAATTTAATGAAGACTTAAAGCCCAATTTGTATTGATGAAATGATTTGTCCGTAATTAATGTCAATTAAAAGAGCTTTGAAGGTGACAATTAAAAACGAGCGCAAGCGAGTTTCAAATAAGTTTGGTGAAATCGGTTTCCTTAAAATTTCTAACTTGAAAAATTTTCTTTGTTCCAGTCACCAATGTCCCGTATTTACAGACTAAACTAACTTTTTCAGGAACAGATGTTCAATTGACCTTATACTGAACCTCTAAATTAAATTAGACATTGAAAAACGGAACAAATTGAATTTATTTGAATATTATTTACAATTAACGCAATTATTATAGTAACAGAACATAACCTTCTGCGACAGTATTGGTTTCTGTCTGACTTTTCGCTAATTCTTTTCGATTGCATATCCGAGAATAAGGTCGATACTTGCGGTTTTATAACGGTAGAAACAAACCTGTCATTGGCTCAACAGTTGTAACCTGAGTCACCAAAGACCTGTCTTTAATGAGTGGTTCTTTAATGACATGCATTAAATGTCTGCTATTTAATTACTACATTTGGCATGGTCTAAAAGACTTTAACGGACATTTAAAGTTCAAAGATACCGGTCCTTAAAAGGAAAAAACTTATTCCAGTTTTTAGCTGTAGAGGTTACTGTCTAAATAATTAGAGTTAAGATTCGTCGAAGTTGTGAGTAGCATTTTCATGTGATGTAGAGACAATACGAAGTGAAATATTCCTTCCCTGCCAGTATAAATACTTACCCGGCGAATTCAATCCCATACAATGACAGGAACGCGAGGAGTGGAACTTCTGTAATTCTAATTTGTATTTTGAATACTTGGCACGAAATTGTCGTGTAGTTGAAGGTAGAGTTTTGTAATATCTTTGTACCCGATGTGGTTTTCGTCTAAATCGTCATCGTTGTGATAGCGTGGGGGGCTAGATCGTTTGCAATAAAATATTGAGACTCACTCCTGCAGAGTTAAGGACACAGAAATGTATCGATTTGAGGATTTGGTAGCGACATCACGTTTGTTAAAACTTTTTTTTTTAATTCGTGCATTGAAAACTTCTTAATAAACACCTTTCGGGATTATAAAACTTTTAGTAAATTAAACGACTTTGGGGCAGTTGGGCAGTATTTTTTCTGGCACAATGTTTGGAAAACAATATTTGACGTCACTCTTAAAGCATGAATTGCATCATTTATGTTTGCAGCATATTTTACTAAAAATCCCGTTTTTTTCCCTCGAGATAAGCCCCACCATAATATTTGCTTTCTTGTTAGTGAATCACTTCGATTTTGGTACGTATAAATTTCTCACGTTTTTCTCGCGCAAAGTAAATTACACTTGTATAAGTATACAATCTTTGTTCTGATGTGAAATTTCGAAATTTCTTCTCATCGCATGGCAATTCCTGGAGAAAATTCTGGACTGTATTTCATTTTCCCTTTTCTCATCAATTGGATGCACCCAAGGAGGCTTCTTTTCTACATTGTTGTATTATTTCTCCAAACAATATTACAATAGCATCTTCTTTAGCATTAGCGACGTCTGAGGTACAAGAAACAGAACATGATTTTGTTTTTAGAAAAAGCAGTAAATTGCAAATTGCTTTCGGTACAAGCATCTTAGAGCGTCATAACTTTTGACCAGAGTTCTATTAGCGTGGTTTGTCAGTCTCGGCTGTTCCTTACATACTAATATAATCAACACTGTAGCCTATAGTTCGTGTTTATGTGGTTTAAAATCGCTGTTCAAATGCTATGTTTACAAGAAACGTCAGACGATTGACGATAATAGATGTAAACATATGAACATCCGGAGAGAAGGCGTGTCTTCCATTAAGCTACATATATATTTTCTGATAACGTTTATTTTTATCTTTCCACGAAAACATTCGAGTATGTAAGATCCTTTCCTCAACATGGAAAGAAAGGTTTGTGTATGTACTGGTTGCCGCAACGTTAGCTTCCCCTCATCCTGTTTTTATTTCCGTCTAGTAACTAGTTCCAAGTATCGGAAACAACTTTGTATTCTTGTTTTCTTTCGTTTTCATTCCCTGTCTTAAAAATATTTCAAACTCAAACCGAGTTCACCAGTTCAGTTTTACCGTTTCACCGTGATCAATGAAGGTTGGTTCACAATAAATCGGGAACGGAAACGACGAGAAAGAGAACGTTTTTTTAATGTATTTAAAAGTTAGCATTTACAATTAACGAGAAGCTTGCAGGAGGTCGAGGACGGGAACGGAGAATTGGTCAAATTTTAACTTTGTCATTCTCGTTTCCGATCACAGCCTACTAGATTCTTTCTGTTGTCATCAATCTTGTTCATTCATTGCTTATAACTAGAAACGAGAATTTTATAGGAACATAGGACGTAGCTCACTCAAACTTACATACCATATCCATTTCATCACTTTTTCGATTCCAAATATGTGTACTTTTTCGTGCATATTTGCATGTTTTGGCCTTGTTGGGGATAAAAACATCCATAATGCATAGAATACACATTATATTCAGTGTAATTGCATGTTTTATTGGTTTTGAGTGGACACTTCAGTTTCTCGATTTTACGTCCCTTTTGAAATGCATATAGAGTGTTAGTTGGGAGGCCAGAGGGTAAAAGACCTTTGTGGAGGCCGAGACGTAGATGGGAAGCTAATATAAAAATGGATTTGAGGGAGGTGGGATATGATGGTAGAGACTGGATTCATCTTGCTCAGGATAGGGACCAATGACGGGCTTATGTGAGGGCGGCAATGAACCTCCGGGTTCCTTAAAAGCCAGTAAGTAAGTAAGTATTTTAGCTTCGGGAATCAGGATTGAAGAATGAAAAGAAAAAGATAACAGAAAAAGGTTTATTCAAGTTTGCACCCACAACTTCTTGCAATGCAGAGAGGCCATTCTCTACCTATATTGATTGACAAGCGTAGGAACCTTCGAGAAAGCAATTTAGAAATGTTGTTGTTAACTGTGCAAAAAAAAGTGAAATGAAATGAAATGAAATAAGAATTTGGAACAAAAATGAAAGTGCATATTTTCATTTATTTTTCACTTGATCGAATTTCAAAAGTTCATGAATGCATGCATATTTTGGGATTTTATAGTGCATATTTTCTCTATTTATTTTACAATCATCCATATATATATATATATATATATATATATATATATATATATATATATATATATATATACTTGTATATGTGACCAACTACCACTTGAATTCTTTATTATTCCATGTTTTAAATTTCGAAGTTGGTTAACCTGTGTTCATGTTGGTTGTCTTGTACTCGTGAGAGAATGCCATTGGTCAAGTATACACAAATAAGATCAGGTTGCGTAATATCGACTTCACATATCGTTATTGACATCCATATCGATATGCATAGCCGTTTTCGTTCTCCGTTTATTGTAAATCAAAAATCTTCACTTTCCTCGCTTCCCGTTCTCGTTATGGTTTTTGTTCCCGGTGGGTTGTGCACCAGCCTTTGGACACGTTACGACATACTACTATAGTTTACATTCGTGAAGTTCGAACTCCGCTTGACATGGATGCATCTGTAATCAGTGTGGTGACCCGTCTTAAAGCTGGTTCACAGTAAACCGGGAACGGAAACGACAACGAGAACGGAAATATTGTTAAAATAAACGTGTTTAAATGTGAGCATTCACAATTAACTATTGTGAACGCTCATATTTAAATAAATTTATTTTAACAATATTTTCGTTCTCGTTCTCGTTGTCGTTTCCGTTCCCGGTTTATTGTGAACCAGCCTTTAGTGTGGCTGGGCAACGTCCTGACCAGGGGAGTCCCATTATGTTAATTGAAATTATTTAAAAGGACGGAAGTTCAAATATTGAGAAGGGTGAACTACTAAGAAAGAAAGGAAGAAAAGAAAAGAAGCAGGAAAACAGTTGAGTTTCATCTCTAGAATGATTACATTGTACCTATACTGGCAATTTGTTCTCATTGAAATGATGAGATATAACAAATGTTTATTAAGCATGATTTAAATATATCTTCGTAGATTTATAGTTTTTCTCTAGTTGACTTAAATGTATAAAATAGATAAGATAATGCTTCCAGACAGAGATACTGTCAGGATTTGTGCATCCATGTCAAGAATTTTTTTTGATTTGTTGCGAAGTTAAGTGTGCATATTTACTATCTTATCTAATTTTATGCAGTGTTTTGTCTTAATTGTGAGATTATGAGATAGTAATGTTTATCACAACACTTCTGTTTGTATGTCGTAAGACTTTACGAATGTGACACCTCTTGTAATTCACGCGTGATTATAAGCTGGCGTTCTTTGTATTTGGACAAATCTTTGTATTGCTCATCGTCACATGTAGCACCACGTCTGATTATCTTGTGCCTTAGAATGAGCAATTTTTATCAAGAAATCACACAAAGCAAAGCTTTTTGTAGTATGAAGTTACATCCTACTTTACTCTTGTGTGGCAACAGATTTGAAGACGATCATTATTCATGTTTTTGTATGGTCACACCAGTTTTATTATTACAATATAATATAATTCATTATGTTAGGATTCTTTATCAGTTTGACAACTATGAATAAGATAATGTTTAAATGTACAAGAGCGGTATGTTGACGTTTTCATGTTCGAGGAAAAGATTGAAAAAGGGAAACGTAGTTGAGCTTTTTTAATTTCCGAGAACATGAAAACAAACATACCGCTCGTGTATCGTACATTATTTTGTGCGAAGATCGTTTATTACATACCTGAAAGAGGAATTTCTAATTAGTTGCAATGAAATCTTCATCTTGGTTTCTGTTCAATGACGGCAACTTTGTAAAACAAATATATCTATCTTCAACATTGTTCCTATAAAATGTTTTCTGTGTTTACTATACTGCAGCAGGCCGTGATATACGTCTGTCTTTTTTTTCTCCCCCCAGTATATGATGAGTCTGGAATCTTGTTGATTTTTTCACGGCTTCCTTAATGTTACTTGCATTACAAATGCAGTAACTTTTGTGGCGTTGTAGAGTTTACTTAATTTTTGCAAATATTTAAAAACAATAATTAACAGTGCAATTTAGGTGAAATTGCAGTGGTAAGTTTCCAATTTATAATTATTACTATATTGAACGTCTTTAAAAATAATATGTTAAAAGCCTAAAGCAGTAAAATGAATATGACGCTTAAGCGGTAAGAAGAGGGAAATTGTTATGTGTGTTACGTTGGGAATACTGAATGTGGTATTTCACACTTACCGCGTATTGGTTTTGTGCGGAAAGCAAGCAAATACGCACGATCTCGCACAAAATAAATTAATGTGCAAAAGTGACAATTGACTGATTAGGAAATGGCTTCTGTAGGATTACATGCTTCTTCATTTATGCGGACATATCCTCATTTTGGACATGAAAATTGCTTTCCGCACACAATTTTGTAAATACCCTGTTTTGTTCGCATTTCCGGTAGGTACAGTAATTAAAGGTATTTTCTTCAATCTGACTAATGTGTCATATTTTACCTAGACGTTCCCACGCCTTTGGAATGCCTCTCGAGTTACTGCCATGTTCGAACTCCCATCTGTAGCTTAGCATGTTCATTGTTCATACTTACGCTGAAACTTATCTTCTGAACAGGACAAATAAGCTACAGAGTAGACTAAATTAGCCATCAGAAGAAGATTTGTGTCTGGGCCCTGTGACAATCATCTCTGGGCATTGCAACTGTGAAATCGAATTCCACAAAAACGCTGTGCAAATTGAAACGTTTGGTTTCTTTGGCGGACTATGTTTAAGACAAACAATTAATGAAGTGCTAATTCAAGTAAGACAAGTGATATTAATTATTTTAATCGGTTAATTAACAATCTGCATTAACTACGAGATTACCTACCGTTGATGAAATTGGTGATAACGAGATAAGCCTGAGAATTTGCCTAGAAATTACTGATGTTTGCCTTTTATTTGGGGAAAACCTAAAAACCCACCAGATAGACTAATTAGCCCAAGCGGTGGCCTGCTGTTTTTATTATCCATGATTTGCCATTCTAAAATTTCAATGTCTTTGCAAAATAAATTCACATTGATTTTTCATAACTTAGATCCTCCATAACTAAACCCACGAGACACCACTGATTGTGAATTCTATAGATATAAGCGCAAGAGTGTGTATATATAATATAAACACTAGTGTAATATGTTACTGATGTATTCAATGGAGGGGAAAGGAACTGGCCACTCTACCCTATTATCTCCTGACTTAGTTGCCTCATGAGTGATGTCTTATTGGTATCATTCTGAGGTTTAAACCTGTCTTCGGACAGTTGACTAAACTACAACACTCACATACTCAGATATAGACACACTACTTGCTTGTGTGAAACCTTGCTTCGGTTAGTGCTCTCCGATATTTTCCTTCCCCTTTAATGTTATACCAGGTAAGTTACGTCAGTCTTTCGGCTTTTACCCTTCAGAATTTTTGTAGGTTCATTCAGTGGAACGGCAAACAATGAAGCGAGAGAAGTGGCATACCGGCTTAGAGCTCACAGAGTTCCTCACACGCCGCGTAAGTCCCCTTGAAAAGACGCGTTCTCACTATCTTCTTAGTTGTTTTCCCCTCTCTAGTTCCTTTATTGCCATTCATTCATCCATACCTTTGGAATGAAATGTCATCATTTTGATGGATATAATGCGGTGGAGTGTCCTCATTATAGTTACCTGAATTATGGTATGGAGATCACAATGAACAAAATGATTACTTGTTTGCAGACATACTGTACCACTCAAAAGAATTTATTTCTTTCGTCCTTCCTTGTCTTTCTTTTTGGATTCCTTTTTCTTCTTTTCCTTTTTCAAGACTTTCTTCCTTTCTTTCTTTCGCCGTTTGTTTATTTCTTCCTTTTCTTTCTTCTTTTGTTTAACTGATCTTCCATTCCTATCAACTTTCAAACAATCCATTGTGGTGTTGGAAAAGCTATGGACCAAACTACGTCCACACCTGTGGAGTAACTGTCAGCGAGTCTGGCCGCAAACCAGGTGGCCCGGGTTCGAATCCCGGTCCTTGTCATTGCTTGGTTTTTTTTTTCTTTCCCTTTTCCTTTTTTCCCAATAAGAGCAAATGCTGGGTAACTTTCGGTGCTGGACCTTTTGGACTCATTTCACCGGCATTATCACCTTCATTTCATTCAGACGCTAAATAATCCATTGATGTTGATAGAGCGTCGTAAAATAACCCAATAAAATAAAAATAAAAAAAACCAACACTTAACAGGTTGTCGGGCTCCCTGTCCGTGTGGTCAGCACAGCGCAGGGTAACAGCTGAGACAACACAGGGCAGTACATGACAAGCGACAAACACCCAGTCCCATGGACATAAGATGAATCTCTTCCATTGCCCACGTCGGGAATCGAACCACGGACCACTTGTTTGGGAAGCCACAACGGCGGACACTCAAAAGATTTTTTTTCTCGATATACGTACAACAATTGTGATTGAGAATGTAAAAAAAAAGTCATTGTGTAAAGATTTATAGAATATCTAGTAAAATTTGGTCGGTTCCCTAATCTGTGTTATTCTTAAAAAAAAAAAAAAAAAAAAATTGCCAACCCTACTTCGTATAAAGCACATTAATACACAATCTGTGGGGAAAGGACCATGACTGGTTTTGTAACCTCTTATAAAGATGAGCAGTAGTAGAGAATTGTTCGGAAGCTTCAGTAGAAGCTGAATGGGGATTGGTAAACTTGCCATAAATCCTGCTATTGTTATGCATACAATCCTAGAATGGAAATGAGATTTTTGTTGAGGGGCTAAAGAATGGCATTAGAGCACTAAAGAGGCAGTCTTGCAATAAGATTTGTTACGTTGACTGGATCTTGCTAGCTAAGGTGTTGGTTGGAATTGTAAGGACTGGGTTTTACTGGTCTTGAATATCGGTTGTAAAATGGACTGGTTCTTGCTGACTCAGGATAAGGGCCAGCGCAGAGTTCTCATGTCTTAGGATGGACAACTTACAGTCAGTAAGACGGAGTGAAGCGTAGATTAAGCTCCATAGGCAATCGCAGCACATGTTTGAGATTTGAAGAAACTTGAAGATAAGTAGCTAGTTAGGTGAAAGTGATTTCCGTCCACTAAGAAATACTAAGGTGAGTCGTCATCATCATCGCCCGATTATGTATGGAAAAACAAGTATTGGGGTATGCATATGATTTTCTTATTTTCTGACACTGTAACCTGCTATGAATTTTCCTCTGTAAAACTTACACGTCTGTCGCTAAAAATGTTCTTTCTGTATCATTACCAGGGAAAGGAAGTTCATGCCCTAAAAACGTGAAGAATATGTATGCATTTATGCCCTAAAAATAATAAATATGCTATAAAATATGCATTATCAATCTGAGATTATTTTAACAGAATAATAAGGTATAGGTAACTTAAGTTTAGTCTATAGATTTTGAAGTGCTTGCCTCATTGCTGAATGCTCCATTTATGCTGTTACAGTTCACAACTAAGCGGTGACGTATGTTTTCTGTTGCCATTCTTCGCATGTTGTCTCTCAGCATAGCTTTGTAGCGCGAAAAACTTCGTTCTACGTCACTATAAGTAAGAGGGGCTTGCACAAAAGCTGTGAGCTGTTCTATAGAAAATTTGTTGGTTTTTTGGGGTATTTTTCTTTCGGAAATATCTTGAATTTCAATAAATTGATAATAGCCAGGGTTTTTGGAAAGAATATTTGCTGTTTTCTCGTTCACTTTATCTCCTACATTTTCTGGAGCTGATGTTAAACTGGATAGTGTTCTATCGAAGTTTCCTAAAGATTGCAGTAAAGGAATACCAATTGCTAACTTGAGAGGCTCCCTATGAGGTCGTCATCGTTACGTTCAAAATTCATAAACATAAATTAGTCGTGTTTATGAGGTTACGCACTTTTAAAAATGGGGGAAAGACAAATAAACATGCATAATATGCAGTTTCCCTGCATAAATGTTAAAATAAGATGCTTTTATAAATAAAAGCAAAATATGCACTTTTATGCACAATAAAAGTAATATCATTGTATTCAGAAATTTGTGATCCATGTAGATAATCTTTCATCACACAACGATGGAGAACAAATATGCAAATGCATGAAATTCCTTTCCCTAATCATTACATATACCGATACTTACATCTTAGAGAAATGAAAGAGATTTAAGATTGTCAGATCCAATTAATCAAGTACGACATTTTTACGATAGTTTTTTTAAGTAATTACAGTCATAAAAATATAATTTTAAGTTTTGAAATGGTTAAATATCAATAAAAGTTTGCATGTAAAACTCCTGTAAGGTGTAATTGCTAAGAATATTGCTTTTACGTAAGTTCTATAATGATGTATAATGAAATTTTTATGCAGTATATCAATCACTGCCACCACCACAAACCTTTCATTATTCTTTGCGAATGTTAGACGCTTATTCCACCATTAAACTTCGCAACATTTCACTTTTTAACTTTAAAAAAATGAAAAATCTTTCTCTTCCTCCATGAATTAGTGACTGTTTTGCACTTCTCATTTCATTCTGAAGTCTTTGCATATCAGTGGACATGGCAACTCCATGTTGTTGAGCTCCATTTCCTAGGCAATGAAGACATATTATGAGTAATTTGTTGTTCTTTAGATGAAAGAGACATATTTCTTGTTTTTGGTTCTAGAATAGGCCCAAATATTTAAAAAATATAATCTGCTTGAGTTGGCGTAATTCGAAAATATTCACAGAAATAAGACAAGTTTTATATACCGGGTGTAATTCTTGCCCCTTCCAATTTATTTAAGTTTTAAGAGTCCCGCACATTCATAGGCATTGCCGCAAATACGCATCTGTGCTCCTTGCGTATCACTAGCGGACGCAGTTTCATACGTACAACTAACTTTTCCCTTGTTTATCAAAGTCACCAGTAGATTAGAGGTAAAGCGTGTGGCTTGTGTGCAGGGAGATTTGGCTATACGTAGGTCACCAGAATTCCAATGTCATCCCATAAAATTCAGTGTTGCCTACATTCCGAAAAATAGGGGCAAGAGATACATTCTGTATATATTTGGGTTCTTCGGCACTTGAATCACTTAATAGTAAATTCTCTCTTATATTTCTTCTCTAAATTATTTTGGATTCTGAAGCAAAAATATACTGGATATAATGAGTGTAACCATAATGGCAGAGAGACTTGTTTAAAAAATATCCTATTCACTTTTTAGCATATGACTTTGCACTTCTCAACATTATTGTAATGGTAGAGCAATAGTATATTGCGAGACAAGCGTGGGAAGTGCATTATAACAGAATCGATCACAGTTTGTTATTGTCGATAGGTGTAATTCATTTGTTATTATTCGTACTTGACGATAGGTGTAATTCACTTGTTATTATTCGTATTTGTTGATAGGTGTAATTCATTTGTTATTATTCGTATTTGTCGATAGGTGTAATTCACTTGTTATTATTCGTATTTGTCGATAGGTGTAATTCATTTGTTATTATTCGTATTTGTCGATAGGTGTAATTCATTTGTTATTATTCGTATTTGTCGATAGGTGTTATTCATTTGTTATTATTCGTATTTGTCGATAGGTGTAATTCACTTGTTATTATTCGTATTTGTCGATAGGTGTAATTCATTTGTTATTATTCGTATTTGTCGATAGATGTAATTCACTTGTTATTATTCGTATTTGTCGATAGGTGTAATTCATTTGTTATTATTCGTATTTGTCGATAGGTGTAATGCATTTGTTATTATTCGTATTTGATTATTCGTATTTGTCGATAGGTGTAATTCAAACTTATTATTCGTATTTGTCGATAAAAATGTGTAATTCATTTGTTATTATTCTGCATTTGTCGATAGGTGTAATTCACTTGTTATTATTCGTATTTGTCGATAGATGTTATTCATTTGTTATGTTGTAATAAAACAAATTATATGAAGTTTTGTTTTGTCTTCAAAGAAGTAAGTAGATGACACAATTATTCGTCAATAGAAATAAATAGCATATAGAAATTGTTGTAGATGACACATTGATTATATATCAGAGTAAATAAATTGCATACTGGTATAGGTTAATGCCTAAATACGTATTTTACTCTATGGATCTTTTCGCGTTCAGCCACGACCCCACGAGAGACGCTCAGAACAACAACCGGAAGTCGTCAGAAATTGTTTTCACGCTTACGTCTTATCTATATTAATTCCTGTTTTCTTACAAATCTTCACTTCAATAAATTAATTTAGAAAGAGTACAGGTATAATAAGGCATTTAGTTATCTCCTCATAGCACATAGTGGTGCGCAACACTGATAGTTCGTTACCTACTTTTAAGTAAATAAATAAAAGTTTATTTGACTTATTTACTTACCGCACGTGTGTTGTAAGTTTAACTTACAAGGCCTACCAACAACATCGGTAAGGTTGTTAAAAAATACGATCGGACAAAAAAGTAATAATAAGTAATAATATGTGAAAAGTTTCCTCTACTTTCACTTTTCACTTTGCGAACCAGATTTGAAAAGTGATAGTGGAATAGAAACGACAATGAAAAATGCAAACTGAAGTGAAAAGTTTAATGGTGGAATAGACTCCAGGTCTCTTTTCATGAGTAGATAATGGGGTTTAAAAAGGGTGCGTCAGCAACTACGGCTATTTGCACTCTTATCCGTCACTAAGTTTTGCAATTTGTTAGTCTACACTTTTCAATTTCTGAATTGTGAAAGGTATTGGAGTTTTACCATAAAACGTAAAATATTCCCAAGTTGAGATTTGTGTCGCTAAAATTTTATAAGGAACTTCAAATTGCAATTAGAGATGAATCGATACCACATTTGTCGATAACCGATACCGTTACCTGTTTTAGAGCTTCGATATTCGATACTCGATACTAAAGCTTCAAAAGTGAGAGTGTTTGTTTGAGAATTACGTAACAGTTTTCTCCACTCCCTCGGTTAGTCTTGTATTGGAAGTAACAAAGGTAGGCTACTTTAACAATAGAGATTGCAATTTGTTTACGGTTAGTTGGTTTATTTTATTTTAGTTTACGACGCTTTATCAACAGCTGTGATGGTTATCTAGCGTCTGAGTAGCGTCTGAGTAAAATGGTGATAATGCCAGCGAAATGAGTCCAGGGTCCAGCGCCGAAAATTGCCCAGCATTTGTTCATAATTGGTTGAAGGAAAACTCTGGAAAAAAAAAAAACCCTCAACCAGGTAACTTGTTCCAACCAGGATTTGAATCCAGGCCCGCTCTTTTCATGGTCAGACAAATTTGTTTACGAAACCGAGTAGTCTGCACTTAATGACAGTTTATTTACTAACATATTCCGCTCCTCATTGGCCACCTCTTAAAGAAGCAGGAAAGAATTCCTAAGTTAAAATCATCATCAGCTACAGGGATGTCTTTTTTGGGCAGCTCCGTCTTCAAGATTTGAAACTGCTCTCCATCTTTTTTGTGGGTGGCCTCTGTCTCTCTTCCCTCTAGTTCTATAATTGAAATTCGTTTCGGATATCTATCACTGTCCATTGTTTCTAGATGCTTCATCCATTTATATAACATTTTTGTCTAATATCTTCATTTCTCAGTCGATCAGCTCTTGTATATCTCGTCTTACAGTAGTTGTCTTATGTCCTATGTTTTGTTGTGTCACAGTCAACACTCAGCTCCATAAGGAAGTTTATTATGGATTGCCATTACTTTATAAAATCTTATAATTGTGTAATTTTTGGCTCTAGCATACAAAGTTATTTTAGTAGTAACGCACAAATATATATCTCTGTGGCTTGGTTCTAAAAGGGCCAATGTCAGTTTTTTGCACTTTTGAGTTATATACATTTTCGAGCTTATCTCGGTCTGTTCTACCATATACTAAAAGGGCCAATGTCTGCTGCAGTTGTGGAAGGTACAGAGCATTCACAAGCCAATGTCATAGGTTCACTGTACAATATAAGCAAATTTGAAACCTATTTATCTCAAAACTAACATTTTTGACATTGGCCCTTTTAGGACCAAGCCACAGATATATATATATATATATATATATATATATATATATATATATATATATATATATATATATATTCTAAACTATTTGGTCTTGAAATATAATCAAGGTACCTATTTAAAATCTCTGACCTGTCCTACGAGGGCTTCTGCTTTTAAGATTTCTCTTGCGTTTGATATTTTCCTGTAAATGCTTGTATCTCAGTCTCTTTATGTATATTTTAAGGTTATAATTTTTTTGTTATTAAACATAATTCATGTATTTATCTCTGTAAATTTGTTAAAATAATATACTTTTCTGGGAAATACCGGATCATGCCAATTTTTAGTTAGACTTAAGGAATTCATTTACATATCTTTACCTGATCGGAACCATTTTGGGCAGATGGTGGCAGCACTAAACCTTTTACAGTAAGGGTTGATTTACATTATACGTATCGTAACATATTCTTTCCGTTTCCCTTACATTTCATATCCATAAGTTAAGAGTTTCTAGAGTTTTAAATGTGTATGTACACACTTTACGTTCCTCATACGTCAGTTACGTAACCCATTTAAAACCTTTAGGGCCGTATTCATAGACATTCTTAGCGTGAGCTTCCGTGGATGATCAGCGAACTAACGTTTTTCGTATTCATAAACCAGTGTTAGCGACATGATACGATATTAATCCCGTACAAGTAACCAGTCGATAGCCGGGGCTAGTTTAGCACGCTCGTAGCGCGGGCTAGAGAAATGTCTATGATTAGCACCATTATAACTTGCCGATATGGATTGGAAGGGTAACGGAGAGGAAGTCTATTTCCATAGGAATCCCTTATACGAACCTCTACCGAGGGGATTTCCAAACCCTACGACTGGACTTTGTTTAGAAAGAGTGAAATTATTTTAGAACCTTCTCTTGTAAGTAGACAACCTGTTTCTGTAAAATATAGAATAGAGATATATAAACCATCAGATTATTAAATTTACAAACCTAAACAATTATTGATCAGTTGAGTTATATAATATAATATAATATAATATAATATATAACAAGTATGTTACACCACAATTTAACTTAATAATGAAAGATGCATTTTTTATTAACATTTCTTCTGAAACTGATTTAGTCCTTGCATTTAATTCCATGTAGACCTAATATACTCAAATTTCTTAAGAGCAGAGGGGCTACTTAAAAATATATCTTCATGCCTTTGAATAGTTAACTTTGTACTTTGTAAAAATCATTGCCATGTTAGAAAAGAAGCAAAATTTTATTTCGAAAGTTTCCTCTACTTTTACTCCGCACTTTTTTACTTTGCAAACTGAAATTGAAAAGTATTAGTGGAATAAAATCTACATTGTAAAGTACAAAATGGAAAGTTCGCAAAGTTTCTTGGTGGGTCAGGACCCAGATAGTATCGGAGAACAAGTAAATGTCGTGTATTAAACTTTTCCAGAGGCCTTTCTACTCTTCTCTTCCCTCTCGTCCAGTGGTTCTGAATTTCTACTAATTCATTGTAGTAATGTTTTGTCCACTTACGCTTGTATTGATTTATTTATTTTGTTGAGATTATGTGATTTATTTCTTTACGATTGCGTTGTTTTTTTAATGTGATGGGATAACCCAAGTGACAGTGGGATAAAAATGTTACATTCGAAATGAAGGAAATGGCAGTTCTCCACTGTACTAGCCAGCGTCAAGCTTTAATAGAAAGTTGTATAGTAAATGCCGAATTCCAAATCCAAATCACTATTATAGACGCGTATATCGATAATAGTATATTATGCAACGAGTCTATAATGATAGTAATTAAGAAGCGAGTATGGATGTTTATGAAACGAGCGCAAGCGAGTTTCATATGTTTGTTTATGGCGAGTTTCATACGACTTTTTATGCTCGACCATATTTCTAACTTGAAATTATTCAGAAGTATTCATTTTATTTGTATCTGACAGAAGATCGGAAGTGACCTTGTTCATAGCTCTTAAATTTTGATGTGCGCATACGCGAAAGTATTGATTTTTTCCGAGAAACAATAATGTCATTGACCTTGATGTAATGTAACATGAACTAATTTTGATATAACCTGGAAATTGATTTAGAATTGAAAAAACGAGATGACAAATTGACTTTATTTGAATATTATTTACAATGAACGCTAATTATTATAGTAACAGAACATAACCTTCTGCGACAGTATTGGATTTCCAGCCTCCGTGACGTTTCCCTCGTTTCTTTCGATTGCATATCCGAGAATAATCGAAAACCTGAACTTCAATGAATAGGTGTACTTTAATGACATGCATTAAAGGACTGCTACCAGGTGTATAATTACTACATTTCGGCATGGTCGAGCATAAAGGTTCTTTATGCCACGTACAGTATTCCTCGTTTAGTTTTTACTATTGTAACTACCCTTATTTCACTCAATCGTGTCTTCACCTAACCACACTTTCAGTTTTTTTTTCTTCTGTTGACTAAAAATATATTAAATGTGATCTTCTTACTAAAATTCTGTATATTTGAGAGACTTCTTCTCGGAAAAAGAATTAGGAAAAGTGGAAGTTACCGGTATTCTTTACGTTTATTGCTTTTGTCAAATAGGTTAATGGTTTCTAATGTTTATCCAAATATGTACGTTTTGTTAGGGGGATAATTCCTTTTGATGTATAATATGTCTCTACTGGTTACACCTGAAAGAGAGAGAGGCAGCCACTGGCGTGGCTCAGTCGGTTAAGGCGCTTGCCTGCCGGTCTGAAGTTGCGCTCGGGCGCGGGTTCGATCCTCGCTTTGGTCGATTACCTGGTTGAGTTTTTTCCGAGGTTTTCCCCAACCGTAAGGTGAATGCCAGGTAATCTATGGCGAATCCTCGGCCTCATCTCACTATCACCAATCTCATCGACGCTAAATAATCTCCTAGTTGATACAACGTCGTTAAATAACCAGCTAAAAAAAGGGAGAGAGGCCGCGTCTATGGCTCAAGAACTAGTTCGCTGCCAGGAGGCATGGGTTCGATCACCGGCCAGTTCATAATGGAATTTATGATGGACAAAGCAGACGCTGAAGAGATTCTTTTTCGCGTACTTTTGTTTCCCTCTCTTATTCCAACAACACACTCCATTTACCCCTCATTTCATCTATCATCTGCATTAAAAGAACTTTCATCTATCATCTGCATTAAAAAAACTAAGGATTCATCTGTCAGCGTTGGATTCACTAATGTTACCCAGACCACAGACAATCATTGCATGTATAGGGCGCACAATGAACCGAAGAAAGTCTTCAAGGGCTATGATCCGTCCCGGGTTCGGCCCTCGAAAAGCAAATCCAAGCCGAGGAGAGAGAGAGGGGGGAGGGGGGGAGAGAGAGAGGGTCAAAGTGTCATCGCCGTCTAATATATACAGTCACGAAGCTCAATACGTAGTAAATATGCATCCATAGATAGTTGCTAGCCACTAGGATCGCTACTATCGCCTCATTACAGACAATGCGAAATAGTACCGACACAGTCTATTGTTCCTAGCACCCTCAGAACTCAAGCTTCGTGGCTGTATATACTAGACTGCCGTGTCATATTCCAGGGCCGCCACTCAAATACTCGAGGAAGAGAAATGATCTGAGCAGGAGCGGAGATTTCGAAATCCGATTAGTTTATGACAACAGCTTCTATTTTAAAGTAGCAACGAATTCAGGGAAGTTCTTCCCGGATAATTATTTCCCTCGTGTGGGAAACTCCATATCCGTTACTTCATCTAATATACGAGTATTTTAACATCGTCACTTTTTTAATGCCCATTCTCTAAGTAGAAAAATAAATATATAACATTACATTATGCATTTACTTATTTAATTTGAATTTTTAAGAGACTTTTAGGTCCGACAAGTTAAATGTAGAGTAATTAAATTTAAATCCTTCAATAACTCACAATTTATTAGGCCTAATGGTTATACAAATGAAACATTAGGTCCTGGCCTAATGTTTTTATTTGTATAACATTAGGCCTAATAAATTGTGACAGATATTGAAGGATTTACATTTAATTAGTCTTTCATTTGAATTTAAAAAAATCGCACTTCAACAATAAACCGGAAACGACAACGAGTACAGAAATGTTATTAAAATAAATGTGAGCATTCACAATTAATTTTCCCGGTCTCCGGTAAGCTTCTCGGTAATTGTGAATGTTCACATTTAAATATATTTATTTTAACAATATTTCCGTTCTTGGTCTCGTTTCCATTCCCGGTTTATTGTGAACCAGCCTTAACTACCAAAAAGGAAATTTTACAAAGGAGTTTTTTGCTTCCCTTGTAAAATTTCCTTTTTGGTAGTTAGCAGGTTTAAACTCTAAGCCGACGTTTTTTGGGTAATGGCTTCTGTGCGTAATCCAGATAACGAAAGTTCATCTTTTCGTTTGGGTACATATTTCATTTAGGTATAAATGTGTAGAGCAGCCATTTCCAACCGGTGTGCAGTGAATGATCCGCTGGTGTGCCACGAGAAAATGAAAAATAAAATAAAGGTTGTCGCAACAAAATTGAAAAGATAAAAGTGAAAAGAGTGGTAAAAAAAATGAATCCACAAGTTTCATCTTTAAGCGAAAGCGGCATAAGTTAACATTCAGTAAACATAGTGTAAATGTGCGATAGGCAGAGAAGAGAATGACTGGCCAGGGTTGCCAGATCAGTAAAGTTAAAATAGCGTACTAACCTTGAATTAAATTGAGTTTGAATTTGAATTTAAGGGAAAGGGCACTACGACCCATAACTGCCACAATAAATCTATTGCTACGGATCAGTCGTCAAACGTGTTTACCGTCTGAACTATGCCAGTAGCTAATTCGTTGGTGTTTTGTAAAGGGAGATAAGTAATAAAAATAAGTTTTGAGTTAAATGAAAATTAAATATCGGAACCATATTGCAAATAATTTCCTACACAAATAAAATACATCAAATGCATGTATTATTTTGGTTTTTGCACACCTACTTGTAGAATTTAACTTGTGTATTGCCCTAGGGGGAAAAAAAAAGACAACCCCCTTTACCTGAATAACATCGATTTTGTCGGTATAGGAAATATGGGGATAATATTGTGATACTGCAAAATATATGTGAAATATACTGTATTTACATATACATTCTGTTTTGTTTGGTATTTTAAAATACATATTTTCAACATCCCTGATACCGAATAAGTAGCTCTTGGATTTCATTTGTTCGAATAGCTTTTTATCGTAATATATTGAGCGGATTTGGGATTTTGTTCATGCTCAATATGGAATCTGTTCATTCCGAGAAGTATGCAAACTTTAGCAATTTTTACTTCAGTTATTATCCCTTATGCCAGTAAAGCATAAAAACGATACTTCACCCAAAATCATATCTAATGTTTTCGTTCTCGTTTCCTTATTGCGTAAGAAGTAAAGACACGTGTTTGGTTCGTAGTAATTCTGTCACCGTATCAAATTATGCAACACAGAAACAAGTTTACTATTCTTCCAGCAATCTTCTCAAGAAAATATAATATGAATATACAATATGTTCAAGGAACGATATGTCATTCACTGACATCGTTCATTAATATTGTTTTGTTACTTCCTAAGCCTGAAATTAGTTTAAGTGTAGGGTATTTTGTAGTTGATTTTAGCACAGCCTAGTGTACACAGTCACGAAGCTTGAGTTGTTGAGGTTGCTAGGAACAATACACTGTACAGGTACTATTTCGCATTGTCTGTAATGAGGCGATTGTAGCGATCCTAGTGGTTAGCAACTATCTATGGATGCATATTTATTACATATTGAGCTTCGTGACTGTATATACTAGACTGTGATTTTAGTGTCAGCAATAGCTGCTTGGTCATAAGAAAATAATAAACAATTTATCTTAACCTCATTGATGATAAAGCCCTGTATGAAATAGATCGCTATTTTGGCTTCGTCTGTATGTGTTTCATAACGTTCGACAAAGAGGACACCCTCTTCTCACTCCTGTTAATTTCAGCTAACAAGAGTATTAACTATCTTAACTGTCGAGTTTACTTTGCCCGTATTTAGTGTGCTGTTTACGACAATTTATTACGTGCAAGGTCACAGAACGTTAGAGTCCCATCGTTGGATTACTGGGGATCACATGAGAAGGATATTTCAGGTGGTGGCCAAGGTTAGTGGAATGTTTGAATAGTCTTCTGTACTGCTTGGTCACTTAGAACGTGGGCTATGTGAAGAATTGGGAGAGTGGAGGAACAGGTTTCGGGAAACGAGATCGGTGAAAGAAAGGACTCGGGTACAGCAATGGGCACAAAAAATCGTGCAGTATAATTTTGACTCAGTTCGCATTAAGGTAGAAAACTTGCAGGACTGGAGTTAGAGACATTTTTATCTTACTGGCTCAATATACTAAGTAAATAATTAACATAATACAGTTACGTACTCGAACAACCAAGACAGACACTCCGATATTTCTTTATGTGGAAAATGGAAATTTCAGAGTACAGAGTAAGCGTGTTCAGCAGATAAAACTTAAGATAGAAAATCAAATCGACAAAATCTTTCAGAATATCAACGATCATCGAAGTATCATTCATTCATTCATCCAGTCATTTATTATATTCCATAGATCTTACATGAGCAATGCTTTAAGATGTGGAACAAGTCAAAATTTTACAATATTACAATTACAATTTTTACAATATTTTACAATTTTTACAGTTTTACAATTTAGTAATTATCTACAATTTTTACAATTTTCTGCATTTTGTACAATATTTTGGCGAGATGTAGTGAGATGAGGTGAGATCCGAGGATTCGCCAAAAGATTATCGATACAATCGATATCAAAAGTGTTTCACATTCATAACATCACTCGAAAAAAGTTTAACAGAATGCGACGTAAAAATAATGAAGTTCTAAATAAGTAGGCATATCAAAAATAATTTAGTCCGTTTTCGGAAATTAAACTTCAATTATAGTTAGCCTAACTATGAATCAGAGAACTTGAGCAATTCTATTTATTAAACACTAGGGGTGCTATTCATAGACATTTCGCTAGCCCGCGCTACGAGCGTGCTAAACTAGCCCCGCCTATCGACTGGTTACTTGTACGGGATTCATATCATATCATATCATATCATATCATATCATATCATATCATATCATATCATATCATATCATATCATATATATCATATCATATCATATCATATCGCTAACTGAATACGAAAAACGTTAGTTTGCTGATCATCCACCGGAAGCCTGCGCTAAGAATGTATGAATACAGCCTTTAATATCAGTATTTAGGGCTAAACCTGTTAAAATATTAAAAATGATTTTTATATTTTACCCCAAAAAAAAGTGATGCTTTGGGTAGCGGTATTGGAACAATGGTGGTAACTGAAAACGCTGAAATATCCAGCATCAGGAGGCCCGGGTTCATATCCCGGTCTACCCAACATAAATTTGTGACGTGCTGGGCAAGCCCGTGGTCCCGGCAACAAGGATTTTCTCCTGGTACTCAGGTTCCTCTGTAACTGTGATAATAAACTCGTTGCCCTGCGACGTCACCTCAGCCTGCCCTGCCGCCCGCTCACTCTTGTTTCGCTTCAACGGGCAGAGCTCGGACGAAAAAGACTGTCGGAGGTTTGCAGCAGCAGCAGCAGCAGCACATTTTTATGATAATTTTATTTCATAGTGATCAAATAAAACTTAAAGTGATGCGAATTGTACGTGTATGGAACCAATTGATTGATAGGTTTGAAATGTTTGCCCGAAATCTGGATACACAACGAATCTTAGTATAGTCAGCCGGTGTGGGATTAAGAATGCGACTATATTTAGGATGAGGACATTAAATCTTGAAATGTACTGGGCCGTAGTGCCCCACCTTCCCCGAATTTAAATTCAATACCCCTGGGCCACAGTGGAGCTGAAAGAATGAGGTCAATTGGAAAAAGTCCGTAGTCCTGTCTGGAATCGAGTCCACGACCTTCGGTTTTGTTGCTTAGCGCCTTAAACACAGCGATACAGCGTACTCCGGAGTTATTACTAAGGAGCGGATTCCTATGTAATTAAATATTCTTTTTGCGTGTGATAAAACACAATTAACAAAGTTAAAAATTCCGAACACGAAGTTTCAAGCTTAAAACCCGAATTTTATTTCACATAAAAACACATATTTTCACAAAAAAATTATGTAAATACATATTTTCAGGAAATCTATTATAAACACATACATCTTGGAGTTTTTTTACTTAAATAATTTTGTACAAGAACTTTTAAATATTTTAAAACTAAATCAATTATGTCACTCAGAAGTACGTTATCTTTTTTAAGAATTCTTGGTTGTTTCGTGTTTCTAAGCGCTGTGTGGTGTATCCGTGATCCATTTTTGTAATAGTATCGCCTCAAGTTCTGAGAACAGCTAGGCAGCATATCAGTGTTATTATTAGAGAATAAATTAGCATGGACAAGGAGGAGAGATCTTGCAACACATAATTAGGAATGTTTATTGTTGCTGAAGATGATTTCATTCCACGCTTTGTTTTTGAAACACAACGGATAAGAGCTCGGGTATGAACATTATTTAATTTAAACAAATCTCTCGCCTCTCGCTCATATCTATCAAGTAAGGCAATATATCTTGTTGTGATTCCCTGTTATCGGGCTTCGTCAATCGATATCCTTCAAGATATACTGAAAGATGGGTGTTTAAAAAACGATTTGGCTTTCCTATTAGCAAATTAAAGCTTTTTGTGTGACACCATAAAAAAACTCGAAACATCCAAAAACCTGTTGTCTGAAACAGGGAGGTGCGTGCCGTGGAAATTAAACTAGACTCGCTACTAGGTTCAGAAGCACAAGTACTAAGGGACAAATTTCAGAATATGTTTGGGAAAAACAGTGGATATAAAAAATGTGTAAAGTTGCTCAAGTATTGGAGGGTGTGCCTGTAGGTGAAATTGACGGTGTTGTGTTTGTGACATTCCTCTCTTTAAATATGCACGTCTGACGTACTGTGATGTGAAAAGATCGTTTTCACAGTATAAGTCGTTGTTCAGAGATAATCGGCATGCATTTGTGATGGAGAATTTGGAGATGACCTTTGTTGTTCACTGAAATTCTCGGCCAACTACTAGCACTCAAGTGTGGTTGGTGAGTACCTAGTAACATTTTTTTTTCAAGCTAAGTAACGTATTTTTGTCATATTTAAAAATATATAGGCCCTATATTTTTTTATTTTTATCAAATATTTTCGTACTTTTTAGCACATAAAAAATAAATATTTAAATTTTTAGCACATAAAAATCCGCTCCCTAGTTATTACTTCTACTTCCACTAGGCTACTACTTCTAGCCACCGCCGTAGCTCAGGCGGTAGCGCGCTTGCCTGCTGATCGGAGCTGCGTACGGGCATGACTTCGATTTCCGGTTTGGCTGATCACCTGGTTGGGATTTTTCTGTAAGGCGAATAGGCTATAGTTGAGACTGCGTCGTTAAAGACGTGACAAAATCATTATTATTATTATTATTATTATTATTATTATTATTATTATTATTATTATTATTATTAGTATTGAACATACTTGAGGTGACTTTATCTAGATTTGGTTTTTCTTCCTGTTCAGTGACTATGCTTATTTAACCGCCACAAGAAACTCGTATCTGAAATGGATATCGTTAGTTTAGCGTTCTTGTACTTAATTATAAAATCTGTATTTGAAATCGCATTGATTTCTGCATAATACCCCAACGTTCGTTATTCATTTGCCAAATCGAACCTGTTAGCAACTCAATATCCGGTGTTATTAGTGATTGATGAGGTTTGGTTATATTGATTTACATTAATTCTGCTGAATATTTCTTTCTTTCTTTCTTTCTTTCTTTCTTTCTTTCTTTCTTTCTTTCTTTCTTTAACCCCTTCCTTTTAGGTTCATTTATACGACCCACACCACACGGGCCTTACAAGGCCGCGACCTGAAGGAAGATGAGTCTATTGGATCACAAACATACTTTTTGACCACACAAGGACATGGAGGGCCTCCCCGGATGAGGGATCAGCTCAATGCCAGGACCACCTCCGATACAACACAAACATTTAAGACATTACACACTATTCCATTCACTCACACATATGAAAGGATTAAGGGAAGGACCGTCGTTCATGGTCGGACTTTCAAGAGGTACAATCCCGACATTTGCCTGGAAATAACTGAGAAAACCATGAAAAACTTCAGGATTGCCGGCCCCTGGAATCGAACCCCGGACCTTTCGAATGCAAGGCTAGCTCTACCACTCCGCTAGCCCTCTCGGTCATTCATATGAGTCTTTTGCTTTAAATTATTTGAAGTCTTGGCATAACAGGGAAAATGCGATACGACTCTCCAACCACTGTCACTTGATATGTGCACCTTTGGGAAGTTGTTAAATATGTTAATGGGTACAGTCCGACTAAAGTTAGGCCCGAGGTATTCTCATCTCCAAATATATGCTGTATATTCCCTAGGCAGTTTATTTTGAACACCACTAATACGAGATGACCTTAAGGATCAAGTGAAGTGTCAGGTTATTGCGTGAGTTGTTTACACTGGCAAAATCGTAGCACAAGTTGACCCACTTGTTGTTCTGATTAGGCAGTGTAGGATAACGCAACGCTTTGTTCGAGTCGACATCGAACCCTGCCAGCGTGGCACGTACGCCACTCGCTTCGTCCTTTGCTAGCTGGCACAGTTGGTTAAGGTGTTTACTGGCAGTGCCTTGCCTGCCTGTGCTATAGTTATGTAGAAATAAACGTGTCGTAAATAAATTATGAGAGATTGTTGGGTACAGCTGAGTGATAACATTGAGTTAAGGTCACATTTCACTGTCACATTGCGTCTTTTGTTTCCACCAAGCGGTCAGTCTTGTATACTGCGCATTTTCATGAGGAAGTGATTATCGCTGGTAACACTGACACCGGTAACCAATACTTTTTCTCTCACTGTTATCTCTGCTATTTTATATCTTTACCAGCGAATAATACTGCTCACATATTATACTACCATCACCACTATTGTAATACTACCGTCAGAAGTTAATACTATTCTTCCACTACCACTGTTATCAGTCACTAATAGGGACTTACGCTACTACTACCGCCAAAACAACTACCATCAGAATCAAAATATTTCGCCCACCAATCCCACCACTTTGATAATCACGAAGTTGCTACAGCATTTTTAAACAACCGACAAAACAAAGTTACAATAAATCTATACTAATAATAAATCTGTAGCCAAAATGTTTCTGGTAATTTTCGATTTTCCAAAAATTATTGGTGTTAACATGTATAATTAACCACCATCCTGAAACCGAAAATAGCTTTTTTGAAATTTTTGTTTGTTTGTATGTCTTTCTGTCTGGATGTTTGTTAACTTTTCACGCGATAATGGCTGAACGGATTTCGATGAAAATTGGAATGTAAATTAAGTTTGTTGTAACTTAGATTTTAGGTTATATGGCATTCAAAATACTTTATTTAAAGGGGCCTGAATTAAGTAAATCGAAATATCTCGCTTATTATTGCTTTTTGTGAAAAATGTTACATAACAAAAGTTTCTTTAAAAATGATTTCCGATAAGTTTTATTCTATGCTAAATTTTGATAGGACTGATATTTAATGATATACAAGACTTTTAAAATAATAATACAATAAATTTTCACCGCCGCCTCAGATTATAGCGTTGTTGTTCTTGCAGTAACTCCTATGTGCAAAATATAAAATTTTTGAGTAGGAAGAAAAAACACATTTATTCACTCCATGGCAATGGTACATAGGAGATCGTGAATTCTTATATTTTCGAAAGAAAGAAATATAATTACATATCAATATATAATATGCTGTATCACTATTTAAGTTATTTGAAGGGTTCAGAACCATAGTGGGCCAAGCGCCATTTACTGAAGACGTAGAAAACAATGGTTAAAATTAAGTTATTACTATAATTCAATGGAAACATATAGCAAGTAGTATAAAGTTTACACATTAAAACTAAATGATATGTCAATCTTCATTAAACTATGTTTGCATGTAATAACAAATAAGAAACATTGTCATTGCACCAAATGAGTGCTCTCTGGACCAAAATGATCGCATTTTAATTATTTAAATACAATTTAAATTAAGTAACATATTAAAAGATTTATCCTTCTATCAAACACGAATGTTGCCTGGATCAAACGTCCTATTTTAATTATGTAATTACTTTATATTTATTTCTTACACTGCAGCGGAGCGCACGGGTACGGCTAGTTAATAATAATAATAATAATAATAATAATAATAATAATAATAATAATAATAGTTTTATTTTCCCACTCAACAAGGATCAAATCACATACAGAAAATTACATACAGGTATACAAATATTAACTTCAAAGATAATAATAATAATAATAATAATAATAATAATAATAATAATAATAATAATAATAAAAAAAGAGAGTTTGAATACATATACACAATCAGTTTTAACTTAAAAATAGTAATAATAACAATAAATATAATAAAAAAGAGAGATTGAATACATAATCACAAACAGTAAAATACATTATCACCGTTGTCATTATTCTAATACATTACTAGTACTACTAGTGCCACCAGCGTAACTCAGAAGATTGGCTCGCTTGTCTGCTGATACGGAGCTGCATTCGGGCGTGGGTTCGATTCCCGCTTGGGCTGACTACCTGGTTGGTTTTTCCGAGGTAATCAACTGCGAATCCTCGGCCTCATTTCGCCAAATACCATCTAGCTATCACGAATACCGTCAATGCTGAATAATTCAGTAGTAGATACAGTGTCGTAAAGTAACCAATTAAAAAGTTTTACTACCACTTTCAGTTCTACTACCACCTTTATTCTTTACTATCACCACCACTATTACTATCTACTATTACTGCCATCCTACTACTACTACCACCACACCACCGCCACCACCATTTTTACTACCATTAAAGTAGAGGTCTGCACGGGTCGAGCCCGCGGGCATAGGCGAATTATGTACGAGTAAATTAAAAAATAATACGAAGATTTTAATGCTTGGACGACTAGATGTCCACCCGACATTCATCCAGAGCAGTGGACTACCCGGGTATCGTGAGTTATTGTTTAGTTCGACTTCGTATTTCTCAACTCTGTCATTTGTTTCTCTAGCTCATTTTGTTTCTACGTCCAATGTTTTGATCCTGTACTTCTCCGTGTATTTCTAAGCTAAACTCAGGTTTCGGGTCGGGTTCGGGTGATTATATTAAGCTAATATCGTGTTTCGGGTCGGGTTCAAATCGGGCCGGGTCTAATAATTTCGGCCCGTGCAGACCTTTACATTACAGGCCTGTTACCTCCACCACCTATTATTATTACTACTACTACTACTACTACTACTACTACTACTACTACCACCAATACTCAATACTATCACTACTACTAATACTACTATACCTACTACTGCTATTACTGCTTCTACCACCAATACTATCTCTACTACTACGACTACTACTACCACCAATACTCAGTACTATACTACTACTGCTACTACTACCTCTACTACTGCTACTATTACTGCTTCTACCACCAATACTATCTCTACTACTACTACTACTACTACTACTACTACTATTACTGCTGCTGCTGCTTCTACCACCAATACTATCTCTGCTGCTGCTGCTACTACTACTACTACTACTACTACTACTACTACTATTACTGCTGCTGCTGCTTCTACCACCAATACTATCTCTACTACTACTACTACTACTACTACTACTACTACTACTACTACTACTATTACTGCCAATACTCAATGCTATCTCTACCACTACTATCTCTACCAATGCTGCTACTATCTCTACTACTGCTACTATTACTGCTTCTACCACCAATACTATCTCTACTACTACTACTATACTACTGCTACTACTCTATCTGCTGCTTCTATCGCCAATACTATCTCTTCTACTACTAGTCTACTAATACTACTACTACTACTACTACTGCTGCTGCTGCTTCTACCACCAATACTATCTCTGCCGCTACTATCTACTGCTGCTACTACTATTACTGCTACTACTACTTCCAATACTCAATACTATCTCTTACTACTACTGCTGCTACTAATACTGCTGCTACTGCTACTATTACTGCTTCTACCACTAATACTACTACTGCTACTACTACTACTACTACTACTACTACTACTACTACTATTACTCTGCTGCTATCTCTCGCCAATACTATCTCTGCTGCTACTACTAGTCTACTAATACTATACTACTGCTGCTACTACCTCTGCTGCTACTATTACTGCTTCTACCACCAATACTATCTCTGCTGCTACTATTACTACTGCTACTACTATTACTACTACTACTACTACTACTACTACTGCATTACTACTGCAAGACTATCTCTACTACTACTACTACTACTACTACTACTGCCACCACCAATACTATCTACTGCTACTACTATCACCACCACCATCACCACTACTACTACTGCTATTGCTGGTACCTCTACTGCTGCTACTACTACTACTATCTCTACTACTGCTACTATTACTGCTTCTACCACCAATACTATCTCTACTACTACTACTACTGCTGCTGCTTCTACCACCAATACTATCTCTGCTACTATTACTACTACTGCTACTACTACTACTACCACCAGTACTATCTACTGCTACTATTATCACCACCACCATCACCACTACTACTACTACTGCTGGTATCTCTACTACTACTACTACCACGATCATTGTTTTTCCACGTCAGAAGTCAACTCTGTCATTATTCTCACATGACATCCTACTATATGGGTAACAGATCCCTACCACATTTATAGATGTTCCCAACAAAGGAATTGAGTTCTCCACTCTCTGAGACAAGCACTCTAGGGACGTTGTATTGACTATAATATGTGATGGTGTTGCCAGTCTACCAACTTAACCTATTCCAAAAACTTCGTGAAGTTGCAGTAAATAGGGATGTCAATTGCCAGTTTGAAAACGCGAAAGCGCCGAAGAAAAAATCAGACGGCAGTGGAAGAGCGCTTCTATTTCTCCTCCGTGGTTCCATGGTGTTTTAATCAATTAACCTTTATCAATCATCGTATCATGACAGATTACCTGGTTTGTCAGACAGCGTAGAAGTTTTATCTTCACTGCGTAGTTGAGACATGGCAACCGAGAGCTACTTGGATTGGCTACGCATTAGAAATGAAGTAGAAATGTAAATAATATAGGCTAATATGAATAAAAAAAATGGTTCGTGTTTCCTTTCCAGAAGGCAAGGGATTTATAATATGATAGATGCCTCAAAATAGTGAAATTCTATATAAAGTCATGCAATTCCCAGGTATTGCTATCTCATTGTTCAACGGGTCACACAAGCCATGCCCTTTCCTGAACCGTCAACTTTTGTGAGTTGATTTAATTTCAGGCCTGGTAGAGCTCTGATTGTTCTGGTTTCCTGCTCGAATTATTCAGCAATTTAGTAGCTGAATTGTTGGAGCATATCTTTCTTTTTTTTTTTAACATTTTATTGATGTACGGGAAACATTGTTCTGTAATTTAGATTTGCATATTATGTTGGTAGCTGTTTAAGAGGAAATTTGTAGTCTAATGTCTTCCTGGTGCGGTGAAAATTTAATTATACAAACTAATGAAACTTCATGGATGTGTTGCCCAAGATATTATCATATTTGACTACGTTAAATATAATTATACAATTAAAGTTAAAACAATTGTAGGGTTTAAACAACTCATGGAATTTGTTTTTCTCTGAGTCGTTATTTTTAATGCATATCATTAGCTTGAATCGTTTCAATTGGTATCACTGAAATAGTCTGCAAGGATTTGAAAAGAGATGATTCATGTATATATACAGTGCTCTCATTTTACGAGGAAACTAGATTACAGCGGAACTCCGACGTACACTTTCCTGCGTGTCGTGCTTGCACCGGCGGGGAGCGTGTTACGTTACTACCGGCAAAGCAAGACATTTAGAAACTACAAAATAAAATAAGTCCCCGAATTTACTGGAAGCTAGTAAAGAGATAGGTTTGGAAGTAAATCCCGAAAAGACAAAGTATATGATTATGTCTCGTGACGAGAATATTGTACGAAATGGAAATATAAAAATTGAAATTTATCTTTTGAAGAGGTGGAGAAGTTCAAATATCTGGGAGCAACAGTAACAAATATAAATGATACTCGGGAGGAAATTAAACACAGAATAAATATGGGAAATACGTGTTATTATTCGGTTGAGAAACTTTTATCATCCAGTCTGCTGTCAAAAAATTTGAAAGTTAGAATTTATAAAACAGTTATATTACCGGTTGTTGTTTATGGTTGTGAAACTTGGACTCTCATCTTGAGAGAGGAACATAGGTTAAGGATGTTTGAGAATAAGGTGCTTAGGAAAATATTGGTGGCTAAGAGGGATGAAGTTACAGGAGAATGGAGAAAGTTACACAACACAGAACTGCACGCATTGTATTCTTCACCTGACATAATTAGGAACATTAAATCCAGACGTTTGAGATGGGCAGGGCATGTAGCACGTATGGGCGAATCCAGAAATGCATATAGAGAGTTAGTTGGGAGGCCGGAGGGAAAAAGACCTTTAGGGAGACCGAGACGTAGGTGGGAGGATAATATTAAAATGGATTTGAGGGAGGTGGGATATGATGATAGAGAATGGATTAATCTTGCACAGGATAGGGACCAATGGCAGGCTTATGTGAGGGCGGCAATGAATCTCCGGGTTCCTTAAAAGCAAGTAAGTAAGTACCGGTATTAAAACTATATGTACACTTTCACGAAACCAATTACAGAACCTTATTGTTGCGGCGAAATCTTCTGGTGAAGTTCCTGTACAAATCTTTGTAAAATGATCGAAATTTCAGCAGTCTGGTCGCTTTGTGGGCCGTCTCCATGGATATGTTCGTGTCCTGCGCTAGACGATTAAGTGATTTTCTGGGACTTATTTCTAACCGCGTCCGAATATACCCAAGTTTACCGTACTCCAACCAGGAGAAAGTCCCAGGGGAATGAGACGCAGCAAGGTGATGCTGTGAATGAATGTTGATGTTATGTCATGTCACACACGTGGGTACACGCATCTCCATTGGCTAACTCTCAAAGCACAAACGATAACACTGATACACACAATTATAGCCTACTACCCTAGTTACAAAATTAGATCATGGTCAATCTCCTGGTCTTTTAATCCCTCCATACAGAAAATAACATATATGCAGGAGAGCGCATGTTTTTAAACAGATGTTATAACGGTAATGTTATCTATCTAATCTACTTCGCTCCAATCCATGTATTGTGGGTCCCTATCACCACGGCGTGGCGCGTCCTCAGGTTGCGGATCGAGGAGACGGCCTCCAGATATGGAGGATAGCTCTGAATATATTGAATAAGCAGTCGCGGACAGCCGATGAGGGGTGGTCCTCCAGCTTGGGGGTTGGGCGAAGGGCTAACAACCCATCACCGTAAAAAAAAAACAGCTTGTTACGAAACCTTCAAATAAGCCTCGGAATGGGACTGATTCTCTGGCACGACCACAGCAAAGGAATCTTGCTCAGGATAGGGACCAATGGCGGGCTTATGTGAGGGCGGCAATGAACCTCCGGGTTTCTTAAAAGCCAGTAAGTAAGTACTTCGCTCCAATAGATGACGCAATAGTAAGCACATTTCTTTCACGGTTGATCTCCTGATTGGAGAACAGTATTTTCAGTTAAAACATGTATTTTCCGCTTCCTCTGTATATAAAACTGAACCTGTTGTACGCCATTTTTTCATCAACTTCGAAACGCAAGATTTTGCAGGAATGCTAGAATTAGGATATTTACGAGCAAATCTCCGAACGTATCTTATATAGTTATCTTTTTTTCACGTAACATTCTACCAAATAAATTCTCTGTTCATCCGTATACTTCATTTTCCAATCGATTACTTAATACACAAGCAACAGTCACACACACGTTCTGGTACATTTCTTAGAGTCCACACTTGTGGAGTAACGGTCAGCACATCTGGCCGCGAAACCAGGTAGCCCGGGTTCGAATCCCGGTCGGGGCCAGTTACCTGGTTGAGGTTTTTTCTGGGGTTTTCCCTCAACCCAGCACGAGCAAATGCTGGGTAACTTTCGGTGCTGGACCCCGGACTCATTTAACCGGCATTATCACCTTCATTTCATGCAGACGCTAAATAATCTTAGCTGTTGATACAGCGTCGTAAAATAACCCAATAAAATAAAAATAAAACATTTCTTAGAAGTAACTAACTACTGGGATGTTTTGTACAACTGGCTTCCTACGCTGCGGTCGGGAGAGCAGGGAGTCGGCCGGCGGTGGAATGATGCGAAGTTTCCTCGTAAAATGAGAGCACTGTATAAAACACACATGATAGGCCTATATACAATGTGCGGCAAAAGTAGATTGTAACTTGTTCTTTCTCTGTTTGCAGGTAAGAAGCAGTGATAGACAATTTCATTGTGGAGGACGTGAAGTGGCCGCACTGTTCGAGTTTTTCCACGCATCCTGACAGGTTATGAAACGCAACAGTATCACGTAATGGAAAACTAGTTTAATTGTCTGTGGTGTGAAACTTAATATTTGTTACATTGTAAATTAGTGAGTGGCGATCGTTGCTGTCTTTTAATAGAGAATCTGCAAGCTAGAATTGTTGTTTTATGCCCAGAGTCACAACGGACATTGTCTTTCTCATATTTATTCTGCTGCTAACACTTTCGTTGTACACGTTCTACCATGCACGAACATTCAAACCCACCGACATGGCTTGATGGTCATGTAATAAATATGTTAAAATCAATGTGTCATGTCTGTAATTTATGTTTACAATGTATGATTTTATAGGAAATTTTAATGGCTAACTGTTTTTGGTGGCCTGTTCTCTCTTCTGTTAGGCTTGAAAAGCGAAGGAATTATGTCGAGGGATAACAGGAATACAACTTACGCTACGTGGCGGTCATGTGTCAGTCTTCTGGATTCTGTACAGTGCATTGATGTTTGCCGGATATATACTCTACGTACGTCACGTGCGTTAAGTTGTTTAAGGTGGAAGATTGATGTACCCATTCCATATTATGGAAGTCCTGCGTGTCCGAAACATGCTGAATATTAGAACTTAACGCGAGAGGGATGGAAAATCCTACTTAAGTATAAAACGCGAGGAGGGAAATCTTAGTTAAGCGTAACACTCGAAAGGATGGAGAATCCTACTTAGGTATAAAGTACGAGAGAGATGGGAAATTCTACCTAGGTGTGAAACGCGAGAGAGGTGGAAAATCTTACTTAAGTGTAAAACTCAAGGAGGATGTGAAGCACGAGGAAGATGGGAAATTTTACTTAAGTGTGAAACGCGAGTGACATGAAAATCCTGCTTAGGCCTAAGTGTAAAACACGAGGGAGATAGAAAATCCTACTTACGTGTAAAACGCGAGAGGATGGGAAATCTTACTTAAGCATAAAACGCAAGAGGATGAGAAATCCTGTTTAAGTGTGAAACTCGAGAAAGATGGGAAATTCCACTTAGAGGAGAAGGTGGAATTATGGGATAGGAGTGATAATATGGGCTACCTCGTTTTTTACTATATATGGTGTTGTTACCTAGCGAAAAAGCTCTAAAAGTACATCTCGTGTCCATCAGTCTGCGTACACAAAGAGACAAACCAGTTGCCTTTGTGGTGTGTCCTTTGTGTTTTTCATCATTTTCAAAGTTTTTGCAGGTTTCAATTTTATTGAAAAAAAAAATATATTTCGTGTTTAGAAATCATGCTTGATATGTTGCACTGATAAAGAATAGCTCTATCACATGGCGTAAGAGTAATATTTATTTAGAACAACAATTTCCATACATAATCATAGAAACCTTTATGAGTCTATGCTGTTAATATGGGCTACCGCTATGAGTCAAATATGGGATAGGTAGCCCATATTACCAGCACATTAACACGTCCCGTATTTTCACTATGGTGATTTGCGTTATTTGTTACGGAATATTGCCATTGATGTTACACAGGTTTCCTACTTATGTTTCTTTGTTTTTTACAATTTTATTTTCAAAGTTTTGTGGTAGCCCATATTTAGACCCCACTACCTATATAGGACCAGTTCATATTTCTTTCAAAAAGTAATTATATACAAATATCTATTGCAACTATTGATCTTTAAGACTGGAAAAAGTGTATTTGAATAATTACTTTGTATGTCAATAAAGATTTCCAAGGAATATGTCACACCATTTTCCATTATTATGAGGAAAACAAAATGGTAGCCCGTATTTCCACCTTCTCCTCTAAGTGTAAAATTCGAGAGGATGGGAAAGCCTACTCAAGTGTGAAGTACGAAGGAGATGGGAAATTCTACTTAATTGTGGAACGCGAGGAAGATGAAAAATCTTACGTAAGTGTAAAATGCGAGGAATGGAACCCTCCTTACATATAAGCATAAGACAATGTAAACTGTAAAATTGGGAATAAAATTTAAGCAGATAAACATTATAGTTCTACATGGGTTACAATCTTGGTTGTCAAGTGGTATTAGCGGTTACTGGATAGATTGTGGAATGTCGATTGTGCTTTCTTGCCAAGACATTTCCCCCCCCCCCCCAAATTATACTCGTGTTGTCGGATAGTGATAGGCTATAAGGTTGTAATTTCTGTTATTGCAAATATTGCAAGCATGCATCTTGTAATTTTATTGGCCGAATTATTCGTAAATGAAAACTTGGAAGTTGTGAACTACCATGCTTTTAATTTTACGTGAACGTATTATAAATGGTTGCATTTCATCACATTTTTACTAGCTTTCATGTCCATGTTATCTCTACATTCATTGTAAATTAATGTTATGAAAGGAAAATGTTGGAACATTTACTTTTAAGCAGAGCTGTGAGTGACACCATTGTTACCTCGACGAAATAACATCACCCATCGTCAGTACAGTGACAACTGCATACTGCATATTTAGTTGATGAAGTAACAGGACTGATGTCTGTGGTTCGAATACAGCCGAGGACACGATTGTCAATACCGTTACACTCAAAAGACGCGTGTTTTTATATCTCGCATGTTTTATTCACATGTAGACTATACAACTTTACGGTAGAGTGCTAATGTTATTATGGTGTTGCTATTCAAGAGACAAGCTGGTTATCTGATGGATTTTCTCCCGTGTATGCAAGGTTAACGAGTTCGAACCCGGCCGGGGACGATAGATTTTAAAGACCTTATTTCCTCGGAAGGCAAAGCAAAACTGATGATTTAGGATATGATAAAAACTGTTCCTGATAGAAGGTTCCAGACAAAATTTTTCGGTTATTTCTCGTCTACGTAGATTTTTGGCGCAAAATAATAATTTCTGTAGTTGAAACAAGGCAGTGTGAACGAGAGGGGGCGTTGATCTGTCCCCAAACTTTAGAAAAATAGAAAAGCGCAACTCATTTATATTGCTATAGTAGCTCACACGGATTTATCTGCTCTTTCACGTTCCCGTTCATTTGGGATGGGGGCTGCGGCCTTCCAAACTACAAACTTTTCCTTTACATTGAAGCAAGATGACAAGAGAATGAAACAGTGTACATGCAGTATTTTGAGTTCGTGTTTGTTATGTGCTTTTTAAATTGTCTAATGTAGACCCATTCATTTCTTATGAAATTGGTGTGTTTTATGTAGCCTACGTTATTTCCGTATAAATTGACGTATGGTTATTGAATTTGAACAAAATCCATCCAGTTCAGAAAAAAATCGCTTTACATAGAGAGACAGTGCATTCTCAAACCACTTTTCCGATGTCATGAAAAATGTATCACAATACTTCCTGTTTATGCGTCGTATAATGTCGGGTAAAAGAAAAAAATTAGGATGTTAAATTAAATTGATACATGAAAATTAACAAAGAAATAAAATATTGCTTACCAGTATTAACGTCATTATAAAGGGGTTGAGCAGTGAAATTTAACGTATCTCTTATTGATATTATCAATTTGTGTACACTAGAACAAGGTCAGTTTTATTTGGAAAGGCAGTCAATGGAAATGGTGACCGGATTGATTGAAATCTGGGAGGGACTGGCTGTGAACTGTGCACTCCTAAGCCGGAATCGAGTCAAGATATCCTTGTTCTAATTACATTTGATCCCAAATTACGTCTTGTTTGTTGCTGACAGTGACTAATGTTAAGGTGTGTCCACGTCGAAAGGTTCTGTTAACTTTGTTTAGAAATCATGTTCGTGCACATTTTCGATGAGGAATTTGTAAAACATTACTGTCAACTTTTTATGAATAGCTCAGATATCCGAGACTCTTCAGGCTTAATCCTGCCCATCTTTGTAGAGTCGCATTTAAAGCAGTTACTAGCTGCCTATTATTCTTTTTTCCATCCTCATTTAGTGTATGGAAATACTACTTTGAGGCAATTCTGCTGGTCTCAACAGATCTTCCTTTTTCATATTAAACATCAAATTGTTCATCAACGAAAACCTGGACACTTTCAATACATGTAGTAACGTCCACTCTCCTCACATCGAAACGATAAGTAACCCACATGTAAGATTAAATAAAACTCAACTTACTGCCTAATGTCAAAAGTATTGACATAAGACATTTTGAGGCCTATTATAAAAATTGAATTGGAATTATCCTTCGAAGAGGTGGAAAAATTAAATATCTTGGAGCAACAGTAACAAATACAAATGACACTCGGAAAGAAATTAAACGCAAAATAAATATGGGAAATGACTGTTATTCGGTTGAGAAACTTTTGTCATCCAGTCTGCTCTCAAAAAAACTGCAAGTTGGAATTTATAAAACAGTTATATTACCGGTTGTTCTATATGGTTGCGAAACTTGGACACTCACTTTGAAATAGGAACAAAGGTTAAGGGTGTTTGAGAATAATGTGCTCAGGAAAGTATTTGGAACTAAGAGGGATGAAGTTACAGGAGAATGGAGAAAGTTACACAACGCAGAACTGCACGCATTGTATTCTTCACCTGACATAATTGGGAACATTAAATCCAGACGTTTGAAATGGGCAGGGCATGTAGCACGTATGGACGAATGCAGAAATGGATAATGTAGAATGGAAGGCCGGAGGGAAAAAGACTTTTGGGGAGGTTAATATTACAATGGATTTGAGGGAGGTGGGGTATGATGCTAGGGACTGGATTAATTTTGCTCAGGATAGTAACCGATGACGGGCTTATGTGAGAGCGACAGTGAACCTCCGGGTTCCTTAGAAGTATGATAAAAACTTGGGCAGTGTATATATGTTGCCATGTATGAATTTGAGGAAAACCAACAATCTTTTTAACTGTGAAATTAAGTAAAACACACAAGTCAATGTATTATTTTGTTTTATGCCATACTTGTGTGCAAATTTGGCTTTTCTTACACTCCATTAGCACTTAACATTTTGCACGTGACTTCGTGAGAGTGAAATCCTATGTTCCTTTTACGTATCAAACTGATACTTATGGGGATTTCAGCCACATTAGTAGAGATTAGGTCAGTAATTTATGTTTTACCAAGAGCACTTCTAATTCGTGCTAAAATTTCATTCATTGACCTTAAAGGCTTACACTTCTGTGTTTATATTGCTATCTTGTCAACAGTAAGTAAAAGAAAAACGTTATCCCGCTTATTTTCATAATTTTCAGCCCTTTGTGCTATCACGTTTCCATAGTACAACTTGATCTTTGAGACCATATCTTGTCATAACACAAGGTCAATGTAAAGTGTGCTTCTACTCAAGCTCTTGCCTAAATAGTTTATATTAATATTGTGTTCAAAATATTTTATAAGGTAAAGGTATAAACGTATTCCTTTCATTCACCATGACCGGGCATGGAGATAGAGCCCCATGCTTCCACGACATTGCATTGACACTAGAATGAGGCTGTTGGTATGGTTGGCGCCACGCTCCGACCGTCTTTTACCTCCGAAATAGACCCAGTACTCAATTTGACAGGAGGCTGAGTGAGTCCGGAACTTTCCACCCTTTAACCAGTTGCTCTACCAACCAAGCTACTTAAATATTTTGTAGCTTAAAATGAGTAGCGGTGCTAATAGCAGCGTTTTAGCATAGCGGAAAACTTCCGGTACTCCTACAAATTTTACGAACTACCGGAACTGATCGTAAGCATTGGCGGTTGTCGGGCCAACTAAAGCAATGAATGCAGCCCTGAATTGTCATGGCAATAAAAATAGTGAAAAAACATTTTCGACAAACGTTCTTTATGTTACAGGTACAGGGACATCATTTTATTTTTACTAACATTTTTAATATTAACCTGGTTATACCTTTGTATTAATGTTTGAGACCCGAAAACACCGTTTGCTACCTCCTTCCACGACTGGAGTTCGATGATTCTGGCGTAAAATACAATCAAATCACTTTACTAGGTACAGGAGGGAAGAAAAGTAGTTCATCCATTTACGTAAAGTAGGAAATATCGCGATTTTGAGTGTGATAATTTTCATTAGGTTTTGTTTAATCAAAATACAGTACAGTATTAACAATAAGTGTTTTTACTCACGAACTGAGTTATCCATGCGAACGTATTCATTATGCAGTGTATATTATACTATCTACAGCACATTAGCGTACGATATAGAGAATGAACTTAAAATGAAAAAATAATCATAATATGGATATTTAAACACATTTTTGAAAATGGTGGTCGTTCATTTCGATACAGGCTTCAGTTCTTTTGTGCCTATTATCGCACTATAGACTATTGCATCTAGTTCCAATTACCAGTTTCGTCCTTCATACTTAGTAACTCATGTGAAATAATTCTGTACCTACTCTATGAAAGAGTACCTTACGTACTGTAAATTCAGTCTTCACTTCTGCCCGACCCGCACAGATAAAATTACTCAGA
Organism: Periplaneta americana; assembly: GCA_025594305.2. Classification (NCBI taxonomy): domain Eukaryota; kingdom Metazoa; phylum Arthropoda; class Insecta; order Blattodea; family Blattidae; genus Periplaneta; species Periplaneta americana. Next base: position 86,279,160 of record JAJSOF020000031.1, on the reverse strand, counting down.
CATGCTGTCTGCTGTCCGTCCAAGTGTTTATGTCGCAGGATTGTAGAAGGGGGGGGGATCACATGATAGTTAATTACTTAACGAGGCCCTTTTATTTAAGTTATTTTAAACAGTTGCATAATATTACGTAGACGTCCAATTAATTCCTAACAGAAATTAATGTTTTCAGAAAAGAGCTAAGAAAGCGCAGCCATTAGTCTTTACAGTGGAGCGAGCAGAAGCAGGTGGGGGAAATCGGGATGCGACGTAGGCAAGCGGACGACAGTACCTGTGCGAAAATATGATTCAATATTGGAAATTTTCGTCACTGGAAAACGCGAACATATTTCTGAAACGTACTATAATCACTAACTCAGTACTGCGGCCTTGGTTCTGTGTGGAGGACAGTTGGAACTTCGTTAGTAGAAGGGGTGGGAGTGAAGTACATTAAAAAACTCTGGTACAATAAAAGTTGAAGTGAAAATAAAATGATGTCTCTGTATCATAAATGTAGCATTTGATAGGACTACTTTGTTTCTTCTTCCTTAGGTCCAGCGCTGCCAATCTGTAAGGAACAAATTTCGGGAGACGAGGGAGAAAATATCGGTAGATTGGAAGGAAAATCGGTATTTTGCAATGTCAAAATTAAAAGCAAGCCCATGTCACAAGCGATGCTATAAAAATTATTTGTAGTTTTTATTTTAAAAATCTCTTTTGTATTTGGTACCATAGTAAGTAATAATAATTGTAACTTCCCTTTAATACTAAAATCGACGTGACATTGCTACAAATAACACAATATTGTTATCAACATATTATTTTGTTCTGAATTCGTTCAAATCAATTGCTTTCAACATCACTGTCCCCTTTCTTTGAACCATACAGATACAGTTCACTTTTTGACATTTTATTAATCAGTGTTTTGCTTACTTTGAAATTGAAACAGTCGCTTTTGCCTATACACCTCTTAGTATGGAGAAGTCCAATTAATGATTCTGTGTTCAGACAGTTTCTCATATTAGTTTTCAATAAGTTGACTGCTGAAAATACTCTCTCTAGATTCCGATTTGCACTTCCTTCACCTGGCCACAGTATAAAGAAAATCTTCTTTATACTGTGACCTGACCTCGAAATTCTTAGTGATACCTAATGTGATATGATTACGAATGGCTGAATGAAAACGACTATTGGACTAAAGAAACAGAAGGTTGGCGTATCTGCATTTTAAAATAACAGTTGTTCATTGTTGATGAGGAGCGAGAAAGGGAAATATCGAAGAATTGAAGACAGAGACGTATATTTCCATTGTTAGAAGGCAATTAATTAAAGAAACTTGTCACTTTCGCATTAGCTTAATTTTTACTCAACTCATTGTTGACAGTGCTTTGTCGATGTTATGTATAGAATACTTTCTAAGCGATCATATCTGACGATGGTTCTGTAATAAAGATTAAAATTAAGAAAGTTGGAAAATAATCGGTAGAAATTAAAATTTTTCGGTAGATCGGTAGGTAATGCGTGATTTCGGTAGATCTACCGAAAAATCGGTAGGGTTGGCAGCACTGCTTAGGTCTAATTACAAATATTTTGTAGCATTTGATTTTGATGTGGACAGAAAGTTATAGAAATTAAGTAAGCTTTGTTAATGAAATTAAGTAAGCATTGTTAATTAGCATTGGTCATCGATCATCAACTGTGTTTAATTAACGTTGATGTGGGCCCGCCTGTTTCCATACTTGCTTAACCTATGTAAATTTAAATTTCCCTTGTTTGTTTGTCGAATGCTTTCTTTTAATTGTTTACAAATCACACCACGCAAAGAGAAAGCGCCTAAACTGAGCGTTAATTTGAATCGCGCTATTTTAGCTGCGCGGTACACGTATGTCATTAAGGCGTCTCTCTCTGAACTGGTCGATTGTTGTAGGCAGAAATCTTTACAGGTCACACCCACACGGAACTCCGTGTCCTTTTAGTATTGGAGGTCGTGGGAACATCTTGTGATCGAACTATATTCGACCGTAGCGTATAAACCACTGAAATTAAATACAGCTTGACTTGTAGAATTGCGTGGCATATCTGTTTCAGTGCCCGTGAGTTGTTTTTACGGAAGATGCACACTTTTTGTTCCTGACAGCTTTTTCTTGAAATTTACGGATCAAGGGATATAGACCTTGAACATATCCGTAGCCTGGCACGTAAGTGTAACAATCACTCTTGCAGAAACCATAAGATTTTAATTCGTCATTTGATTTAAAACTCAGAGCAGCAGCGATAGTTTTCTGTTGTCTATATTAGTCATATTCTAACTCGCACAAACCTGAAAGTAAAATGGAACATTGTAATATTCCCGGGTTCGAGAGTTACTATCAAGGCAATGGAATCCTAAAATGTGAGAATAAATTAGTACAGTATAAAATATCGTTTTCAACTAAGAAGTATTAGAATTTTATTATAGTTATCTGCCTTTTTTTCATTTGGAACATCTCATCTCGTCATAGTTTTAACAGAATCGTAATTTGTAAATAACTGCTTCGCACGCGAGGCAGATGGTTTGATCCCAGATTGTGACATTTCGGTGGACCAAAGGGTTAAATATTCGGTTTTCTCGTAGTAAATTTAACTATTAATAATGTATTATGCCCTTATAAAAGACAACACTTTAACCCTGCATTACTCAGGTGGGGTGTGGTAAACCCCGGTGCGTATATTTCAACGAAAATCTAAGAGATGGAGCTAGTGTGTACTCTGTGCATCTGTATACTTTTCAATCACATCCAGAAGAGTTCACTTAAGAAATTGTTTAAGTGAACTAAGAATAGTATATTTAATTGCGTTTATCTGATTTCTGAAACTTGCAGAAAAATATATTAGTTATTTAAAATGGGGTTTGTGAAACCCTACCTGAGCAATGGTGAGAATATTTTTTATAACCTGAGTAACGCAGGGTTAATATAGAAAGAAAAAATACAATCTTAAAATGTGTACTTACAATACTAAAGTAATGGACTTTATAGGCATCTCACATATAAGAATAAATATTGTGAATTTTATTTCCACTCAACAATAGGATTTTATTCTTCCAACAATAATTCTTTTCTACAATTCGCCTTAAACGTTCTCGTCAACAATTGGATTTTCACTCAACACAATATTCGTTATAGCACTCCACCGACGACAATGACAATTTACTTGGACTATTACGAACAACAATGAACTGTTAATCTTAACTAATATTTACAAAGCACTATTTGCAAATCAGAACTATCAGTTCTCAGTTCACAGTTCTTCTAGCTCAATCACTCGAGTTCACAGTATCTCGAACCACAGACCTTCAGAGGCAGTCCACTGTACTCGAACTCAGGTCCCTCCAACTGCGGTCCACTGCACTCGAACTCAGGCCTTCGGATGCTGATACAGTTGCGGACGCACACTCGAATCGAACTCCGGTACACAAGACTGGCTTGCTTGCTCTGGCTTTCTCACTGACTGGCTGACTAATCAACTGAAAACTACTCGAGTTCGCTGGCGTTTCTTCTTTTATAGCGAAATCATAGTTGCGAGAAATTTCTACAGGTGTGCAGAGAATTATCTGGATATCTCCACTTCGACGCACTTCTCGAAGAGTCGGGAGGGTCCGACCCCCCCCTTTTCCGTACGCAGCAGTTGCGCGCGCGCACTCTCCCTCGTCGGGTAGGCCCTTTCCCCTCTCGCCGCGCGCCGTCCCTCAGTGCTCCGTGAATCCCGCGCGATCTGCTTTCTTGTGGGGCGCTGGTCGTGAGTTCGAATCTCCCGTCGCTGTCACAATATCGAATGAAAGAAAAATAATTGAACAAGTGTATGGTTTTAACTATTCAGGATGCAAAGAGTATCATACACGAAAATTCAACCAGGTGGCCCGGGTTCGATTCCCGGTTGGGACAAGTTACCTGGCTGAGGTTTTTTCCGGGGTTTTCCCTCAACCCAATATGAGCAAATGCTGGGTAACTTTCGGTGTTGGACCCCGGACTCATTTCACCAGCATTATCACCTTCATCTCATTCAGACGCTAAATAACCTAGATGTTGATAAAGCGTCGTAAAATAACCTACAGAAAAAAGACGAAAATTCGTTATGTAGAAAATAAATAAATTTATGCGATTAATAGCAATCTTAAATGAACACTATTTGTACGTTCTGAAGCGATTAAAAAAATAACTTTATGATTATTTCAGTGTTAACATATTGGTGTCAGATGTGGACACTTAGCATGAAATAAATTCAACAAACAGAAGCAGTCCGGACCTTCAGCGGGATACATTATGTTGTATTACAAAAGAAGTGAAGACATAAGAAATGAACTAAAGTCAATAATGCGGTAAGGTGTATGTGAAAAGTTACACTAACCATAATCATGATACAGTAATTCTGCTCACATTCAACAACATTTTTACAAAATAATAACAATAATACTAATAATACTGGTCCTTGTACACAGGGTATGCTTGCATGAAAAGGAATCTGGCTTAATTTTGTGCACACCCGGTATAATAGATAAAATACAGTATGAATCAATAGTTTGGTGCCGGTACCACCTTTATACATTATATCTCATGTTGTATATTAGGTGAACACAGATGTTCCTTTTATTGTAACACCAGTGACTCAACCAACTACATACATAATTGTAATACGTGCCACCATCTTGAAAGCCGCCATATTGGGCACAACTTTGAAATTTCAGTTGGGAAGGGGTCGTGTGATCACTCTAAAATGGTAAAGTTGGTTTTAATATATTCCAATTCCTGTAGAAAATATCGCACATAAAAGTTTCCATAAAATTGTTGCTGTAGTTCACTTCTAAGAACTAATTTTTAAATGTAAGATCATGGATAGTGTGAGCAGTGTTGCCATCTGGAAAATCGCCAAATACAACTTTGAAATTTCATATGGAAAATAAATTAATGATATGAAATGTTAATAACGTAAAAGTACAGAAAACCACAATTTAAGTCACACAGAGTTAGTGTGCACTCAATGTTGGTTGCTTGACGGTTGTCAGCCCACTTTGAGATCTGTGGATATAGAGGGAAAAATTGGAGCGGTGTCGGGTAGAGTTCCCGTGTAGCTCAGTTGGGAGAGCGTTGGTACGTTTAACCAAAGGTCCCGGGTTCGATAGCCGGCCCCGGAACAATTTTTCCCTCGAAATTATTCAAATTAACTTTACAGGGAGTTATTCCTGAAAGCTTGATTCGCAACGTAAAAGTAACTTAAAAAATAAGTATTTTTAATAGAGAAGGGCATGGCTAATGCGATCAATGGAAATTTAAATGTGCTATAATTTGTACAAGAATTGAGATAGTTGTCTTAAAACAGATTTTATCATTGGCTTGTCACAAAATTTTACACATTTTAGAGTGATCACACGACACCTTTTCCATTCGTAATTTCAAATATAACGGCTTCCAAGATGGCTGTAAGTTACAGTTATGTGTGTAATCGATTGTTTCATCGGTGTTTTAAATTGTAATAAATGGGAGCATACTGTGAGGAGCATTATTTCAAAATGAGTTTTCTCCGTCTTCGTATATATATATATATATATATATATATATATATAAATATATAATAGTGAGTCCACATCTGTGGAGTAACGGTCAGCGTGTCTGGCTGCGAAACCAGGTGGCCCGGGTTCGAATTCCGGTCGGGGCAAGTTACCTGGTTGAGGTTTTTTCCGGGATTTTTCCTCAACCCAATACGAGCAAATCCTGGGTAACTTTCGGTGCTGGACCCCGGACTCATTTCACCGGCATTATCATTCACACTCTAAATAACCTAGAAGTTGATACCGTAAAATAACCCAATAATATAGTGAAAGAATCCGGTCTCCTCCGAGTAACAATTCCTTTTTAACGTCATATTAAAGTGGAAGAATACTCGTTTTGTTTCATTATCATTACAGATTTGAATTTTGCGTTCATAGAATTGGGAAAAAATGCTACACATTCAATTTTTTTAAGAATGGAGGAGAAAACACGGTTTGGAAAGATGCTGTTCATATACATTCAACTAACATACAGTATCAGATATTTAATTTAAAAGGTAGTTCCAGACTTATGATTCACTTTCTAGTACAATATACAATAGAGACAATTTTGGTTTATTTATGTGCTTTTCATGGGACGACCTGAAATGTCATTAGAAATATGTAATCGGAAAACTAACATTTTAGCAGAAGAAGAAAACTCTGGAGAGAACATTAGACTAAACTTTTGAAACTGGAACTGACCTAGAGATGTCTAATTCGTATAATTATGATATAATTATTTTGTCATCTTGTCCTGGGACATATTCGCATTGAGTAAGGAACATGTCTCTATTGGTCTGGTATTGGTGAACATAATGCATTTAGTTTGGCTGATTAATCTACACGACAATGAGATATGAGGGTGTTTCATACGTACTTCGTTGTGCACATAATGCGCAGTTGTCGTCGTTTAAAACAATTGTAATGGAAATGAAAACGAGCCACAAACCATCTTTTTATGCAGTACATTCGTTTAACGTCAACCATTAAATATGAAGGACGTAGATAGGATGAGTTGGGTACAAAAACATTGGACCTGCTAACAAGGGAGAATGTTTTGTCTGGTATTATAAACAAGGTCTTGCTTATTAACTGTGACACTAAATGGCCCATTGCGGAAAAATTATTGTCTGCAGGAAAAATCTATTTTAAAGATCCCCACTTATCAGTTAGTATTCAAAATATTTCACATGTCTCTAAAAAGTTTCTTCTTGTGTAATTCTGCATAAGACATTGTTTTAAACCCCTTGATGGTGGAAAAGTTATCGGTCGTATTTTTTTTACATTAGTGTATGAAGTGTGAGAATCACTATAGTTTCACATTTTGATGGAAATACGAATGTTTATTACACCAGAATAAAAATAATATGGTTTTAGTATCCATTTATCAGCCAAGTCAGTTACATCGATTATTTTCAGGGGTTTAATGTAGTTATTGCATATTTCACCCCTTTTATACAGAGTGAACCATAAGTAATATAATTAATTTGTGGGGGTTATTCTTTGAGATATTTTAAACGGAAAAGTTTAATACAATTTTGCTCGTTTTTGCTTTCTTTAAGAGATAAAAATTGCTTTAAATGAAACATTTCATAGCGCCTTTTGGAAAGCCATTGATTTAATTCCCAATATGCTCAGTGAATTTAAGAGAGGAATGTATTATGATAATAAATGATTGAAATAATAATTGTTTTGTTTTCTAATGCCAGGCGTTTGACAAAGTCATTTGACCTCTTGCACTCCAATATTTTTCAAAGATATTATCATGGCCAGCCAATGAAGCACAGATTTTGAGGGTTGAAATAATTGTAGTTTTGTCCTTTAAATGTGCAGAAATTTGATCCGAACAAATGTAACATTGTAAAATTCCTTTATAGAACAGAAAGTTATATTTCTTCCGATCAAATACAAAACTAAAATTATTTGAATAATTTATTATCGTAACACACTAGCCTACTCTCTTAAATTGACTAAGTATGTTTGAAATTAAATCATTGGCTTTCCTAAAAACACGCTAAGAATGATTTATAGAAAACAATTTTTATCTCAAAAAGGAAGCAGGAAACTTGATAATTTATTTGAAATATTTAGGGATGATTACAGTCTTCTCTTAAATATTTATCTCAGGTTTTATATTGATTTTTCTTTACCTAATTTGTGCTATAAAACATAATAATAGTGCCAAAAATGTTTCGGTTTAGATAATATTTTTGCATGTTAATCTGCATCTCAGCACGTATGGGCGAATCCAGAAATGCATATAGAGTGTTAGTTGGGAGGCCGGAGGGAAAAAGACCTTTGGGGAGGATGAGACGTAGATGGGAAGATAATATTAAAATGGATTTGAGGGAGGTGGGATATGATGGTAGAGACTGGATTAATCTTGCTCAGGATAGGGACCAATGGCGGGCTTATGTGAGGGCGGCAATGAACCTCCGGGTTCCTTAAAAGCCAGTAAGTAAGTAATCTGCATCTCGAATTAGAAATGTCAGACAAATGTTTTTCATAAAACAATGTATGAAGAATTCATAGCGAATAACAGTCTTTTGTGTTTGCTTCATTTCGCCGTCTAACCCGTTAGCAAATGTGTTTTCCTGTTAACTAGGTATAATTCAACGCTATCTTATCAGTCCTTAACATAAATTTCTTTAAAACAAATTGTCTTACTGATGGATTGGTGAAAAATGTGGGAAGCCTAGATAGAAAATATGAAGGCGAGCATAGTGAAACAAGACGATGCATTGTATCCGGTAAAGATTTTATCGAGTGTCAGTATCAATATCATTGCAGCGTGATTTTGATAACTGATAACGATTACATCAGCATGTTCTACTGTTCACTCCTGTCTCTTCTCGTTGAGACACGAATTGGATACATTTTTCTTTTCGGAAAAACCAGCAGTGCTGTGAAATCTGAATGTTGAAGATTATGCAACATTAACTGCTTCTGTGGACAAGACAAGATAACAGGAAAGAGTTCAGATAGAACTATTGACTATTAATCCTTCAACGAAGGGTAACTTTGAACTATAATCCTGCATACCTACCTGCATGTGGCGTGCTCTTTTGTGATTATTCTTCAGTGCTGTAGGTACTAACGACTACTGTTTAGGCCTAATGAATTCACAACATAGATTAGAATTAACTGTTTAGCCAGTAATTACTTTCTCAGAGAAAAGTGATTTTTCTTTGATTAAAACTACATGATTTCAATATGTCAGTTTATTTTACGTGTTACGAGACACCACGAAGACAATATTCTGGTTTTGTTTAATCTTCATTGTATGTTATTGATTTCAAATAAAGACCTTTTTTTGGTAGCCTTCATCGAACTTCCCTGATTTCAAACGACCCATAAAAGAAAAAGGAGAATTAGAGTATATTTTAATCACTGTTATTAATAAGCATGACTCAAACTTACAAAAACGATCAGTAGTGGGTTTCTACATGAGCTTCCTTGGTAGCACGAACAATATCCAAACGATATTCAATTTCAGTCTAGATCTCTATGTGGTAGTTGCTATTGTTTCCGCGATGCTATTACGTAAGTTGTTGAAGTCAGTCACCATAGTGGCATACACAGTGTCCTAGATATAGCCCCTAAGAAAAAAATGTAACGGAGTAAAGTTGGGAGAACGAGGAGGCCATGCTTCCACGTCCAATCCAACGGTTCGGGAAAGTGTTGTCCATTGTACGTACAGTAATGCAGCAGTGAGACGGTGCTCCATCTTGTTGGGAGATAATGCTGTGCTGTTTGTGTTCAGTCTGTGGAAATACGTATTCTCCTAGCATGTCTTTGTACTGAGATGATATGACAGTAGGCTCAATGAAAAAGAAAGGTCCAGTTATCATGTCCTGCATAATACATTTAGTTTAGGACTGTCTCGAATATGCACCATGACTGTGCGTGGGTTTTAACTTTTAAACAGCCTCATATTGGGACATTGTGCCGGTTAGATTTCTTAGAAAAATAAAAGACTTGCCTCGTCAAAAACAACATGACTAAAAAAATCTTGGTTTTCGTTAATGCGCTCTAGGATCTCAATTGCAAATTCTTGTCGCTGAAGTTTATTGGTTGGCTTGATTTGTTGAACAATTTGTACCTTATTGGGGTAATTTTTATGTTGTGTAATTTTCGCATCGACAGTAAGCAATCACCAGTGCCATCCACATCAGTGACAAAATATTTGAGTTGAACTTCCCAATAAAAACGATAAAAAATTTCCTTGCTGTTTTCGTCTTCCTTTCAGACAGTCAAAATCAGGGAAGTTCGAGAGAGCCAACCTGTATTATATTTCATGTGCGTTATTTCCGGATAAATTGACTCGTAGGTGTTAAATATGAACAAAATCTGGCCAATAGCTTAAGAGAAATCGCTGTACATAGACAGACGGCATGCACAACACCATTTTTACGATGCTAAAACCTTGTATTTCCGTGAAAATCTCGGTCAGTTTTTTCGGTATAATTTTTCTCGTTATCTTTGCTTCGTATAATGAAAACGCATATAACATCGGGGACACTATGTTGAAATAATGGTGAAAAATTAAGAAAATGCGCTTAAAAATTTATTGTGACTCTCTATTTAGACCGACCGATATGCTTCGGTACATCATAATAATGTACGAGCTCAAAAAGCTAATTAATTTATTGACACTTAATAATAATTAATGTATATTTCCATGACTATTTTCAAGCTTTTGAGCTAATATGAAAAAAAAATGTGAAAATTGTGACGCAAGGAGCCTTTTTAGTGACGTCAATATAAAATACATTAAAAAAATATCATTTCAAAACTATTAACCCTAATGGGACCAAATGTTGTACAGATGATAGTATTGTAGGCATGTTTATGTACTTACTTACTGACTTTTAAGGAACCTGGAGGTTCATTGCCGCCCTCACATAAGCCCGCCATCGTCCCTATCCTGAGCAAGATCAATCCATTATCTATCAATATATCCCACCTCCCTCAAATCCATTTTAATATTATCTTCCCATCTACGTCTCGGCCTTCCCAAAGGTCTTTTTTCCCTCCGGCCTCCTAACTAACACTCTATGTGCATTTCTGGATTCACCCATACGTGCTACATGCCCTGCCCATCTCAAACGTCTGAATTTAATGTTCCTAATTATGTCAGGTGAAGAATACAATGCATGCAGTTCTGTGTTATGTAACTTTCTCCATTCTCCTGTAGCCCCAAATATTTTCCTAAGTACCTTATTCTCAAAGTGAGAGTCCAAGTTTCACAACCATAAAGAACAACCGGTAATATAACTGTTTTATAAATTCTAGCTTTCAGATTTTTTGACAGCAGATTGGATGATAAAAGCTTCTCAACCGAATAATAACAGGTATTTCCCATATTTATTCTGTGTTTAATTTCCTCCCGAATATCATTTATATTTGTTACTGTTGCTCCAGGATATTTGAATTTCTCCACCTCTTCAAAAGATAAATTTCCAATTTTTATAGTTCCATTTCGTACAATATTCTCGTCACGAGACATAATCATATAGGCCTACTTTGTCTTTTCGGGATTTACTTCCAAACCTATCTCTTTACTTGCTTCCAGTAAAATTCCCATGTTTTCCCTAATAGTTTGTGGATTTTCTCCTAACATATTCACGTCATCCGCATAACAAGCAGCTGATGTAACCCATTCAATTCCAAACCCTCTCTGTTATCCTGGACTTTCCTAATGGTATTCTCAAAGTTAAAAGTAGAGGTGATAGTGCATCTCCTTGCTTTAGCCCACAGTGAATTGGAAACGCATCTGACAGAAACTGACCTATACGAACTCTGCTGTACGTTTCACTGAGACACATTTTAATTAATCGAACTAGTTTAGTTATGTAGTTTAAAATTAATAAATTTTGGATGAAAATTGTAAAAGTTTTAAAACTCACATAAGTGTCCTCCTTAACATTTGCCTTTGAAAGCGGAAGTAAAGTTAGAAGTCTAGTCATAGATTTATGACATGTAAGAGAACACTGATCGTAAAAGAGAGAGAAGGGATTGGAGTCTTACACAGAACCAGTTTGGCAGTTAGGATTCCCGTGACCCACAGCGCATAACTCGCATTATATCAAAATCAGTGCACGACGCTGAGGTCAGCGGCGGGGGATGAGGGAATTGCATGTTGGACATGCCAGCCGCAGAGCCGTGACGTCTATTGCGGGATGAGCACATCTAATCGTAGGAAACTTTTCTTTTGCTTCTAAATTGACATCTGCTACCGACTGTTTTGCCCATCATTGGCTCTTTGCATAAATAGCGAAATCTGCTCATTGAAGCGTTAAAAATGTACATCCTGGTTTTGTGTGCTTTGTGGTAAACATTCTTTCCCGATCAGCCATAACCAATAACTGCATTAGTATTAAAAATCTTGTTTATTGGTATTGGTTCTGGAGGGAAAAAACTAATGTCTTTTTACGCGCACAGACGACGTGGAAAGACGTATTTTTTAGTTATCGGGCGTGCTGGGAAAGTTACTCCCATTAAAATCTCGAAATATATTTTCGGAACGTCTATTTTTTATACTCGACCATGCCGAAATGTAGTAATTATACACCTGGTAGTAGCCCTTTAATGCACCCAAGCCCTTTAATGCACCTATTAAAGTACACCTATTCATTATAATTCAGTTGTTCAGCCAATGAGAAATCACCATTGTACTGATTGTACCATTATAAAACCGCAAGTATCGATTATTCTCGGATATGCACTCGAAAGACAATAAATTAGTGAAAAGTCACGGAGGCTGGAAATCCAATACTGTCGCAGAAGGTTATGTTCTGTTACTATAATAATTAGCGTTAATTGTAAATAATATTCAAATAAATTCGGTTTGTCATCTAGTTTTTCAATTCTAAATCAATTTTCAGGTTATATCAAGGTCAATGACGTTCGTGTTTCGGAAAAAATCAATACTTTCGCGTCTGCGCACATCTCACAATTCAGGTCAGTTCCGCTCCTCGCTCACATAACCATAACATGAATACTTATGAATAATTTCAAGTTAGAAATATGGTCGAGCATAAAAAGTCGTATGAAACTTGCCTATAATGGTAATTAAGACGCTCGTATGAAAATTATGAAACTCGCTTGCGTTCGTTTCATAAACAAACATACTCGCGTCTTAATTACTACCATTATAGGTTCGTTGCATAATGTACTATTCAGTAGTTAACTTTACGAAAAAGTAAATTAATTAAGACGAACTGCAACTTAAATTCAACCATAGATTTAGCAAGGTTGTGTTATAGAAAAACAAAATCTCGCCGAATAATGTATGTATGGGTCCCCTGTGGTGACTGCATGGATAGTGCTTCACTCTGTCACACATGTGCTGGGTTCGAGTCCCAATCAGGCCTGAATTTTTTTATTGACTCTTGTAACGTGCAAGATCGCAGTTCGGGTTTTTCTCGGGGTTCTCCCGTTTCCCCATGTTAGGTTTGTACATAATTCCGTCATTTCTCCATTGTTTTACCATTTCATAGCATTCCCCGAGGAAGCGCAGAGAAGGCTTGTTTGGGCACAAGTGGGAGTTGCTTGCGTGCAACCCGAATACACAGAGAACCTTAGCGCAGTCAATCGATGAGTTGGAAATGCGCCTACCTAGAGCAATAGCACAATAGACCAGGGTGATTTCCGTGCTGTAAGATTCAGATATGAAAAATAAACAGTTACGAGTATTAATGTATGTACTGACATATGAGTGTATTTTTGTTACAAGCTATTTGTTAATGTAGTTATAATGTGAGTTTCCTGTTACAATTACCGAACATGCCAGGTGTGCTTATAGAATATTGGTAGATTAGAAAGATATTGAGTTTAATCCGAAGTGTTTCGTAATTTCTGTAGATATTTATATTTTTTGAATGTATATTTCGTTGTCTCGTGCCGTGGCGTCGTGATATAAGGCATCTGCCTAGGACTCGCGTTACGGAATGCGCGCTCTTTCGATTCCTCATGGGGGAAGAAATTTTCTCATGAAATTTCGGCCAGTGTATGGGACCGGTGCCCACCCAGCATCGTGATGCACTTGGGGAACTACGATAGGTAGCGAAATCCGGTTGCGAATGCCAGCTATAATGGCTGGGGGGATCATCGTGCTAACCACACGATACCTCCATTCTGGTTGGATGATCGTCCACCTCTGCTTCGGCATGTGGGCGTGAGGCCAGCAGCCGGCTGGTCGGCCTAGGCCCTTCACGAGCTGTAGCGCCACGGATTATTATTATTATTATTATTAAAGTGTATTTAGGGCCTGTGTAAATCTACAATACGAGACCTTTGCTCCTATCTTTCGGTAGACAACCAAAAGGAGTTCTCTTGGCCCTTAAAACCCGTTGTTGACACTCGGACTTAAATTAGAAAACTTGTGATCCACTAACTAGCACGTTAAACACAAGACCACGGAGGAAATTACGAAACTATAGGCCTAAGTATTATTCTCTTAATTTTTTTAATTTTTTTTATGTTACGGATTATCCGATTTTTTTCGATTAACCGTTCAGTCCACCCCACTTCAATTAGCACGAATAATGAAGGTTCTACTGTATTTTTGATAGCACTATTTTGTAAACGTTTAATTATTTTCTTGTGTGTTCTCTTTGTTAGCGTTATTAAATTAATAAATGAAGGAAAGTTTCGAAATCTTGGGTTATCTGAAGTACAAACAAGCAGTTTTCATCGCTGCAGGAGATAGACTTCGAGTCCACGTGCCACTCGCCTCAACTGAATTGTTCTGTCGAGACTGCTTTCAACAGCACCATTCATAATTATCGTTTAGTCGGCCGAAGTAACTCACCACTGTGGGAGGACTTGTAAATTAATACCAGATTCCCCCAGGTGATCATGCACCACGTCACTGAGGCGTATTCGTACCTACTGACCGGTGATGTCGGGTCGTGTCGGGTTGGGTTATCCATAGCCGGTTCTGGAGATTTAAATCTAGTTTACAAGTCTGACGGGTTGCCGGTTGGCTAGCCAGCTGGGCTTCGTGGTCATCTTCACGCTTGGGATCGGATGGAACAATCAGCTGAGGAGGAACTGCGACAAGGCGACACGGCGAGCCGAGCCAGCCGTTCGATCCTCCCAAGGCGCTGGGCGTTGTCTCTTGGAAAGAATTACCAGAATTCATTTCACGATCTCGGTTTGCTTTTAATATTCATTCTTCAGCATCGTACAGTGCGACGCCCGGTTCTGTGACCGCTGCTTGGCTGAAGGTGTGGCGTATGCACCAAGGATAATCACCTGCCAACAATGGGAGACTACATACCGCGTATACCTTATTTTATTTCAAGGAGTGCAGTTCGGTGGCTCCTTTGAACACCCACTTACAGATTTATGACTTCCTACACAAACACCCCTGACAATTCCTCCTGTCCCCTAGTCCCAACATTGCACAGTTGTCACAATCCTGATGACCTTCGAAATTATGTAGTGAAACTGACGGGATTATTGGAATTCGGAAAAGATGCGGCAACTCTGCCTCCACGTGGATTTGACGGGCACCTGTCAATTCTTCTGAACGAGGGTTGTGATTGGTTACTAACAAGAGAAGACAAGATTTCCGTCACAGTAAGGAAGACATTTATTTATGACAGCCAATTAGTAGGGGGCAGTAGAAGGTCTGTCGGCAAAGTCCTTTCTACGAAACTGCACTCCATGAAAAAAAAATAGAGTATATCTCTTTTCATCTTAAGTAGCTTTGGCGATATTACTTTCATTATTTTAATGCCTTATCCATTTTCCAATTCCTATTACGAATACTACGAAAACTCGAAATGTATCTCCCTCTTTTTGGAACATACAGTAGAACCTCTATTATCCGTGGTAATGAAGGGGTCGACTGTACGGTTAATCGAAAAATCGGATAATTCGTACCATAAAATATTTTCGTAAATTAAGTGAATAATACTTGAACTATCATTATTTCCTTCGTGGTCTTGTGTTTAAAACGCTTGGTAGTGAATCAGAAGTTCATTAATTTAAGATCGGTTGTTAACGACGTGTTTTTAAGGGGTAAGAAAATTCCTTGTAATGGCTGTCAGCAGTAAGATAGGAATAGTAGAAGTCTCATGTTGTAGATTTACATAATGTATGCACTTTATATTGAGAATGAGATTAAATGCGCACAAATGTGCATAAGGTGAGTTTAGTCTGAGCAAAACTTATTAAGCGATGAACGTCTTTCAGCGCACTTTTCGACGTGCTATCGTTCGCATGGGCTTTTGCACAATTCGCACACGCAATCTTGGTTCGGCTCATGGAAACTCTTCGTGCTGCATACTTTGTGATGAAAACCATGGATTGCATATCGTGTTAGGATGTGCCTCATTTCGTAGTTGGGTCCTGTCCACTCTCTCGCACACATAGCCTCTGTTGTGTAAAATTCGCTGCGGATGTCTTTCCTCCTCTCCTATAGTCCTTGGAGCTAGTCTCATATGGGCTGTTCCATGTGAAATCGGACAAAATTTCAGAAAATTTGACCTCGCATTTTTTAAAAAAAGTGGTGCTTCTGTCATTGAAAGGCCTTCACTGGACAAGCCTAATGGTGAATTAAAATATCCCCAACTAGAATTACTTTTCATTTTATAGAGCGTCATATTTATCATACTTTCATAAAATTCTTAGCTTTGGAAGAACATTGCTCAGAGACATTTAGTGGTAGAATTTTCAACGACATGTCTTTTTAAAGCAGACTCAGAGAGTAATATAATGATTTTGGAGGGATTTTTTTTAAATTCTTATTCACTTGACTAGGCAGATTTATTTATTTTCCTTTTTTTCTTGACGAAATAGCTCAAACATAAAAATACGACAACATGGACGACTTATTATAGAATAAAACACAGTTTACAGATCCGAAATTTTCTTTGGGTAAGGGTGGAAAAAAAAATAAAGAAAAGAATTCTCATCGTGGATTTCTTCGCCGCGCGGCTCCATCCCACAGCAAGCTGAGCGTGCGTAGTTGGCCAGCGGTAATATCCATAGGGGATGGTCTAGTCTTGTATAATTGCACGGAACAAGTTTTACACATTCTCACAGAGTTTTTTTTTTTTAAGTTAATGGGAATGTTAAACTTTTCCAATATCCGATTTGGCACTACCTTCAACTTTTCTGTGGTCCTTTTTCTACGTAATCGTCGGAAGGGGTTGAAGCAGCGATCTGTCCTAAAACGATTTTCCATTTTGGGCATCCTATAAAAAAGGATTTGACTTTTCAGTACTGATAATGTGCACATGTATTTTTGTAACGCGATTCTGTAATAGCATGATTGATATCTAGAAGTCTTGCTTTTAAGGCAATACGTAATCATTATCTTACCTTAATACGAGTATAGTAGTTTTTGTTCAATTTTCTGCAACACAATGAAAGAAAACTTTCAAACACTGGAAATGAATATCTACTGTCACCCTGTAATAATACAGTATACGCAGAAGACTGGCTGGTGGGTCACGTATTCGTCTCATTCCTTGTGTTGTGACTACACACCAGCTGTTTCAAGGCCAGCTGATAAGAATATTCTGGCTCCTCTCACATCGCCGCATGACGCTGCAGGGAGCGCGTATTTTTATAGCGAAATTTGAAATATTTATTTTAAGGCTTTTCATTTAAAATAGCTTTTTAAAAAAAAAATTGTATGATTTTTGTCTCAACAATAACTAATATTATAGTATTTTATATCCATACTTTTTTGGTGGTAACAAGTTATAAATCACAAAAAACAGTATATCCATAATTTCCACAAACAATAAAATATATGTGTTACACCCCATTAATACACTTAAATGTGCACTACAAAATTAGCTATAGCTTAATTTTTTATTTCGAAGCCAGGCGTAGTAGTACGTGTTTAAAGTAAGAAGAAAATACAAAATACGCTAAATTTTAAGGAATTTTATCTGAAAAACTACTGGACTAAGGAAAGCCAAAATTTGTACATTTACTAGTTCCCATATATTAAACGTCTGTACGAATTTTCAGACAATTCTGACATGTCATGGTATTTCGTTGTCCGATTTCATATGGAATAGCCCATAAGCGCTGGTGCTCGGTAGCAGTAGCTTCGTCTAATGTCTTCGACGAAGAAAGTCTCTCTCATTAGGGCATACGTCAACCGTTTTTCCAACTCCTAGCACTCTTTTCATGAAGCGTGCTTTCACTGTTTCTATTTGTGCCATGTCTCTGCTTGTGAGTTTTTCCCAAATTATGTTCATTCCATATGTTGCTATGGGAGTTATGACTGTCTTGAAAAGCGTCATTGCTGTTTCTGTTGATAATTGCTGGAGGTGGTTGATGCTGTATATTGCTTTAATTGCTGCTGACACTTTTTGTTGTACGTGTATTCTGAAGGATTTTATGATTGTTTGCAGGGTGATGTCTAGGTAGGAGAATTGCGATACGACTTCTAGTGGCTCGCCGAGAAGCGTTAATCTGTCATTTGCTTTGGGCTTTCCTCCCTTTCTGAAGGTCATCTGCTTAGCCTTTTGATGATTTATTAATTTATTTTTATGATTTATTTATATACACTTTATATTTGATTTTTATTATCGCGCACAGTTGTAACATTAAGAAGTTATTAACAATATTCCATACTTACTAGTGGCTTGTGCAGCAAATACTGCTGCAAACTAAGTTCGTTAGACGTTCAAATAAACATTTTTCAGATTTATTTTCAATGAAGAATACTTGTCTTTTTGATAGTTATTTGCTTCCATAATAATGAAACATACTCCCTCTGAATGGACTTTTTTAGGTCAAATACTTTTCCTTGAACCTATCCAACTTCAGTTTTTGAGTTTCAACGCGAAAACGCAAGTATTAATGTCAGGACGATAGCAGTAGTATTTCAGGTCATTGTGGATTGTAGGCAAAAGTTAAAAAAAAGTCAGGTTTGCTAAGCTTTCGAACAATAGCATTTTCGTATAGCTGCTGCATGTAGAACTTGAAATGTAGAGCGTAAAATCATTTTATCCTACTAAGAGATCTTGCTGAAATGATCTGAAGACTACAAAATTTTCTAGGCCTTTTATTTTATCATACCTTTTGATCTTTCCTTAGGAACTGTAATTTTTGCGCTCTCTCGAGCCAATACTGAAGACAATGACACATATCAATATCTACACTACACCGCCATTAAGTATGTGAAAAAGACCCAACCCCACTGGGTTAATAAGTATAAAAATATTTGATTTTTAATAACAATATTATTATCTTACTTAAGTTTTGTAGTTATATATAGCAGCCACTCAGTAAAGTATAGAAATGAAAATCTAAATTAAGATATTCTCTACATTTACTTACATAACCACAAAACGTTTCACTTTCATGTCATCAATATAACATCAATATTATGTACAATTAATGGAAAAATAGATGCATCATGATATTAACTATAATAATATTTAATTTCAAATGGTAATAATGTCATCAAACCACCTCAAGTTTCGTAGATTTGAATATCCAATACACAGCTGTACTCAGAAAATTATACACTGCAGAATCAGTTTTTAATAACAAATTGAATTGAGCTCTAAATATGTTGGCAATCTGCAGGTCATGGCCTTCGTGTAATAGCCTATTGTTTATTGTAGTGTGTGTTTTGTTCTGAAATTCAATCAAGTCGGCCGTGATTGAATAAAATTAGTTCTCAAAACTGACAACAGATGGATTTTGGAAAATAGGAAAATTATGTAGGAAAATTGACATTTCACTGAAAACTACTACTTTTCCGAAAAACTTTGGGTTCCAAGCTTCAAAATGAGGGGCCATTTATTAAAATCCGTTCAGCCGTTTTCCCGTAATTTCCATTACTAGTTCAAATTATATATATATATATATATATATATATATATATATATATATATTATATTTTCTTCACTCTGTTTATTTCCCACATGTATGTACGCCATTCATTATTCACTACGCATGGACTGTGGACGAGTTGGAACTTGAATTGCCATACTCAAACTACCGGAGGCCTCCATACACGTTGTCGTAATAACTCTTGTTGAGAGTTGAGAACTGATAATGGCAGATCTCGATATGTAGCATTTTTCCTTTAGTCATTATTATTATTATTGAACACAGGTTCTTTTAGGTGTAGTAAAACTGCTAGGCCAACAACTCCACTTACATGAGATAGTAGCCGTAGGTAAGGTTTTTTCCACCTATAAATCCATTTCCCTCAGCCACGTTGAACCCCCGATACTTGAAGAAGTAAGCATCTCCAAGGACGTCTTCTTTGATGATGTGTGTCAGCGCAAGGTCGTCGTTTAGAACGATATGAGACATCCGAGACAAAAGACATCTATTGCTTGCAGAGGACGAAATAAATCTTCACTTCTTTGTCGGGAATGGAACTCTGATCCTCTACAGGGAAATGTTACACTTGAGTCATAGCAGAGGATTAAAATAATTGGGCATGATCGATAAAGTAACTTCCATTTTAAAATGATTGACATCTGAGATTTGTGCATGTAGACTTAACTACAGTATTTACTTATTTTTCTTTTTTCTAATTTCATTATTGTTTCTCCTTTCATTTACTCTATTTAAAACTTCAATATTTTTAACGATTTATTTGTCCAGCTGATTTTTAACAATGTGTGCTCTTTGAGGTGAGCTTCGCCATGAGCTCATTAACAATTTTCTTCTTGGGCAGGGAGGTGCAGTATCTTTTTCGCTTTTTAATCTGATATTATTAAAAGTACTTAAATCATACTTAGTCGTTTAATAATGCGTACTTATCCACATTTATTCCACCATGGTAACGACATTGATTACGGCATTGAGTGTAGTAATCAACTCATTACCGCACTATGTACGGTAAATCAACTGTAAAAACTATTCATTCTTTCACCGAAGTGAGTGATTCTGAAGAAAACTTTCCTTCATATATTGAAGAAGCAACTACAACTGTTACTTGATCTCTTTTACCAGAATAATTTAGAGTTAAAAATATGAATTCACTTAAGAGCGCTTCCTGAAATGGTCCATGGATGAGAAAGTGGTTTATATTGCAAGGTTTTGGTAGCTTATTTTAAATTATTTATCTATTTTTACTATTTTACTTCGTTATTTAACGACTGTGTATCAACTACTCGGTTATTTAGCGTCGATGGAATTGGCGATAGCGAGATGTTAATTGGCGATTTGAGGCTAAGAATTCGCCATAGATTACCTGACATTCGCCTTACGGTTGGGGAAAACCTCGGGGGAACCCAACCAGCTAATCAACCCAGGCGGGAATCGATACCGCCTGAGCTACGCCGGTGGCTAGTATTTACCTAAATCTTAAACCTTCGTCTCTGTGGGTGTATCATTCTATATTGCGTAGTGTGATGTCCGTGAAAACAAACGTCAATATATTAATTAATATTTCAGCGTAATAATTAATATTTTTGACTTGCAGCTAGGCCTGTGTCGATTGTAAATATCGTAAACTTCATTAGATTACCGTAACAATCAGTGACTTCCTGTGATCTGTGATATCCAAGGTATAGCCTAAATTTAAATTGAATGTTGATACTTTTATTTAATAGTACATTATGCAACGAGCCTATAATGGTAGTAATTAAGACGCGAGTGTTTGTTTATGAAACTAGCGCAAGCGAGTTTCATAATTTTTATACGACCATCTTAATTACCATTATAGGCAAGTTTCATACGACTTTTTATGCTCGACCATATTTCTAACTTGAAATTATTCATAAGTATTCATGTTATGATTACGTAAGTGAGGAGCGGAACTGACCTGAATTGTGAGATGTGCGCAGACGCGAAAGTATTGATTTTTTCCGAGGCACGAATGTCATTGACCTTGATATAATCTAGAGAATAGCATGAAGATTAGTCTTGATATGACCTGGAAATTGATTTAGAATTGAAAAACGAGATGACAAATTGAATTTATTTGAATATTATTTACAATTAACGCTAATTATTATAGTAACAGAACACAACCTTCTACGACAATATTGGATTTCCAGCCTCCGTGACTTTTCGCTAATTGTCTTTCGATTGCATATCCGAGAATAATCGATACTTGCGGTTTTATAATGGTACAATGGTGATTTCTCATTGGCTGAACAACTGAATTATAATGAATAGGTGTACTTTAATGAGGTGCATTAAAGGTGTATAATTACTACATTTCGGCATTGTCGAGCATAAAAAAATATAAATTACCATCTTTAAAAAACATTCTTAAACGATCGTGGATAAAACATAATGCAGAATTAGTGTGATATTCATTATTATCGCTGTCTTGTAATTAAAGAGCACGTCTAACGTCTCGCTCTTCGGAAACACACTCGAGCAATATTGTACTTATCCTATTAGATGCATAAATTATTATAACAGTTTCCTTTGTAAGTACGGTTCTCCAATATCTGTTCTCTGGACTAAGGAGAAACTCCGATACAATTTGCATGAACTGGTTACTGTCTCACCTAGGTCAGGACTTGCTTGTATGTTAACTTGTTGCATTTCTCGAACAAGGACAAGACTTGTAAAGGGCGAGTTTCGTAATCTTAGAACAGTGTGCAACGGTGAAGTGTGTCACCTTGACACTTTGCACTGTGAAGTACTTGCGCTTAAAGTATTAATGGCACTTGCCCCACGCACTTAGTTTTATACGGCTCTTGAATGAATAAATCTCTTTAGTACTTGTCTACTGGTACACTGGTTGGTGCATAATACTCAAGGCAGCATTCTGGGCTATAAATCCTGTGGATCATGATTCTGTTTCCGACAGTGAAGTGGGATACGAACTGGGCGTGACTCTTGGTTTTATTTATCCATTGTTGCCTCAAGAGATGGCGTTGTGTCCCACTGACCACATCACCAGGAAGAACGGCTGCTTGTGTTGATTCTAAGTACAGATATACAGCGTGATCCGATTGGCAAGACCTACAGGGTGATTCACGAGGATTTACCGTCCTTTACGGAGCTTATTTCCGAAGACATTCTGAGAAAAAAATGTCGAATAATTTCGAGGGAAAAATTTTTCCGGGGCCGGGCATCGAACCCGGGACCTTTGGTTTAACGTACCAACTCTCTACCAACTGAGCTACCCGGGAACTCTACCCGACACCGATCCAATTCTTCCCTCTATATCCACAGACCTCAAAGTGGGCTGACTACCGTCAAGCAACCAACTTCGAGTGCACACTAACTCTGTGTGACTTAAATTGTGGTTTTCTGTTAACGAACAGTGACTTGTATTATGCAAATCAAGATTTCAGGTATAACTCCCTGTAAAGTTCATTTGAATAATTTCGAGGGAAAAATTGTTCCGGGGCCGGGCATCGAACCCGGAACTTTGGTTTAACGTACCAACGCTCTACCAACTGAGCTACTCGGGAACTCTACCCGACACCGATCCAATTCTTCCCTCTATATTCACAGACCTCAAAATGGGCTGACAACCGTCAAGCAACCAACTTTGAGTGCACACTAACTCCGTGTGACTTAAATTGTGGTTTTCTGTTAACGAAACGAACAGTGACGTTTATTATGCAAATCAAGATTTCAGGTATAACTCCCCGTAAAGTTGATTTGAATAATTTCGAGAGAAATTGTTCTGTCATATAAACATGGGTCCTATTCTCAGTATTTACAGAGTTACGTTTCGTTATTGGAACGCATTGCTGTGAACGCGTGATCTTGGTAAGCGTGCAGTCAGCAGCCAGCGAGAGCGCTACGGAAATCAAAGATAGCCGTATGCAGTTACGTAGAGCGACGAGTGCCGTTCACAAGCGTGCGGCCAAGTGTACTCAAGCGGACGGCGATATTTTTTAAAATGTGTTGTAAACTCTCCAAGGCTGTAAATTAGGATGCAAAATTGAACTGCAAATAATTAAGTCGGTGGAAGTGGTGTTATTTGTAATAATTGTTGTAATTCCGTAAGAATAATGTAATTTTCTAGCTAAAAATAGAAAAAGATGTCTGTACGAAGTAACTAAGGAGTTCACAGCACATTTTTAGCTTCATAATACTTGCCAGTTGAAGAAATAATGCTTCTGAATGGTTCATTCTGTATTTGTATTATTCTTTTACCTTCAAACTAAAGAAAAAACATATTTTACAAACAACTTTAAATTAGTGTAACTCTGAAAATATTGAGAATAGGAACAATGTTTACTTGACATTTTTTGCTCAAAATGTCTTCAGAAATAAGCTCCGTAAAGGACGGTAAATCCTCGTGAATCACTCTGTATAAAAACGCTGTTAACATGAGAACTGTTACTATTTTTTTCAGTAATCTGGGAATATATTCTGGAAGAACTGTAGTTTTACCCACATTAGGCTGCAATGTGCCACCATTGCGTACATAACACAATTCATATAGTGAAGTTTATTTCTCACGTGTGATGTAACATCTCGGGTATTTTTTCCAAAAGCTGAGACAATCTTTGCTTTGAGATCGTCAGTATCCCTGGACCGCTGTGCAGAAATGTCATTCTTTACAAAACACCAAACAAAGAAATCGGATGACATCAGATCTGAAGAATTGGACGTCATGTAATTAATTGGCTACCATGACCTCACTATTTAATGTGGAACTTCTTTTCCTTAATTCGGCGATGCGCTGCGATGCTGGAACACCATGCACATGTGATTTTCGTTTTCGCAGCTGTGGTATGAAAAGCAAATGTAATCCGTTTCTAGAGATTCACATCGTGTAGTGCCTGAACATGTTGCATACGGTTGAGGTAGTTTCAGGTAACGTTGACAGTCGTTCACTGCTAGCTATATTTGCGGACTATCGTTTAAGACTTCTTGGGACTTGCTGTCATACCTACTCTAACAAGTAGCTTCCATTTCGGGAGCACGCCTATGGCCACCAGTGAATGGTATGTTTACAGATCCACTTTCATGAGACTTGCTGTATCATAATCTTATCGACCTGTATTTCAGAGCTCTTCGAACATCATATTCATTGTTAAAGCGACATTGAACTCATGTTACGCTTTCAAATTTTTCAAACCGTAATACACATTTGGCTATTATCTGTACATTTCGAACTGACGGCTCAAGATCAAGCATTGGACTGCATTTGGCACGTGTGCTTACCCCAATCTTGTACCATCCTGAACTGAAGTCAGCTGGGACAGCCGGAATTACCAGTGCTTCATTTCACAGTTTTCAGTTCAGTGACTCCTGCGTGGTTCCTACTTTTGTATGTGACCTTGATCTGCCAGTTCGAAATGCACAGATAATTGAGCCGTTCAGAGCAAAAATGGTGTAAGTCAAAATTGGGTAATGAGGTTTAAAGTAAAAATTCCGTAAAATACAGCGCAAAGTAGCAATTAATATGGCCTTCTTGCTATCCACTGACTACTAATAGTTTAAATAAATTGAATATTAATTGCTACTTTGCACTATATTTTACAGAATGCTTACTTTAACCCTCATTACCCATTTTTGACTTACACCACTTCTGCTCTGAATGGCTCAATTGTTGCCTTGCAGTAAACTGCGCTTTGTTTATTCAGTCTGTCCTAAGTGACAGTCTGACAAAATTCTTTTGTTCGTAAAAACATTAATACAAAACTCCCGTGTTTTAACGTCATATTCGAACAAAAATATATATTTTTTAATAATTTCTAATATAATTTTATAACAATTTTATTTTATGTCTTCCCAAACGGATCAGACTATTTAGAACCTAATACTTATGGAGGAAGTGTTACAAATATGTAATACCATTTTGTTTTATTCGTTTTGGAACCTACATGTTTTGAATACTGAACTTAAAGTATCGTCCTGTTTATTGTTGAATTTTTTTTTTTACTTGGTTATTTAATGACGCTGTATCAACTACGAGGTTATTTAGCGTCGATGAAATTGATGATGGCGAGATGAGGCCGAGAATTCGCCATAGATTACCTGACATTTGCCTTACGATTAGGGAAAACCTCGGAAAAACCCAACCAGGTAATCAGCCCAAGCGGAAATCGAACCCGCGTCCGAGCGCAACTCTGGATATTTAGGCTGTTGAATGTTCCTGTGAATGGTACACCGGACTTAGAAGTTCATAAGTTGTTATAAAATGTTTGAAAAAAAAATAATAATTTCCTCGAAATCTAACATAAAAGTGTATGTAGAAATATGGAATACTGTTAACAATTTACATGATTTAACAAAATTGCCTCTACTGAGAAGAGCAGAGAACAAGGATTCAGGATCTTCATTAGAAGGTGTTTTGTCAACCGTAATATTGAATCCAGATGAATCGTCTCTCACATCTTTTCTACAATTTGTTTTATGGCTTCTTGCATTGCCTTTTCATTCCACTGTTTTCTAAGTTTGTTGCAAGGGAGGTTTTCACTCCTCAATTTAGGATACAGTAGAACTCCGATTATCCATCACCCTAGTAACCGATTGGCGGATTATCCGACTGTTTTTCTCTCGTTTTTTTTTTTTTTTTTTTTTGGGCTACAGAAACATATGAAGTATTATTGTACATTATATTAGTATTACGTATTTTTTCTAGAGAGTGTTTTTACAAGCATTTACACTTATACAGTTTGGTCTATTGTTCGAGCTGCCGTACTCTACAACTTCTATATAAAATGCATTCCATGAGTGATAATAGAAAAGTGTTGTGTTAAGTATCGAACAAAATGCAAATAATTAAGTGGTTTGGGGAAAGAGAAACTGTGGGTCATCTCGCATCAGAATATGAGACTGACGTTACAACTGTGCGCGATTTAATAAAAATCAAATATAAAGTGTATACATAATGTAAATCTATAACATGAGACCTCTACTATTCCTATCTTACTGCTGACAGCCATTACAAGTAATTTTCTTACCCCTTAAAAACACGTCGTTGACAACCGATGTTAAATGAATGAAATTCTGATTCACTACCAAGCGTGTTAAACATAAGACCACGAAGGAAATAATGATAGTTCAAGTATTATTCACCTAATTTACGAATAGTACATTATGCAACGAGCCTATAATGGTAGTAATTAAGACGCGAGTATGTTTGTTTATGAAACGAGCGCAAGCGAGTTTCATAATTTTCATACGAGCGTCTTAATTACCATTATGGGCAAGTTTCATACGACTTTTTATGCTCGACCATATTTCTAACTTGAAATTATTCAAAATTAGGTCGTCTTATGGTTATGTGCGAACTGACCTGAATTGTGAGATGTGCGCAGACGCGAAAGTATTGATTTTTTCCAGGCCGAATGTCATTGACCTTGATAGGGAATAAGATGAACATTAGTCTGATATAACCTGGAAATTGATTTAGAATTGAAAAACGAGATGACAAATTGAATTTATTTGAATATTATTTACAATTAACGCTAATTATTATAGTAACAGAACATAACCTTCTGCGACAGTATTGGATTTCCAGCCTCCGTGACTTTTCGCTAATTGTCTTTCGATTGCATATCCGAGAATAATCGATACTTGCGGTTTTATAACGGTACAAAGCTGACTTGTCATTGGCTGAACAGGTGTACTTTAATGACATGCATTAAAGGACTGCTACCAGGTGTATAATTACTGCATTTCGGCATGGTCGAACATAAAATATTTTATGGTATGGATTATCCGATTTTTTCGATTAACCGTTCAGTCGACCCCTTCATTACCACGGATAATAGAGGTTCTACTGTATAAGTAAAGTTGGAGATCGAATATCGGCTGATTTTCCGCACCTACAACAACCCCATCCCTGATAAAGGGTTCGAGACAAAATGTTCTGGTTATTTCTGTCCACATAAAGTGTTTGTAAGTAACATAATGAGCTCATTTGAGTGGCGCATCGGGTTCTCCACCGTATATCGTTTAGCGTCAGATTGAAATACCCAAAATAAGTTCTAAGTAAGTGCGACAAGATTATGAAAGCGAGCAAACATTGAGGAAGGTAATTAACAGTTTTTCGAAAAAAAAAAATAGCACGGGCCTTCAGTAATTAGACGGACGTTTACTTCTCTAAGAAATGTTATCAGATAATTGTTATGGTATAATTTCTAAGAGCAAATTAGCGTTTCCTCTGTGTAATAAGCGCATGTCTTTGGTTTCTCCTTCACGCGCCTACACCGGAACAGAAGCTACTGGCATCGCATTACTTTGTACGTCTGTTTGGGTGTAAGCACACTGGTTACCGCTGTCAATATCCAGTTTATCCAGGACATTCAAGGTCACGTATGCCAGAAAAGGGTGGGCGCTAAATATGCGGGTGCTATTTATAAAATTGTAATCTTTTAAGGAATTGTACGACTTCGTTGACAAATACGGCCCCACTGAGCCAATGCTTTTATTTTACAGTCTTTCCAAAGCCGGTACCTAAAAGTACAGTAGCTTAAGGCCCGTAACACACTTGCAGCGTTTTCGCCAGCGAGAAATGTGTTGCGAGAAAATTAAAAAATTGATAACATGGATTCAAATGAACGTCCACACACTGGAAGAGATTCTCGCTCTAGGCAAAAACCTCGCGCGAGTTTCTCGTTGGAATCGGTAGCTCAGCGAATTTTCTTGACACATTTATCAAAGATGTTTGACATTTATACTCTTTATGACGATTGAATGTAGAAAAAGATATCACAAGTGGCGATGAATTGTATTGTTTATATTTGAAAATGAGGAAAGGTGGCTGATAATAAACAGTCAGAAACTTATCGAACTTGTACGATGTCACCCGTAGGCCTATTTATATCATGCGCGGGATGAAAATTATAAAAACACGAAACTTAAAGAAGAAATCTAGAGACAAATATCAGATTATCTGAAAATAAATAGGGCTATATTTTATTTTGATGAGATTTAATGGTATTAATTAAACTTTTGAAATAATGTATCTATATGTCTCAACAGTTTACATAATTTTATTTTAATCAGAACATAGCAAAGAATCCTCTATCATATCATGAATGGCAAAAAACTGAGGTCCATTCAACCTGAAATAATACTTAAACGTATCATTCAAATCGAAACCAGTGTCCAAAACTCGCCCTTAATTCCGTAAGATACAATGTGATTTTCAGACATTTCTGGCTTTAATTTTAGGCCTACTTTTTCTTTTCATTAACAAAATATGTTCATGTAACTCCATACATACGTAATTTGTAAAGTACGACAATATACTTACAGGTTATATATGTATTAAGTACGACAATATACGTAAATACATAACCTATAATATTTCCCCCCGACGAATGATTACTATTAGAAAAATGCTTTCTGCATGAAGGCAGTGCATAGATTATCATAGCGAGATGTGATCTGTGATAGCGAGAACTCGCCAATTGTGTGGAGGAAGGCTCTTCGCCTCTTTCTCGCAACACATTTCTCGCTAGCGAAAACTCTTCAAGTGTGTTACGGGCCTAAGTTACGCTCATACGGTGTCATATTTGAATTCTCTTTGTTTTTATTCTTTGTTTCATTTTCTTTATTTCCTCTTTTCTTCGGTTTCTGTTTCATGTGAATTTGCGTGCGTTCGGAATAGATTATAGTTCGGGTCTTCATACTTTATGCCCTAAAGCAGCGTTTTTTTAAACCTTTTTCAACATGTGGCACACTGAAGTTGCAATTTAAAGTCCCGCGGTACACCCATATAATTTAAACCAGTGATTCCTTGCTTAATTGGAGGAACATAATGCAATAGGTGCAAATGTAGTATTAAATTGTCATCTTTTTTCCACGGAAGATTTGTGAAATTTCTTCCCGTCATTAACCCGGATAATCGGGAATGTAACAAATTTCTTCATAAATTTAATTTAATTAGTGAAGTTGGTAATTTTGGAATTTGAGCCGGGATAGTTAATCTAGGGCCTGTTTCTTAAAACGACTACTTTGATTAGTGATAAGCTGACAAGGGACTCAGACACAAGTGGCAAGTTGAATACGTTTTGTTTCTTACACATTTTTGACAAGTTTGACAAATAAAATTGCAGCTCGATTAAATAACTAAAAAAATGGAAGGAGATTTTTATGTTGACTGGTAAAGCATTCATTCTAACTAGTGTTCTGTCTAAATTCACCTTCAATTGAATCACAATATTGAGAAACTCTACATATCTATTTTTTTACGAAATTGATTTATATGTATATGATTTCGTATTCTAAACATGTAGACTCATGATATTATGAAGAGATACTCCACATATTTCCATCAACATTCATTTCAGCTAAAGTGTTAAGAAGAAAATAATTTGAGCACAAATCTAGGACCTGATATGTTTTTTTTGTATCTCCTGAAAAGTTTAGGTTTCTAAACATGTGAGGTTTTTCAATATTCCTATGCAATTGTGGAAGGCATTCTGGAGTCTCAAGTTCATCATACTGGCGGGAACACTCAGCAAGAAACTCAGAATAGAAATATTGAAGACCTGCGTAACTCCTGTACTGTTATATGGGTGCCAGACATGGTCTCTCACTGCCAAACTTCGTAACAGTCTCCAAATATGCCAAAGGAAGATGCTGAGAAGGATACTAGGCTTATCACTGAGGGACAGAGTTCCAAACGAAGTGCTACAAAAGAGGTCAGCAATTAAAGATCCAGCACTGCAAGCCACCAACACCAAATGGAAGTGGGGAGGCCATGTTGCACGACTTAGAGACGGAAGATGGACGCAGAAAGTCACACTATGGGATCCCCGCATTGACAACAGATCACGCGGAAGACCAAGACGAAGATGTGCCGACCTCTTCAGTGAACGAGTAGGAAGCCATTGGTCAAGCAGAGCAAGACATAGGGAAGACTGGAAAACCTAAGAAGACAAGTGAACAGCGACCAAAACCAGTGCGACAGAAACAAGCGAACAATTCCACTCTTACGCGGAGTAGCTCACCGCGTGAGACAAATAGAGCTCTCCCTCTATAGGAGGAGGCCTTTGCCCTTAAAGGGACATTTTTAGGCTAATCATTTCATTTCATCATTTCATGCAATTACAATTAAAAGCTGTTGTGTGTTTAAAGTTAACCAGAATTTCTCACTTAATTCATATGTGTTTTTCCATGTCAGAATAAACAATTTCCTTTCTGTATATTCTTTTGTTTTTCGGGTTTTCTATTACAATTTCCTCTTGTGAAATACTTGAGCATATTCGTCGTTTACCAGTTCTTTTCCACTGCTCCAAAAGGGTAGACTTAAAGAATGACTAAGTTTGACTGTACTTCTTGGACTTGTCAAAATAACCTAAAAGTTAAAATCAAACGTGGCAAGTAAATTTATTCACGAAACAGAACGCTGGTCATTTAGCAAAATTTACTCCCTATTCGCTTGTCACTTGTTCCTTGTCACAAGTTAATTTTGTCTCTGTGTTTAGCAAACACAAAAATCTGACAAGTTGTTACTTGTCACTTGTTTCCCTTGTCACTACAAGTCGTTTTAAGGAACAGGTTTCTGGTGTTGTTTTCTGCTTTCGTCGTTGACCCCAACATTTTTTTCGGACTCGCATAGCCCTTAGTGTTTCTGCAATTTTATCGCCGTTCACCTGGTTGTAAAGAAATACCCAGCAGTTACATTTGCACTAGTTGAGTCGTAAAAACTCAGATCTCTATATCGTATAAAAGTTGCCGACGCGTTTTTGAACACTTGTTATTGCCATAGCATTATGTTTCTCATGACATCTAAATAGAATTTTGTTGTTCAGTGAGTTATTGTGGACCCTACTCTCTGGCTGCGAGCCGATGCAGCGAATGCGACGCAGTTTGGTACCCTCCGGCATAGACCGATGCCCCAGGTATGCTTGCGTTACACTAATTACAGATTGATTACTCGCAGTGCTTCATGTCAGTTAGTAGGCAATGTTATTGAAGTCTCTAGGTTACCACATCAGTGGGGGTGTGGCTGAGGATTTTAGAGTAGAGGTTTGGAAGGGTATGAGCTGTAGGGGGAGGAATTTCGTTGTTACTGTGTAGCATAGATTCGTAGTTAGGAATTAGAGCAGGTACGGAATCTCTTTACAATGGTAATTTAGTGATTTGACAGAGTAAACAGGTTGGTATCAATGAGAATGTTGAGAATTTGACAAATCTGTACCGATTATAGTGTCCATTTTAATTGCTACGTGATAAGTTTTGTGTGTTCATAAGCCAGGACGATTTTAAGACAGGACAGTTTTGTGAGTCTGGGAACTTTGAGAGTTACAATTTATTTAGTTTTGAATTTATTGCCTATATAAACATCCTTAAAGTGGATATTTTGCGTACTTCCATTCCGTAATCAAATGTGGATTAATATTCTGGGCTAACTTATTTGAAGCAAACCATATTCAGTATTTTGCTTTACAAAAGAAAGCACTAAGAATGATGACAGGTGAACATAAAAGAAACTCCTGTAAGATGTTCCTAAATTTATAATTCTTGCATACGTACGTTATGTTTAGGACTACATTCTTTTCCTGATGGTGTTTTATGTTAAAATCCAAGATACATTTAGTACTAACCTGAATATTCATGATTTTAATACAAGACACAAATCACCACCGGCGTAGCTCGATTGGTTCAGGCGCTTGTCTGCCGATCCAGATTTGTGCTCGGACGTGGGTTCGATTGCCGCTTGGACTGGTTACCTGGTTGGGTTTTTTTCCGAGGTTTTTCCAAGTGTAAGGCGAATTTCAGGTAATCTTTGGCGAATCTTTGGCCTCATTTCGCCAAATACTATCTCGCTATCACCAATCCCATCAGTGGCGTTCGCAGAATTTTGTCAAGGGGGGTCATTTTAAAAATTGTTTACGATTTACATAATTGATATTTAAAATTTTGCGCATTAGGCCTATTATTATTATTATTATTATTATTATTATTATTATTATTATCATCATCATCATCAGCTGAGTTTTCACAGAGGAATGTGAAACTAGTTCCGGGAAGAACGTTCGCGACATCGTCACGCTGCGGTTGCAAAGAAATATTTGCCAATGGAAATTTTCATTAACCTCGCGAGAATCGCGACTTTTTTTTTTTCTAAAAAATTATAAAATCGAGCTTTGCGGTCGCTTATACATATCAAAGAACCCGGAACGATAATGTGAAGTTCATATTAAAAATATGAACTCTCAAATGCACAAAATGTTACACGAACGTTTCACAATAAAATCAGAACTCAAACTAACGAATGGGTGAATACCGCTCTTAAAATGAGTTTAAAATAGACAATGCATAATATTTAACACTGCACAACTGTCAAAACAACCTTTTCAATACGTTTCACATGTTAAATTTAATACTGTGTCAGATTCATTTTATTACAAAGTCTGTACTAGGCGGTATCTCTATAATAAAGATAGTACTGTTATAATTCGAACCTGTCGCAGCACAAACCCCCCAGGGTTTATATTGAAGGAGGGGTAGGAGGACTATGCTTATGTCGAGGTAGATTTTGTTACTCTGGCAATGAAAAATTAGAGAAGGGGAAACGATTAGCCTGTGGATAAATAATAGTGAAATTTAAATATGTCCTTTTTTTTCCCCAAGAACTTCGGGGGGGGGGGTTCAAACCCGGTAACTCACCCTTCCGTACGCCCCTGAATCTCATCGACGTTAAATAATTTAGTAGTTGATAAGCGTCGTTAAATAACCAAGTAAAAAAAGAGACGTCGCATCTCAATCTAGCCTCTGATAGTCTCAGCTGTAATATCTAAAAGGAGTTCACTATTCATGTATTGCAGTCTTCAATGTACTGCCTAATTATCTTAAAGCTTTGAAGAATAAAGATACAAGTTTAAAATAGAATTAACAAAATTTCTCCATGCTCATATCTTCTACTTTAATGATGAATTGTTTATACTTGTAAATGAAATCAAACTGCTTTCTTTATATTACGTTTTTTTTTTTTTAATTTTTTACTTGTTGCACATCTCAAAGCTAGAATGCTAACTTAAGATCTATAGAATAGCTACAATAAATGAAGTTAAAAATTAATATTAAGAGAATCTCGAAGTTCTCAAGCGTTTTTGAACATGTGTTTATTTGTAGACCTATAGAGAAATTAACATCTGAAAGAAGGAATTAATAACATTCGTTCAATACTCTCTTTCATCATCATGTTACAGTTTGAAATCACCTTAGCAGTCAGTCGCCGAAATGATACAGAACTCTACTAATATTAGAGGATAACAGGATACTTTCTCTGGGAAAGGAAAATCAAGTGAGACTTGCAGGATGTGTCAGCGTCATCTCGCTAAGGACCCTGCCAAAATACTGAAGAACCTTACTTGGCGAACTAGTAAGGACGATATGCTAAGAAAATGACCTTATCGGGTAGTGTCAGGAAATGAAACTATATTTAGTGGAAAGGAAAGACAGGGAATACAGAAGCATCTTGCTAGAGATATTGATAACCGTAATTCCTGCAACGATTTTCTAA
Source organism: Periplaneta americana (assembly GCA_025594305.2). NCBI lineage: Eukaryota > Metazoa > Arthropoda > Insecta > Blattodea > Blattidae > Periplaneta > Periplaneta americana. The sequence goes on along the minus strand of JAJSOF020000031.1, from coordinate 86,245,258 downwards.
AAGCTGGTAACGCATGCATTTTAATAATACCCGCCAAGAGACTCCATACAATATTACTGAATTAACAAATCGGTAGACTCTAGATGTTGGCTGCTGGCTGAGAAGATTCTTTCTCTGGAGATAAGCCAAAATTTTTATTCCTTGTTTTTGATATGCCTATGTTCTGTTGTCTTAGATGAAAATCCGGCGTCGAGTTGATTCCACGTTGTGGAAATCGCTCCGCCTATCTAGCGAAATACTGTACCATAAAAAGTCATATTTTGCAGCGTAAACGTCCAAGAAACAAAATCAGATAACAAAAATATATAATATAGTTCAGTAAAATCCTGTAATAGCAACTTTAAAGTGTAAAGTTATGAGGAAAAAAAAATTTGAAAATGTTACTACGTATACACCACCACGGTGGCTCAGTGCTAGCACGCTGGACGAGCCCGGGTTCAAACCCCGGTGTATATACGCCCTGGATTTATAACTTGTGTTGGTGGTCACGGCAACACAGGGGTTTTCTCTGGCTACTCCGGTTTCTCTGTGTTCCATTTCTCCATCGTCATTGATTACGATTGTAATGTAGAGTCACCGCCTATAATGTATCCTGGGCATAAGAGGGGAAGTGAAAGGGACGGAGAAACCCAGCCCATGTCCTTCACGCTTACACCGCCTTATAAACGCATAATAAAGCTCTGTGCATCAGTGGTTGATTTTAGGCGATCAGCGAGAGCAGAAAGTTCGTAAAAGATATGATACCCGCCTAATACAATCCGTCACTGACGTTCCTGTCTACTCGTACCGCACCAAAACATTTTGTCTCAGCCGGGTAAGGTGTAGTGAAGAGTTAAGGGGTGATCTTCAGTGACTCAATCGACTAATTTGACCATCTTTCCAGTGTTACCAACTAATACCAAATATCACCAAAGAGGGTAACAGCACAATGCTACGTACTGAAAAAAAAAATAATAATAATAATATAGTATTAACAATAACATTGTCTTCTTATTTACCACATCTCATCTTTATGTTCCGAGGTGAGGTGTGTCCTAAACGGTTCAATAATTTATGAAATAGTATATTTTTCTCTTGGACTTCGCGCTTATTATGTTGGTAAGTAGGATTAGTATGATCTAATATTAAAATTTATTTTGTCTGGCAACATGAAATTCATTGCTTTGACTAAACAGTTTACGATGCACGAGACCTAACCTAAAAATGTATTTAGTTTGATCACGTTAAATGATTAGTACGAATTCAGAAAACAGAATAGGGCTGTCACTTTGAAATGTGTAGCCTACTTAAAATACGAGCACTTTCTTGTATATTTTAATAAAAATCTAAACACGAAAGAAATTAATTAAAATGTGAAATATATTTCTGTTCATATTTTATACCAAGTAGGTCTATAAGCTATTTCTTATTTAATTACACTTAGATATCTGAATATAGAATTGAATTGGAATCACAACGCAACAGAATTGAATTGTGTATTGATATTAATATTAATACCAGTATTACTAATTACTTATTAATTCACAAGCCTAGAAACTTGCATTTTCATCAGTTTACTTGACTGCAAAACGAAATTATTGCTGCCAACATAACAGAAAATAACTGCCAGTTGTAGTATTTGTCAGTACCCAACATTCGAAATGAAGTTTGTAAAAGAAAATTCAACCTAAGAACTAGAAAATCACTGTAATCTACTAGCATATGTAGTAATAGAGGGAAAATGGTTAGGTTTCGCCGTTAAGGTAGACTATTAATTAAGCTGATCCGGACTATAGAGTCGGGACCTGTCTTTGCGCAAAAAATAATGGTATAAAAATTATATCCATGGACGTACGTGCTGTTAGAGACCAATATAATATAATTAAACGGTTTCGAGTCTCCTTGTGTGAATGTTGTCTTCGTTACGTTTTGTATGACATGAACATTCAATCAAACCAACTTCAACTTCACTAGCATTTGTTGTTGGATTTTAATTTCCGATTGTATTTGTTTGTCAGTGCTAGATTTTGCAAGTGACGGCGAACCTTGAGCCGTGTGCAGAGTGGCGTCTGGTGGTGCACGGAGAAGTTTTAAGTGCTTTACTCTCTGCAGAGATTTAATTACAGTGGCATGTCATTAGCTACCATTAATTATGTTAAACTGTAATTATTTTAAATTTCACGGTACATGCAGATGTCTTGTCTCTGATAGTGACACGAAAGGGAAACGTACTTAATAGCATTACTTTTAAGTCATCGTTGTTTTCCATGCCGCTCCGGCTTATCACAGAGTCCAAGTCCTGACGAGTCAAAGAATGTGGAAAAAGACTCAATTATTTCATTCATTCGTAGTTTTCATAGGGCAGGTCCTTCACTGCAAATACAGGATTCTCCAGTCTTCCCTTTTCCGCCTTTCTCTTAGTTTCCGTATACGATCCATATTATCTTAATGTTGTCTATCATCTGATATCCTTTTCTGCTCCGAATTTTTCTCCCGTTCACCATTCCTTCCAGTGTATCCCTCAGTAGGCAGTTTCTTCTTCTTAGCCAATGACCAAGCCAATTTCTTCTTCTCTTCCTGATCAGTTTCAGCATTATACTTTCTTCAACCATTCTTCCTAGCACAGCTTTATTTTATATTAACGACGCACAGGGACATCATTTTATTTTTACAAACATTCTTAATATTAACCTGGCTATACCTTTGGATTAATGGTTCAGAGCCGGAAATACCGTTTGCTACCACCTTCCACGATTGAAGTTCGATGATTCTGGCGTAAAATACAAACAAATCACTTTACTAAATATATGAGGGAAGAAAAGTAGTTCATCCATTTACGTAAACTAGGAGATATCGTAATTTTGAGTTTGATAATTTTCATTAGGTTTTTGTTTAATCAAAATACAGTACAGTATTAACAATAAGTGTTTTTACTCACGAACTGAGTTATCCATGTGGACGTATTCATTATGCAGTGTATATTATACAGTCTACAGCACATTAGCGTACAATATAAAGAATGAAGTTAAATTGGAAAATAATCATAATATGGATATTTAAACACATTTTTGAAAATGGTGGCCATTCATTTCGATACAGGCTTCAGTTCTTTTGTGCGTATTATCACACTATAGACTATTGCATCTAATTCCAATTACCAGTTTCGTCCTTCGTACTTGTAACTCATGTTGAAATAATTCTATACCTATTATATAAAAGAGTACCTTACGTACTGTAAATTCAATCTTCACCTCTGTCCGACTCGCACAGATAACATTACTAAGACATGCTATTTACTGTCCGTCCAAGTGGTTATATCGCAGGATCGTAGAAAGGGGGGAAATCACGTGACAGTTAATTACTTTTATTTAAGTTATTTTAAACAGTTGCGGGTGAGGGAAATCGGGCTGCGACGTAGGCAAACGGACGACAGTACCTGTGCGAAAATATGATTCAATATTGAAAGCTCTTTCGTCACTGGAAAACGCGAACCTATTTCTGGAACGTACTATATTCACTAACTCAATACTGTTTGTGTTTACTACGACTTTAAGGCGACTTTGACTTTATACGCTTGGTTCTGTGAGGGGAACAGTTGGAAGTTTACTAGTAGAGGGGGTGGGAGTGAAGTACATTCAAAAACTCAGGTACAATAAAAATTTAAGTAAAAATAAAATTATGTCCCTGTATAAATAGAATATGTGATAGCGAACTGGTATTTCCATGAGTGATAGGATTCGCAATGGATTCGTTACTTGACATCTATTTTACAATTCGTGCATTCCTTTGACCATGATAGCAGACAGTAGTTCCAGAGGGTTGATCTTGATAGATCTCTTCAGCGTGTTACTTTTTTCTTTAAGTTTACAAAAAAAAAAGTCTAAAGAAAAGTCTAGCAGTGCGTACTAAAAAAAAAAAGAAACATGGGTGTCGGATAATGGTGACTATTCAACGGATGGTATTGTCGTGTACTGTCAAGTTGGCTCAAAGAAAGTGAAATGTGAGAAGAAATTTCAGCTTGAACGACATTCAAGAACTGCTGCACATATTGCGGCAAAGAAGAGACAGAAGAATAGCACACCACAACTACAGGGACATCATTTTATTTTTACTAACATTTTTAATATTAACCTGGCTATATCTTTAGAGAACCGGAAACAGTTTGCTACCTCCTTCCACGACTGAGTTCGATGATACTGGCGTAAAACACAAACAAATCACTTTACTAGGTATAGGAGGGAAGAAAAGTAGTTCATCTATTTACGTAAACTAGGAAATATCGCGATTTTGAGTTCGATAATTTTCATTAGGTTTTTGTTTAATCAAAATACAGTACTGTATTAACAATAAGGGTTTTTACTCACGAACTGAGTTATCCATGCGGACGTATTCATTATGCAGTGTATATTATACTGTCTACAGCACATTAGCGTACAATATAGACAATGAAGCTAAATTGAATAATAATCATAATATGGATATTTAGACTCATTTTTGAAAATGGTGACCGTTGATTTCGATATAGGCTTCAGTTCTTTTGTGCATATTATCGCACTATAGACTATTGTATCTAATTCCAACCAGTTTCGTCCTTCGTACTAGTAACTCATGTTGAAATAGTTCTATATGTACTCTATAAAAGAGTACCTTACGTACTGTGAATTCAATCTTCACTTCTGTCCGTCCAAGTGGTTATGCCGCAGGATCGTAGAAAGGAGGGAAATCACATGACAGTTAATTACTTAACGAGGCCCTTTTATTTAAGTTATTTTAAAGAGTTGTATAATATTACGTAAACGTCCAATTCCTAACAGAAATTAATGTTTACAGAAAAGAGCTAAGACAGCCCAGCTTTTACAGAGGGGAGAGCAGAAGCAGGTGCGGGAAATCGGGATGCGACGTAGGCAAACGGACAGTACCTGTGCGAAAATATGATTCAATATTGAAAGCTCTTTCGTCACTGGTAAACGCAAACATATTTCTGGAACGTACTGTATTCACTAACTCAGTACTGCTTACTATATGCGGCCTTGGTTTTGTGTGGAGGACAGTTGGAACTTCATTAGTAGAAGGGGTGGGAGTGAAGTACTTTCAAAAACTCTGGTACAATAAAAATTGAAGTAAAAATAAAATGATCTCCTGTACTACTTACACAGGTTAAACCCAAGTCATCTGTTACAACATTTTGAAATGTATATTGTTGCATTTATGGTGCATATTTTCCCACTTTTTAGTACATAGTTGCATGCATATTTTAAATGTTTTAGTACATAAAAATCCGGTCTATAATAATAACCATGTAATTCAGCCTCTTGCTGACCCTTTTAACCTCACGCCAAAATCCCAGAAGATTATTCATTGATTGATCTTCCTTCTTTTTTCTTACCTCTCTAGATTAAACCCTTATCATTCGATTCACATGCTGTATCAAATTTGCTCCACCTTAATTTATTTACGTTTGATAGATGCAATCATGAAAAGCAAGCAGACATGAGTACACACTGGTGTAACTTCCCTGTTCAGAGATTTGATTTTACTGCAAGATTGTAGGATGTGCACTGATTCTAGTTGAAAGCATGAGTGAGTCCAGGCTGTATTTCCTTTCTTCACAGTTGAATGCCCTCTCGACATCCGTATTGTTACGATGTATCAGAAAAACCAGTTGGTGTCCAAAGTGTTCAAATGAGGATTCAGATATGAGCTTTCATTGCAAAATAGAGATGGTGTCGTACAAATGTGTGTAGAGGGAAGCGAGATCGTTATTTAACAGCTATCGTATAGGGCCGGTTTCACCGATAAATGTGAAAAAATGCGCAAACACGTTGTTCGTTAACACATGTTAAAATTTTTAACACTTTATTGTGTCAACATTCTTTCGTGCATTTGGGTTCCAGCAACGATTGCGAGATGAATTTAGCTAAAATTTACGTTATGTCTCCCCATGGTAGATGGAACTCTCGCGAAAATTGGGGACAGTGTGAATCTAGAAGGTCATGTGAAAACCAAATATTTTCTGAACGCGTTTCACCGCCCTCTCCTCACAAAGAGAAAAGTAGTGCAATATTACTATCTCTTTGGCAATTAATGTTATTTGTTATTGAAAATGAACCGCGAAACTGACTTTTTTTTTATTTGTTTAGCAGTGGCGTAGCGTCAATGTAAGCTAAAAAGCTCAGCTTCCCCAGTTAATAATTTCATAATAAACCTGCAGTCTTTGGACAAAATTATTTATTAATTTAATAGAATTTATATTTACGCGTTAAATATTGTGATGCAGCAGCTCAGGATGATTTGTGATGCAGCAGTAAACAAGAAGCCTGCACACACCAGCTTCCAAGCACACTGTTTCTTACACTCATTCTTCTGTGTATCCCATCCCGCAGATTTTCCATCCCTTTCTAACTAAACTACCCTGGTCGCAAGGCTCGCAAGAAGCTAGTTTGACATTGAAAATAAGTAGTTTCCGAGTTATCCCTTTTCGTGAGTTGTGTTCAGTTGAAGTGTTAGTGTGCATTGTGGCTGATATAATAAGTAATGAGCGAAATAACAGTTCCTGACACTAATTTACTTGAATTTTTTAGGACAATTGAGTAGCTTAATATCAAAGACGGACATCTGACCTCAATAGAAATTTAGATAGCTGTGGTTTTTTATACAATTTTTCATGCCCTTTCCAATTATAGTGAAACCATATGCAAACTCTAACACTATATTTATAAAATAAATTGTGTTAAATATTACAAAGAACACTGTGAATTAAAAAATTGCTTCTAGATCAAAACTATGGAGACGGCAGATGTCCGTCTTTGATATTAAGCTACTCAATTCTATTATCAAGACTGACTTATGAACAAAAGTGTGATCTAAAAAACAAATGACCGACTCGCTTGCTGTCAATGAAGGACACAACCAAAAGACAGATGCATACTTACGTAATGATACTAATACTGTATCTATTGACCGTTAATATTGTGATTCCTCTAACTATGGAAGGGAGTGAGCTAATGTTATACGTATACGTGTCTATTAGAGATATGTGTAAACCGTGAAATCATATTTTGTACGTACCATTTGAGGTCATGCCTTATTGGTGGTGTTACTTACGAGGTTCCAACCAGTCTTCGACTGCTGATTTGAAATTGACTACTATTTATTTTAAGACTATATTTTTGTAATACGTTTTCTCATACTGCTTGAAAGACAATTTGAATTAGCTTCCCCTGCTCAAAATTTCATGCTACGCCACTGTCGTTTAGTCAGCTGTCGGAAGACAGATCTGAACCTCACAACCAAGAAAGCATCACTTACGAGGCAACTAAACCACGAGATAATGGGGTAGGATGGCCAGTTCCTTTATGAAAAGAAATAGAGGGTCTAGTTTTACTGGTATAGAAACATCTTTGTTAGTGGAATTGCTAATATAAAGATATTTTGGAATGCAAGAAAGCACACTGTGTGAAAATCAAAGTCAAGGATGATGCAGGAATGCGGTTTACTAATGAATGCTATTGTCGGGGAAAATACCGCAAGAACTTCTAACATAAGCAATGTAACATTTTTACAGCTCTTGAATTGATGGAAATTACGTATTTTCGGCTCATTATCGTTACATTATGAGAAACTTTTTGGATAGTTCTACTCACGATTGCTTTAGAAATTGCAGCATTGTCCTCTGTTAGTGAAAAGAACCTGGGGCGTAAAATTTGATTGTAGTTAATAGGCCTACCTGTAGCATGGGAGAAAGAGGTGTATTTCCGTTGTGTATAACCTCTCTTGAATTTCGTCTATTATCTTCCTGACAGTTGTTTTCGTGAGTCTGTACCTGAATAAATATTCGTCCTTAGCTAGTTTCGAAATCATTAGTCCTTAACACCTCTCTCCCAAGATGTGCATTTAAAAGTTCTAAATACAGCAATTCTGCATTTGTGGCCCTTGATCACTTAGATTGATCAATCTAATGGACTTACAAGACAAGAACTTTTATCAATTTCACTATGCTGCCGTCTAGTGGTTGCAAGAGAAGTCACGTTATATAACCCTGATGGAATTTCGTGGAGTAACAGTTTGCAGCTGTACTTCCATCTAGCCGTCGTTACCAAAAAATTTATTTTCAACAATAGTGATCCTAGTGATTGTTCTCTCTTATATGTTGCCATTTATACCATGAGAATGGCCAGTCTGATATATAATATGTGATCGGGGCTATAGCGTAACTGTCACCATAATTTATAGTCCCGTCGCTCTAATTTCCGGCAGCCAATCGCGTTGCAGGTCGGCTACATTTAAACGTGTGCGTCTTGTGATTCGCTTATGAAGACGTTATTCATTTCTTAAGGCTCGATAAATACTTAATATAATTGTCCGCCATTTTGGCTCTTTCGTTGGCGTTCGCAGAAAGCACACGAAGACGTTATTTGCCGCTCAATTATTTGCTGAATTACAGTGCGTTTGATTTATTATCATAGGAGCTACGATATGATAATGTTCAACGGTGTGGCAAATAGATTCCTCGTATGGTAGCTCGGGAACGAAAGAACAAAAATGGCGGACGATAGTACCTCCCTAGACTTATACAGCCTTCACTTCCTAAGACGTAAGCAAAGAGGCGGAGTCACGCCGGAAATAACAGCGTCGCGACTTTTTTTTTTTTATAGGTTCGAACAATTTTGTCTAGGTTTTAACTCAGGAAATTCTAATGTTATCTTAACAAACTATTTAACAAATTGTTAAACAATTGTTCCTGATAATTCATTTTGTTAAGTTTATTGTTAAATCAGTATATAGTGTAGCTCTACTCCCGATTATCCGAACAAATTACCGGGAGAATAGATACGGATAATCCGGAAGCGCGGATAAACCAAAAATTCTATTTTTATTATAGATATTTCAGATATTTGCAAGGGTCATGTTGTTTGTGGCCCCTGAATAATTTCACATTTTTCCTTGTTTGTATGTCCAGGAGGAGATCAAGAAGTACGACTTTTTATTGTCTTTTTAATTAATTATTGAGCCGAAATGATGCAAGGTTAATTCTCAAAACGGATAATCAGGAGTATTATTGGTGAAACCAGCTCGAAGTAGCTTTCGTGGACCTCGGTGGTTATTGTACTGGCCGTTGGATCTGAGGTTTCCAGGTTCAAACTCAGTCGAGGGCAATGCATTTTAAAGGACAATAAAATTTTTAGCATGGTCTCCTCCGTGTGAGAAGGAGGCTGACTCTGAAAGCACAAACGTCTTAGACTTACTGCACGTAAAAGAATCCTATCCCTGATAGACGGTTCCGGGTAAAATTCGTCTACCATTTTTCTCCCATGTTTAATAACCTCTCTCCAGTTGAACGCGTTGTTCAGTACCCTAGGACATATCTTGCGGAAGACAGTTCACTTAAATAATGACGACAGTTAACCGCAGAGTGCGTTATTACTTTTATATACTTGGGGCATTCCAATCCAGCGAAGCTGTTATTACAGGCAGAATATGAAATAGAAAGTTTATTATTTGCAGTTCTTTACATTAGCTTAATGTAGCCTCGTTCGCTTACCCAGCGATCAGTATCTGAACACATTTAAACATGAAGAATTAATTCTTTGAAGCAATCTGCTGGTCGTTCGTGTTAATGCGTTTTGTTTTTGGTAGCGCGTAAAAGTGAAAGTCCCACAACTTCAAGTCTCGATTGTGTTTCTTTTTTATCCAAAGGGGTTATCAATCGAGATTTAGCTTCCTATTGCGAAGCGTGTATTATAGTTGGTATTATCCGATTGGTCAGGACACTCTGTCTTGTTTCCGGTACATTTATAATGGATGAGTAATCTGTTGAACAGCGGAAGGCCATCGAGTGAGAGGCCGCTCAGGAAGGTCTCTCTTTCAAGTATCGCGGAAGGAAACAATGTTTGTCCTTCTGGTTGATCAGGGTCTCTTGAATTCCGCGGCAATTTAGAACGTTTCGACGTGACTCCATTGACATACATGCAGGATTGCTGTTACATGTAAAAATGTTTCCCAAGTCTGTACTCTACCTTAATCTCCTACTCCAGGGATATACAGGGACATCATTTTATTTTTACTTCAATTTTTATTGTACCTGAGTTTTTGAATGTACTTCACAACCCCTTCTACTAGAAGTTCAACCGTACTCTGAACAATCCAAGACCGCATATACAGTCATAGTAGCCTTACCGTCACAGTACGTTCCAAAATTATGTTCGCGTTTTTCAATGACGAAAGAGCTTTCAATATTGCATCATTTTCGCACAACACTCGTCCATTTGCCTCGTCGCATTCCGGTTTTCCCCACCAGCTTTATTCGCCTCCTGAAAAGGCTAGTGGCTGGGCTGCCTTAGCTCTTTTCTGAGAACATTAATTTCTGTTAGGAATTGACATCTACGTAATATTAAACCAAAAATGTTTAAAATAACTTCAAATAAAAGGGTCTCGTTAAAATGTTTTCTGTGTTTTAACTGTCACGTGATTTCCCTCCTTTCTACGATCCTGCGACATAACCACTTGGACGGGACAGTAGATAGCATGTCTGAGTAATTTTATCTTTTCGGATCGAGCAGAAGTAAAGATTGAATTTACAGTTCGTAAGGTGCTAACTTTTGTGGTGAGTAGGTTTACAGAATTATTTCAAATGAGTTACTAGTAATTAAGGACGAAATTAGTGGTGGAATTACAATTTAGAACTGAAGCCTTATTGAAATGAACTGCCTTTTGAAGAATGTGTTTAAATATCCAAATGATTATTTTTCAATGAATATTCTCTTAAGTGGTAAGAATAGGCAATTGTTATGTGTGGTTGGGAATACTGAATGTCCGTATGGACAGCTTTTCGTGAGAAAACTTTCATTGTTAATACTGTACTGATTCTGATTAAACAACAACCTTGAAAATTATCAAACTCAAAAAATATTTCCTAGTTTACTCGTAAATGGATGAACTACTTTTCTTCCCTCCTATACCTAGTAAAGTGATTTGTTTGTATATTACAACTCATCGAACTATATATTATTTTATTTATTAATATTATTATTTTTATATTATTTTAATGTGGAAGGGGGCAGCAACCGTGGTGATTCCAAAGGATATTCTGCGTCATCGTACGATGAAAGTTAGTAAAAAGAAAATTGTCCCGGCACCGGGAACGAACTTCGATTTTCAGCTCTAACAGCAGCTGATGCTTTATCCAATAAGGGACCAAGAGCCGGGTGAACAAAATTAACATTATCCCGGTGCCGGATCGAATTCTTAAGTTTAAGTTCCACCTCTTAGGGTTACCTCAAGAAACAAAATAATATTAATTTTAGATGTCTGAATTTACATAGGAATTAGAAAGTTTTCCACGTAAATTCTCTTTGCTAAAATGTTAAATTCCAAGAACTGCAGGAAGACAAACACAGCATTCTTACTTCAAGACAGATAGTCATGGAGAGTATTTTAGGCTTTTAATTTTCCTTCTCTTCTTAGATTATTTCATTAGTCAGCTCAAGGACAGGTTTTAAATCATAAGGGATTTAAAGTCCATACAAACTTTACTGCCTAAAAACATAGTGCGAGCATCAGATGAAGATTTAGAAACTGACTGTTGAGGCTATAGTAAACATGGAGACAAAATGTTAAATCACAATTTTCTTCAGTGAATTTTTAGGATGCGGATAATGTTGACAAAAAACTCAACCAATATTTCTGAATTTATATTATTTAGAACAGGTGCAAAAATTATTTTCCCTGCACTGGTTATTACTGAAACTTTTCTTTGCTCGTTGCGTGAACTAACAACAATGGTATTACGTTCTCAACTTTGCGGTATTTGAAGACTTATTGCACGATGCTATCAGTTTCAGAAAATACAGCTACGCCTTGATGTATATACTAAAAATGTAGTTGTAAAAGCTTTTATGTTTGGATGAAATGTCTAAGACGTTTGCGTCTCCTTCTTCAGGTGTAAATGTCATTGCTGTCATTGTTTTGGATTTACAGGCTTAATAAAGTAAGCAAATATTTGGTAAAATTAAAAAATTTGGTTTTTTGGATTTAACAACGCTCGCAATTGGCTTAGTTTACTGATCAGAAATCTTAGCTGTTTGAGGCGAAAATTTTTGAGCATTAAGTGTTACATTTTATACTATTTTAAAAATTGTATTACAATACGAATGTCGCATTTAAATCTTAAACGACAAGATGGGGTAACAAAAAAGAAAACGGAGACCAATGGTTTCAGGCCAACTTCTGTTGATTTGTTATCAAACAAATTGTCAATGATAAACTTATTTCTCATTATAATTTTTACTATCTCCTCAAGAATTGTGACCCGAAAAAAACATGGCTCCACCATTTTAAGACCGATGTAACAACTCTTTATACTGTTATTTTATATATATTATTTTATTTATTAATATTATTATTTTAATGTACCGGTAGATATGGTGTTTCCATGCAGATATTCTTCGTCATCGTACCATGAAATTCACCAAGAAATAGAAATTCAAAAGTACACCTTCGGCAGGAAACGTTATGATTCAGTCAGTGGAACGGAATCAAATTCTTCCGGCACCGGGTATTTGAACCCTTTTCAAGAAACGTGCTGATGCTTTATCCACTAAGTCGTGTTCCCATCCCGGTGCCGGATCGTTCTGCTCAGTTTAAGTTTTACCTCTTAGGGTTCCTCAGTCACCGCCCTCTGACCACGTCATAAATGTCGGATGAACAAGGACTAAAACCACATGTTACAGAGGTGAACTGGTTATGAGTGACTGATTACCATCCTTTGGAATAAGCGCCGAAGGATTTACGCGGAACGAGGTTGGAAGATTATTTTAATGTACCGAAGTACATGTGGCTACATAACGAATGCACCTCCGACTTTGTTCATCTCGCCACAGCCCTCAGAATGACACCGGAATCTATAATACCGATAAAGAAGGGTGGGTCGGAGAGTAGTACTTACATCACGACCTTCTAATATCTAGTTGTACATGAAGCATGGAATTTTACCTCTCTATGTTCTGTATTTTAGTGTGCTGGCTATATGCATCTACATTCTGTAAAATGGATGTAGCTGTGATGAAAATATAATTTTTAAACATACTGTTAACCTATAATTAAACATAAATTTGAAAGTTACCCTAGAATAAATTTAGATGTTTAAAGTAAAGTCCGTAATTAAAAATGTTCATTTCAAAATTGTGAAAAGATCCCTTTTCAATTTCAAGTTTTACTTTTTTCATTCTTATTATGTGATTATGTTTAAACATCTCTATGTTTTCTTGACTAAGTGAATATTGAACAATTAATTACTGATGTTTGACAAATTTTAACAATAAATTGTATATTTATTATGTTTAACTACTTTTTCCACAATTCATTTTTCAAAATTATTAAGTTTGATTTTTGTGAACTAATTATCAATAAATAACAATCTTTATGCCTTAGTTGTAAAAGTGGTTTTTCATGAATATTTCGACAGAAATGTTCCTAGCATATCATATGTATATACAGAGTGTTTCCAAAATTCAGGCAGCAAGTTATCGTCTTTTAGATGAAAAATGGAATAAAATATTAAATGACAATTTGCATTTTTAATTAATTTTCACAAATTAACTCAACCAAATTTCTGTAATTTATGTTTATTTAGTATTTAGTATTTATTTATTTAACCTGGTAGAGATAAGGCCGTCAGGCCTTCTCTGCCCTCTACCAGGGATTATAACTATAATATGAACAATAAAATTATGATTAATATTAAATTTACAATTACAATAAAAATTAAAGTACGACAAGATTACCTGATTAATGAAAGCTAGACATTTTATCATAGAAGTTAAGAACAAAGAATATTTTTGTATTTACTGAATTACAAATTAAACCTACAATAACAAAAATCTATAGTAATGAAATTACCGGATATTGAAATATTTTGTGATAGATTAAGAGAACTATTTACAAGAAACCATGTCTGAACGAGTCTCAATTACTGACCAAGTGCCTAGTAAGTTTGCGTTTGAATTCAATTTTATTTCCACAGTCCCTGATGCTAGCAGGTAACGAATTCCAGAGTCTTGGCAGGGCTATTGTGAACTGTGTTGCATTATAGTCCTTCTTATCTTCGTAATAAATTGTCGTTTATTCATTTCTTATCATTTTATTCTTTGTTAGTTACAGTGATAAAACACAATAAACATTACATTACAGTAGACTACTAAGACTTATTTTATGCAGTGTTGCCCAATTGTACAATTAAACATTATTCGATGACATTTTGTCTTTAATATTTTATTCTCTGTTTTCATGCAAGATTCACATGATGTAGCCCGTGGGCGCGAATTTCGGGACACTATATGTACTCGTATACCTATGTTTCGTGATACTAAGGATTTGTTATGGAAAATAACACACATGGTTAACATTAATACTGTTTTAATTTGTTTCTATGCTTACATACATACACAGCGTTTAAATATTAGATGTCATCTGTGGAGCACACTTGGAAAAATTTGTGTTTGGTATACTTTACCTGTGATAGAATTAATTTCATAAATCACGAAATTAGATAGGTTTACTCTACATCAGCCGTGGCGAAAATGTGACTCACGAGCACATTGTGGCTCGCAATGATAGCTATGCGCTTCCTACTTCCCACAACCTATACCCTCTCACTCATTGGAGTTAAACTCCGTTCCATTTGTATTTGTCTCTGACCTGCAAGTGGTGGCGTATCGTCGTAATGTCTCTCTCGAAACCATGAACCTCTACAAAAAGCGAAAGTTTCAAGTAGGATGGGAGGACGCTTTTTTTGCTGCCAATATGAGGGGAATATTAAATGTATGATTTGTTCACAAGTATTACGAGGAAAACGTTGTATAACATAAAACGACATTATACTACATGTTACTCATGAAACATACAAAGGTTAAGTGTTATCATCATCACCATCTCTGTACGTCGATCCTTTTTCAGCAGATGTACGAATAATGCGGTTAGATCTTCAATTTAAAGTCACAGATTTACAGTGTGATGTTAAATGAAAGCTAGATGTAAGGAGTTGACAATAGTTTAACTTTTCAAATCTTTGTCAAAAAATAAATATCCGAAGCTTCATTCTTTCGCTTGCTCTTTTGAAGCCATGTTCGCTACAACTTCGTTTGTGAAAAATTATTTTCAAGAATGAAAATAGTAAAAACCAAATTTAGATCACGACTGACAGACATATACCTTCGTGATCAACTATGACTGGCAGTAAGTGAAATAATTCCTGATTTTGAAAGTCTGTCGCAGAGACATTCTGAAGACAGTTAAGTTTAGGTTGTGATAATGTGTCCTATGTTTTATTGTGCATTTCTTTCCTTGTACTGTAGAAAATTATATTTAAGTGCTTGACGTAAGGAAAATGAAAATCCGTTAATAAGTCAGACAGTTGCTTCACTTTCCCTTCGGGTGTCAGCCTCCCTC
This sequence comes from Periplaneta americana, assembly GCA_025594305.2. NCBI lineage: Eukaryota > Metazoa > Arthropoda > Insecta > Blattodea > Blattidae > Periplaneta > Periplaneta americana. The sequence continues at coordinate 86,229,835 of JAJSOF020000031.1, read as the reverse complement.
GAAGGGTGCTATGCACGTTGCAGGTTACACAGTGGCTCGGCGCACGATCGCATCTTCGCCATGGTTGCTCTACATCATTGCGAAAATAGGCATAATGTGTTCAGAGCACTGAAAACTGTACCCATTTTAAAGTCTGGAAGCCTGTATTTACACAATTTTACTGTACTTTCTTAAAAATGTGTATATGTGCATATTTATGGAGAAAATGTACATTTTCATAGATTGGGTCTGTCACCACTTTGAGTCAGTTATGCCGAAAGGTTATCTTGCTCACACAGATGTGTTACGCATGTGGCATCAGCGTGATTTCCTTCGCAAATCCGATGGAAATTGTCCAACTGATGAATATCATAATGGAAGGTGGGACAGACGCGTACGCACAGTGATGGCTGTCCTTTTAAACTTGACAGCATGTGAATGACACATCGTGAAGGACATTTTATTTGTTAAGCTTGCCTAATGAGTAATTACGAACTACATGTGTTGTTGAATGGAAAATTTAGATGTTAAATAAAAATACTCTGTACGATGTCGCTGTGTTGGAAGTTTGTTCCTATTGCGAATCTTTTGAAGATAAATTGCTACGCATAAAATTTGTTAGCCCGCGCTAATATAAATAATGTTCTTTCAAATGATTAACTTGTAGAATCATATCATATCGCTAACACTGGTTTATAATACGAAAATTTAGTTCTTTCATCCACCGTTGAATATGGCCTAAGAATGTCTATGAATATGATGCAAATTGACTTTTATACTGTTAGCTAATATGTTCTTTCAAATTAATTTGTAACTTTCTAGAATATATATGTATATTGAATCTTTCATGTTCTGTTTAGTCGTAGAATGACTTCGAAAGTATCCAAAGTAATCTTCAAGCTCTTTTTGTACTAAAGTTTTATGTTATGAAGCGCTGGACAGGAAACGGACTTTATTTAACAAACGTCATATTACAGCCTATTTATCGGAACAGTTGCTTTTCTGGCTTATAAATAATCTGATGTGCTCTATGTTCAGGAATATATTTTCAGTTATATTGAATGGAATCTATACAAATTTGAAAAGCCAAAATCACTTTTAAACAATAGGTTCCTAATGAAAATAATGGGTGTCCGCCCTAGTAATATGCGTTACAAGAGCGGTATGTTGAAGTTTCCATGTTCGAGGAAAAGTTTGAAAAAAAACGTAGTTGAGCTTTTTTAATTTCCGAGAATGAAAGAAAACATACCGCTCGTGTATCGATTATTTTGAGCGAAGATCTTTTATTACATACCTGAAAGAGGAATTTCTAATTAGTTGCAATGAAATCTCCATCTTGGTTTCTGTTCAATGAACAAATTTGCAAAACAAAAATATCTATCTTCAACATTGTTGCTTTAAAATGTTTTCTGTGTTTACTATACTCCAGCAGGCCGTGAAATTAATCTGTCTTCCCCCAGTCTATGAGTAGTCTGGAATCTTGTTGATTTTTTCATTCCTTAATGTTACTTGCATCACGAATGTAGTAACTTTAGTGGAGTTGTAGAGTTTACTTAATTTTTGCAAATATTTAAAAAAATAATTAAGAGTGCAATTTAGGTGAAATTGCAGTTTCATAAACATTTCAGTTTATAATTATTACTATATTGAACGTCTCTAAAAATAATATGTTAAAAGCCTAAAGCAGTAAAATCAATATGTCACTTATAAGAAGAGGAAATTTTTGTGTGTGTTAGGTTGGGAATACTGAATGTGGAATTTTAACTTTCCGCGGATTGGTTTTGTGAAAACCAAGGTAATCGTACGATCTCAAAAATTCAATAAACAGGAATTATTAACTTCTGAATATTTATTGGCAAGACAACGGCGAGAAAGAATCGAACGACGAGTATACTCAGTTGCTTAACGAATACAGATTTAATGTATGTTATTATTGCGTAAATTTAACTTAAGAAAAGTTGTATTTTCAATATATAACTTCCTTTTAAATAACTGTAATACTGGGACATATTTTGAAGGATTGTCGAAGTGAGGATATTAAATTGACCGCTTTTGGGAAGGAATACTAACCAGTACTTCAATCGGAATTGTTGCATTTTTTCTTTTTTTTTTTTTTTCTCGTATTTTTCTCCGTTAGTTCTTTTTTTTTTTTTTTCTTGGTGTTCTATCTTCTTTCCCTTACTTTCTTTCTTCTGTAGCCCTCCTTTTCTTCCTTGTTTCGCCTTCTCTTTCTCATTTCTTCCACTCTACCATTCTTTCTCTCATCTCTATTTGTTTTTCATATTTTTTCTGTCCCTTTCGTTCCCAATTTCTGCTTCGTTCTGATCTCCAAAAGGCCATTCAGTAAAAAGATCTTTTCAAAGTTTCTTGCGTGTTTTCGTTGATTAAAAAATAAATGATACTCCAGATATAGAGAAACTTCAATATCTAGTACACCACGTCCAAAAATGATTGTTCCGATTTCCTTCATCCCTGTAAGTATTAATGTTATAGCAGCCCAATAAGTGCCACTAGACAGGTATAGTTCAGGAGCCGAGACCTGGCGTGTGAGTTGTGCGAGAAGGGAAAGGTTAGACCAGGGGTGCTCAACCTTATGAATGCTGCGGGCCAGTATTTAAAAAAAAATGTTCTTGTGGAGGGCCGCAGGCATCCTTCAATAATAAATACATTTTACATAAACGTCTTACTAATTATTGATTACTGTAATTTATAGTAATTAATAATACAAGTCTGTTCAAATATATTTTTTAAATTTTAAGTTTGAAACTTTACTATCGGATCGCAACAAACATAATGGCGGGCCGCGGGTTGTGCACCGCTCGGTTAGACGATCAGAAAAAGAGTTTGTCATATGAGGGGTGACGGTCATTAATATTACCCCAGATCACATATAAATTGCTCATTCCTACGTTAAAATCGGTTGCACTTTGAAAAGAACAACCGCCAGGATCGCCACCCATCCGCCGTAAACGAACACGAGATGGCAGTACAGTCGCTAATGCAATTCAAATGGGAGTTATGACGTGACTCCTTATGTAACAACTAGATGACAGCATTGTAAACCTGACAAAAGTTGTTACCGTCAAAACCTATAACGCCGAGCAATCTGAGTATATAATATGACATAGGATATTACACGAATCTACGGACACGGAAGTTCAGCTCAGATTAAAACCGTATCTTTCCCCTCCGTACCCACTGGTGTTAAAGACAAGGTGCTTGATAGGGTCACAGGACAGCTGTTGCCTCGTCTACTGTAATCTCTCCAAGTTCGTTTGATACCTTACAAATTCTCGATATGTCAACCTCTGGTGTCACACGGCACACATCTAGACGATATTCCAATTCCTCACACACACTGCGCAGGGTGTCACCATCTATCGCCTGCACCGCAGCTGTAGCTCCTGCAGGTTATTAACCAAATGAGGGTCGTAAACATTGTCTTTCACGTACCCTCCCAGGAAAAAAAAAAATCATAGAGGGCCAGGTCAGGTGAGTGCGGAGCCACCTCATCTAGTTTTCCTTCTTCGGCAGTGCAAGGACCAATTCAAAGTTGAGGAAAATGTCAGTGAGGTAGCCAGGCACGTGATAATGGAAATGAGGTTATGTACCATCTTGCTGAAAAATGAACATTTCTTCCTCTTCTGCAGTTATAACAGAACGATGAGTTGCGAAATTCAGGACACAAAAGGCTCTCCGAGATTTCGATAGTCTCATTTTTTAACAGTGACATTTTCCAATAATAGCCAGTGGGGACCACTTTTTAAAGTCAGAACAGTTCCGCGGACCACCTTACTCTTGTTCCCTTCGAAAGCAAATTGATAATTTTCGTAGCATATTTTAATGCCACTATACTTATATTTTAAAAGTGAATTAAGGTTCGGTACTTTGGTCCTCTGTTATGAATTTGGGTGGTCCCTGGCTGGATTACAGGCGCGGCGACAGATGTGCAGGGAAAAGATGTCGAGAAACACCACGTATATAGTGCTTTAGACGGATAGGGTAATAAATTTCATAAAATGCAGTACTGGGAGAAAAAGTGAAATTCGATTGCCATGTATCATTTCCAAATTCTGAGATTTTAGAGTGATATGCAATTCGTTTGAATTTTATTTTTTCTTCTGTCTTTTTTGAAGGACCACAAGGGCAGACCTCGAGGACCACAGGGGTCCGCAGACCATAGTTTGAGAAACGCTGAGCTAGGAGATACTAGTTGTCTATTGAGACTAACTGCTTTTGTACAGCTTACATACTTTCAGAAATAAACCATATTAAAATCGAAGCAATCATTTTGGGACAATTGTATATCTGTACGGATTAGTTTATATTTCAGCGCACCTGGTGTGTGTCCTTTACTCGCAGAAGAAGCGATCTTTTCTCAGCTTTGCAGCTATGCGATAGTCGGCCGGCGACCACTTCCCACAACATCAAAATCTTATTTGTATTAGACTGCCTGTGGTACCAAAAACTGGTTGAGTTAGCACCAAGAAAGACATAAGTAAACAAGAACAGGAAAGACTAGTTGGTTAGCGTTATGACGTCAAGAACTATTCTATATTGTTTCCTGTAGTGATAACTACTAGCTGAACTTTCTCCGGGGATTCGTAGTGTTACTGGCATAAAAATCTCTGCGGTTTATGCATCAAGCGTATGGCTTCCTAGTTGTATAGAAGCGACAAGCAGTGTGGACAAATTAGACAAGGCGATAATAGTGAAACCTTTTGAAACATGGCGGGTGTGAGGAGTGACACGTGCGCTCCAGTTCGCCGGTCTTATTAATGTATGTATGTATGGTCTATGGCTACTGATGTCGGGGTTTTGAAGTAATAAGGAAAATCATTCTCTTTGGCGTGAGATTGCATTACTGTAGGCTACAGTTTAAACCTTGTTATATCGGCTCCAGTGGCGGCTGGTGGTTTGAAAGTATGGTGGTGCACAATGAATATCGAAGAGGAGTTAAACATATTTTACTTTAAAGTTTAAAACCGTGTATACCTGAGGGGGTATACATATAAGGCTTATTTATATGCAATTAATAAAAAAATGACTAAATACAAGCATACGGTACCGGTACCTATTTATACAGAAAGTCCAAAAGTGGAAGGAGTCGTGGGCGGAGCTCTCTATATTGCGATTTACCCTCATGAAAAACATTTGAGCACAGAATCATCATCATCATCATCTATTTATTTATCTATGATCAGAATGCTACCAAGTACCAAGTGCAACATTTTCGTTGATAAAATTCAAATGCAGTTTTCGTAGGCAGTCGGGAGAAGCAGCACTTATTGTCAGAACGACAACTCTTACAACTTTAAAGCAAAATACAAGCTCCTTTATGTATTGTAATTGTCTGCATGCAGATTGAGAAAGTAATGTGCGAAATATGCGACTGTCCGTTGCACAAGCCGAATGAATACATTTTTCATGCTTATTACTTCGGACAAATGTCTAGTTGAAACAGATACTTTCCCAGTGAATTTAGTTTCTTCTGCACTGACATTGGTGTCCATGTCGGGGAGTGCGACAAACCGTTCTCAATGAGGAAAGCAGTAGACCACGCCTCTAACCCCCTGTCCCCGCATTAGCCGAACATCTCTATAAACTACCTTTCATAGGTTTTCAACATCTTTGCAAACCAAGAGGCTCGAAGGCTCCTGCAGGCGTACAAAACAAGACGCCAGCTGCAGATAGTCATGAATGAAAATTGTAAAAAATATATATATATATATTTTTTAATAGTAACAAAGCCGGGAGATTAGGAACATTACTGGGGGCGTGTACAAACTTGCAACCCCCTTGAGAAGCCGTCACTAATCGGTTCCATTATCAAAGAATGCAAGAAAAGGGGAATCCATTTGTTGGATCCGTATTAGAAAAATAGTCTCGGTAAAGATTTCCGACGGATAGGTTCTTTCACTTTCCTTTCTTTAGTTTTATTCTATTCGTAAAATAATAATTGATAAAACTACTCATATTTTCTTGTAATCTATTCCCAGCATCCGTTTTCCCTAAGAGAACTACTGCTAAAAGATTCGAAAGTATTCTTGAAATTTACGATTTATCTGACAGGACAATAATAATTACTCATGATGCTTGTTCGGTATTATGGTTTTTACTCCTATTGCGTACTCGGTAAATCCTTTTATTCTTGTCTGGTGTTTTTCAGGGAATTACCGGTCCATTACTTAAAATAAATCGCTTAATAAAGTTTCGGAAATACCCTTGAGCACATACATGTATTTCGAGGGTTGCTACGTCACTTGAACCGCATGACAACATTATAAGCATCTGTCTTCGAGCTACGAAGGTCTCAAGTTCGAGCCAAGAAAGAGTAAAGGCTATTTGCTTCGCCAATATACGTAGCTAGCGTAGAGGATGAAACTGATTCTTAACAGTCCGATTATACAGGGTGATTCACGAGTATTTCCCACCACTTACGGAGCTTATTTCGGAAGCCATTCTGAGCAAAATAGTCTTGTAAACATGTGTCCTAATGTTAGTTTTTTCAGAGTTACACTAATTTTAAATTATTTGTAAAATACCGTTATTTAGTTTTAAGGATAAAAGAATATTACAGATAAAGAATGAACTATTCAGGAGTGTCATTTCTTTAATTATATAGTATTCTGAAGCAAAAATTGTGTTGTGAATTCCATAGTTACTTCGTACAGATTTTTTTTTTTTCTATTTTTAACTACAAAATTACAATTTTCTTACGCATTTATCACAGCAATTGTTACAAATCACGCCACTGCACTCTTGTAAATTCTTTAAGACTGTAGAATCAAGTTCCTGAAGTAATATGATTTGTAACAATTTTTGTGATAAGTGCGTAAGAATGAAGTAATTTTTATTTAAAAATTGAAAAATAAAATTTGTACAAAGCAATTAATACATTTTAGCTTCAGAACACTAGCCAATTAAAGAAATTATACTTCTGAATAGACTACAATAGTTCATTCTATATTTGTAATATTCTTTTACCCTTAAAACTAAGAAGGTATTTTACTAATAACTTCAAATTAGTGTAACTCTGAAAATATTGAGATTAGGACACATGTTTATATTACATTTTTGCTCAGAAATAAGCTCCGTAAGTGGCGGTAAATTTTCGTGAATCACCCTGTATAGTGGATGTTACACAAATCAATGTCATGAAGTGCAGGATGAACCAGTCAGGGCTAGACTCCTAACCGCACTCACGGCGGCTGATTCATACGTAACGACGCTACCATATGCGGAGGATTCGTTCCGCGCTTTTGCGGTTAGTATTGCGTAATGATGTACTTACGGAATTCACAATTCATGTTCGAAATGATGTCCTTGTGATATCTGGCAGGCTGCACGTCTCCTGAAGACATGTCCAGCAACTCGCCGCATTTCGTTGCCCGAAATGGCTCGAATTTCATGCCAGATATTTTGTTTGAGTTCCTCAAATGAATGTGGGTTATCGCGTAAACTTTACTTTTAACCACTGAAGTGGAACCATGCTTCGTCACTATAAAAATTAAGGTAGGATTAAGTAGTCCATCATACACTATACTTGTTTTTTTTTTTTTTTTTTTAAGATGACCAGATTCAAAAAACAACTGAATGTCACACAGCGTGGCCTGTTGCTATGGTAACAACGGTTGAGTTGCCATTAACCCTTCCCCGTGGCGACTACACTCCTTGGCGACATTTTGTAAGGTTTTAGCATTGTACTTTTCGTCGTTGATTCTCTGTCGATTTTTGTATTGTTTTCTTACCTCCGCGTGAATTGACAATGAATGTTTTAACGTCAGCCATCTTCACAATTGCTGGCTTCCATCAGCGGCAGGTGGTAATGCCATATTGGCAACATGGCACTGGAGAAGTTCGGTCGCTTAACTGTCATATCCGTTTTTAAAAATACTAATAACTGTTGAACCACATTTCTTCACCTAAATCTGTTCTAATAATCGTGTCCCATTAACTTCAGAACTGCACGCATTTTGTAAGGTTTTAATTTTAATTTTGTTTGTACCTCTTATCACTGAAGACCCCTACCTGCTGAGCTGATGATAAACTTCTTTCGAGTTTCATTTAACATGTCCTCAGTGAGAACCTTGCTCCCATATGTTCGTTTCATCCTTAATCCAGACTCGTACGTGTGTGAGCCCCTTTACTGTAGCTTCTATGCAACGTTAAAGCCGTTCGCGTTTGTTGTAAAACCACCTATCATTGCAGGAAGAACTGGAGAGAATCTGTCTTAAAAATGGATGGTACGAGATTTCCTAACAGACCTTTCAACCGAAAACGGAAATGTGCTGGACTTCTGAGGAAGGTGTGAAGCCTAAAGCAATCAAGTGACGATGATGATGGTGGTGATGAGGACAATAACGACACTGAAAGTTTGCTTCATTGGTTAAATATGCTCTCACAAATCGACTTTAATTGCGGCTCGGACTAGTATTCGAACACATGCGCAGTACTGTATTGTGATGCCAAGTTCCCCCACCACTTCGCCTCTGCTTCCACTTCACAAAAAATGTTTTGATGGTTGTGTTTACAATCGTGTGAAGGACATTACCTTAGTAAATGGCTAAAACAAGCCGCGGGTTTTGTTATTCTTTTCTAGTATCGCAAATAGAACTAACCCATTGGGCACAGGAATGCCGTCTGGGCGTATACCGATCATTTTAATAAAAACTTCTGTGTGTCCCAACGAATGAATGAGCCTGTTGACACGCGTACTAACTATGCCTGTGTGTAATTCCATGTACCGTTACGTAGTTTACATTTTCATAATCTGAGGGAGTAGAAGCAAAATATTGACAAACAAAAATCGATTGTACAGTTTGAAGGACAGCTACCATGCTTTCTCGATTTTCGAGATTAAGAAGTTGTTTTCGGAATGCCGTTTCTACTCGTGTGTCTGTTTTTGCCAAAGTAGGAGAATTGGATTAATCTTGCTCAGGATAGGGACCAATGGCGGGCTTATTGAGTGCGGCAATGAACCTCCGGGTTCCTTAAATGCCAATAAGTAAGTAAGGAGAATTGGAGACTAGACTACTTACTGGTGACGAGGGAAAAGAAAAATCGTTTTTCAGAAGTTAGAGGATACTTCAGAATTACTTAAAACAATTGCAGTGTTTCATTTTGATCTCCATAAAAATAAAATAAGGAACTGGGATCAATACGTAGTTTAAAGACGAGAAACGAAAGAATGACGAAGTTCTTCAATGAGTACTGTGCTCCAACCACGAGAAAGTCTCTGCCGGATGAGACGAAGCGGGGTGATACTGTGAATGAATGTTGTCATCAGGTCACACACGTGGGTACTCATATCTCTATTGGCTCGCTCTCACAGCACAAACAATAACATTGATACATGTTTATACTACCCTAGTTACAAAATTAGATCACTGTTAATCTCCTGGTCTTTTAATCTCTCCATGCAGGAAATAACAAATTCAGGAAAGCGCATGGTTTTTAAACAGACGTTATAACGATAATATTATATATCTACTTCGCTCCAGTAGATGACGCAATAGTAAGCACATTCCTTTCACGGTTGATTTCCTGGTTGGAGAACAGTACGTATGTCGCAGGTAATAAAACGAAACCATATTCGACGTTCTATTTTTATAATAATTGTTGTTGCTAAGGATAACTTGTCAGAATAACTTCAAATTTCAACGGCTACCGACGTAACTCACGTGATAGGCGCGTTTGCCTTTTGATTCGCAGCTATGCTTGGACTTGGGTTCGATTCCAGCCTGGGCTAATTACCTAGTTGGGTTTTTCTTTCCGAGATTTACTCCAATTATAAGCCGAATGTCTGCAATCATGGCGAATTCTCGGCCTTAAGTCGCCAAATACGATCTCGCTATAATATATTTCATCGACGCTAAGTAAGATAGTTGATGCAGCGTTGTTAAATAACGACTGAAAGTTAAGTTCGGCTACTGCATAAAGCATCATCGACACCACAAGCATTTGACCGATTCGATGTTCACAAAATACTTACAGAATGATTGTCATATAATAATTATTAGTACGCTATTTTCAGAAATTTGTTACAGATTTTTGTAGTGTGCAACAGAGGGCTACTTGGAGATAAGTTCTGTGTTCTATAGTTATAGTCGCGAATTCCCGGCGTGAGAGTCTTAGGAAGTCAAGGCTCTATAAAGTCTAGGTAGATATCGTTCGCCATTTTTGTTCTTTCGTTGCTGAGCTACCAGACGAGGGATCTATTTGCCACACCGTTAAACATTATCATGTCGTAGCTCCTATGATAATAAGTCAAACGCACTGGAATTCAGCAAATAATTGAGCGGCAAATAACGTTCTCGTGTGCTTTCTGCGAACGCAAATGAAAGAGCCAAAATGGCAGGCGATTATATTAAGTATTTATCGAGCCTTAGGAAATGCTTAACATCTTCTTCAGCGAATCACAAGACGCACACGTTTAAATGTAGCCGACCTGCAACGTGATTGGCTGCCGGAAATTAGAGCGACGGGACTATAGTATGCTTTGACACTTTCACGATGATCAACGTGGTGCGAGATTTTTTGGTATTTGCACCGTGTCCTAGATGTGGTTACATTGAACTAGAGAATATCCCTTGGAAATGGATCCAACAGATAGTTTTACCCATTCTCATTTCTCTACCTTCTCTGATAAATGAGCAGACATGTTGCTCCGAAACGTTGGATATCTCTGCACCTAAGACACTGAAATTATCCTAAAATCTCACACTACAATTTTGTATTTCGTACGTGTAGACTACTGTTTTTTATTTATTTTTATTTTTTTTTTTCACTTGTACGGAGGATGGACCTGATGGCTTGCACTGCACCCTGAGGCTTATTGTGCTTATCACGCCTGTTCTGTGAATGATTGGATAGCCGAACGGCCGCGCTCTTGTACAGACCCAGAAACAAAATTTGAGCCACCTAATTTGTTTCAGATACAACGCATTGCGCATGTGCAATAAACAAGAGCGCCTAAATGTATGTTACTTGTGAACAGTCTTGCGTAGCTTGTTGCCTACATAGATGACTGCTACCAAGACGGCCCATTTTTTAATTCCGTAAGATTTATGCAAGTACAGCACGCCGCACCGTGAACTTATCCCGGGCTATGGTATTGATATGATGATGATGATGATGATGTGACTTAATGATGGTGAAATGAGTCCGATGTCCAACGTCGAAAGTTATCCAGCAAAAATTCTGCTTCAATTGGTTGAGGGAAACCCCAACCAGGATTTTAACCCGGGCCCGCTCGTTTCACGGTCAGACGTGCTAACCATTACTTCACAGTGGTGAACTTAGACTACTGTTACAAAGCAGCGAAAGTGTTCCGTCATTTTAATCATAAACGTAGGTTCTTGGATCTTTTGTAACAGATGTCCTTAATATTTGGGTCATTGTTTTTGTTTTAATTTTTTATATCCCTAGACATATTTCTTCCAGGTTCATAACTTTGATTAAATACAGTTCTTGTAATTTTCAGTAAAAATATAAATGTTATGTGCAGCACTTAATATTGTCTATTATAAATATTTTAGATTAATTTTTAATATACTATTCTTCGAGTTATAGTATATTATGACTTTTAATTTTTCATTTTTTCCTAAGAATATCAAAGCTCTAATGTAGTTTCTTAATTGAGGTGTCGTCCCTTTTGTGTATTATACCGCATTTACAATGTACATAATGCCTATGAAGCAGATTTTTTTGTAGTGTTCTGTTTTTCCGCTCATCCGACGAGTATTATTGCCATAACACCGTCTCATCAACTTGTCATAGCATCTGTATTAAAATTAGGGAAAGGTGTACATACCTTGGTTTCTTTAAGAGGTTATCTGGCTCTTATTACATTACTTTTCGTTGATGAAAATGATTGTCTTATGTAAAGAAAAATCTTATAGATAAATATGGAAAACAGCTACACATAACCTCTTCTTCTAGCACATCATGCGTTTTACATTGTTTTGTAAAGTTTTGAAATGCAGAACTACATCATCAGAAATTGAAGGACAGACAACGGAAAAAAGAAATAATTTGACGAAGAAACACGACAGTTGTGTATTCATATAACCATAGACGGTTTTGTGCTTCACGCGAATTTCTTAGAAGTGTGTCTGCGATGCATAGAAAATATCTTGCCTCTCTACACCGCATAGGCTTGTAAGTTTATGAAATAGGGGAGCCAAGACAGTCAAATAATAATATAATAATAATAATAATAATAATAATAATATAATACGAATGGCCTTCTATGCCCAAGGTTGACGGGTCGATCCCGCCAGGTCGATGGCATTTTTGTGCTTAAATGAAAAAGGCTAAATTCAAGATTTATTTCATTTAAAAGAACTCTTGCGGGACAAAATTCCGATTATAATATAAACTCAATTTTGTTGCCATTCGTTAAATAAAAATCAAACATTTAAACATTTATTATTATTATTATTATTATTATTATTAATATTCTTCAGTTATTTTAAGAACAGTATGATTTCTCAAAGAAACGTAACTATTTTCTGTTTATAAAGGGTGCGTCAGAAAGAACGGATGGATTTCAAACTATTTTACGCAACGAGGAGAGAATATAGTGAACCATTAACTTTGGGTCAGCAAAATGCAGTTTCAGTTGAGAATATGGTGTTTTCTGGTGCAAATGAACCATCGTGAGCTATTTTTGAAAAATGAAGATTAATCGCCACTCAAACTCATTTCGACATCGGATGTCACGCTAGTTCCAACTCGGAATACAATTTTGATTTTGGCTTCATTTCGTATCACAGGTTCAACATTAAAGAAGAAATCACCTGGACGAAATTCTATTGCACTGAGATTGTCCGAGGCTACGGTAAGATCTCGCGCCCTGCGACTTCTTTCTTTGGGACCATTTGAAGGCGTATTTTTCGATCATACACTGGACGAACTGAAGACAGCGATTCGTGAAGAAATCGTTAGCAATTGCAGCTATGACTGAAAAGTGATGGCGAACATCAGAAAACGCCTCGATGCCTGTATTGAAAGCCAGGACATCATATGGATAATGTTGTTTTCCATAAATAAACTGCATGTATTGGTGAATATGTTGATAACAATAAATTTTGATTTGATGAATCTTTGAATTTTCTTGCCATGTGAAATCCATCCGTTCTTTCTGACGCACCCTTGGAAGAAATGAATTCAAGTTTGATTTTTTTCCCGCTGTTAATTATTATCGTTCCCTGCACAATTTTATTCGATTCAATAAAACAATCGAACAAACAAAATATTATTATTATTATTATTATTATTATTATTATTATTATTATTATTATTATTATTATTATTAAGCTATTCCTCAGTTATTTCCTGACCATTTCTCAAGAAAGGAACCGGGATTCGTTTTCAGGTACATCAACAAAATATCATTAATTTTACAGTACAAGCAAAAAAACTTATCTTAGCCGAACTTCTGTCTTTATTGCAAATGAACCATTGAACTACCAAACTTACATTAATTCAAAATAACGACTATTCTCAGTTGCAACAATGATATATTTCAGATTTTAAAGTTTACTAATAATAGTTTTTAGTATATTAAATTTGTTTTGAGAAAAATCACTTGGACCCTTTTTTACATAACAGAAGCGATATGTAGGCCTATGTTTAGTCATCTGTCTGGAGACTGATTGGAAGCTCATAAATTACACCAAGTTATTTATGAGGCAACTAAGCCTAGAGATAATGGGGTAGAATAACCAGTTTCTTTCCCCTCCATTGCATACATCACTAACTAGCACCATGTTTCACTAATCAGACTTAGATGTATACAGTTGTTCTTCCTCTGACACAATCACATCGTTAAGTGATATTATGTACTGTTTGATAATATACTGTAGATGTAGGCTATCAGCCAGAACCTCATATGCAAGTTTTCTGGTAAATCCTTTATTATCAGATGTGAACAAATAAGACATTTCTCTCCGAGTACGTAAGTTTCCACATTATTTTCATTCCGTGATTGCTTCATTATGATTGTCTGTTGTGTTGTTCTCGGTTTTAGACGGACGTTATGTAAAGTCGCATTTACAGTGACCCGGGAAAGTGTAGGGAGGGAGTGACGGCAGTCCCATAACGCAGTTACAACTTCAAGGTTGTATTGTTTACATCAGTCCGTACTTCGAAATGCCAAGATAACTGGTTTGAAAGTGGTGCAGTCTATACGATGCGCATTTTCTTTACCTGTTCTTTCCGCATTTTCATCGTGTGCTTCCAATTCGTATCCGTAAACACCGCTCCCACGTTTACCCATTCCTCAGATTCTATCTGCGTGATTTGTGTCTAACACGGCGACTTTGGAAGCCTTGTAGGGCGTTCACGACGTTATTCATTCCTGTGGCAGGGCATACAACTTCGATTGGAATAGAATTGGCTCCGTTCCCTGCATGTGTAGGCCCCCCCCATCGCGGTTAAACAGTTACTCTTCAGCAACAATGGCTTCGCTGTTTTTGTAGAGTACACTGGCATTTTGTTCTAAGAATAATAAAATTAAGCTACACCACTTCACTTTCCCTTTTGTACTTAATTGTAAGTATAAAGGATTGTGGTACTGTACAAAAAGGAATTTAGATATTTTGACCGAAATATATTGCTTTTCCATAGCCTGAAATGTTGCATCAGAAACCAGTTTTTGAAACTCCATATCCAATTTGATCAAGGTAACAAATGTATTGGTATTTTCCTGGACGTAAGAAAAGCATTTGATACAGTGAAACATGATATCTCAATTGAGAAATTAGACTTATTAGGAATCAAAGGTAATGCTTTAAACTTAATAAAATCGTATCTTAACGACAGAATTCAAATAACGAAAATTGACAATTATTCAAGTGAACCTTTAATTATTAATATAGGTGACCCAAGGCACAGTACTAGGCCCTATTCTATTTAGCAATACAATGGTGTTCACTATTCTTATGCAGATGACACGGTTTTACTTTTTGGTGGACAAACTGGTATATGATGCATATAATAATTCAAATAATGGACTTAAATTAATAAAAAAAATGGTTTGATATAAATTATCTTTCTATCAACGAAAATAAAACCATGATTATTCCATTCTCATTATCTGAAAAATGTAACAAACCTCCTACATTTATATTAAGTATTAAATTACATAATTCTGATTGTTGTCTTATACAGTGTAAATGTCCGATTATTAAAGAGTCCTCTAAAGTTAACTATTTAGGCATAATTTTCGATAATCATTTAAAATGGAACCAACATATTAATTACCTTTGTAATAAATTACGTAAAATAGTATTTTATTGTGGAATTACTTATCAAGTTTCTTACGCACAATATATTTAACTTTATTTCAATCGGTAATTATGTATGGAATTGTAGGATGGGGTAGCTCATTTAAATCCAATTTTAATCCACTTTATTTATTACAGAAGAAAATAATTAAAATGTCTTCATAAACTTATCGATTTTCCATCTCAAAATTTGTTTTTAGACTTTATTGTACTTAACGTAAGACAAATTTATTATATTGTATTAATAAAATTCATACATAAAAATCGAAATAATTTTGAATTGTATTCTCATAGTTATGAAACAAAATTATGAATTCTTTAAGATTGTTTGAACCAAAATGCAACACTGTTACAGTATTTAATCATAGTAGTAATTTAGGCCCAAGAATATATAACAAATTTATATTTAAATATCCTAATCTTGTCAATTCTAATAGTTCTAGTATTAAATTAAAAAAAAATTACGTATGGATTTTATAAAAATTGAAAAATTGTAAATTTAAATTTATATACAGTACTATAATTGCATAGTAGACATAAGACAAACTGTATTGTATAATTATTAATTTCAATTCAGGAATCCGCCCCTGAGCACGAGTTCTACTCTTTCAGGTGCGAGCTAAAGTTTTTTTTTGTATATATTATATTTTATGTTACAATTATTAGCAAAATAATAAATAAATTAATTAATTAATCTTACTCGCCACAGTATCAAATATTGCTTCGGAAATTAGTTTTTGAAACTTCAAACTCATATTTACCTTACTCGCTACCGGCAGATACGTTGCATTAGAAACCTCTTTTTGAAACTTCATATTCAAATGTGATCTGCATATCTCATTCAGAGTTGATTACGTCGAATAGTTTGGGGAAAGCTGTTCCTCTGATGTAGGTTACTATGCAGACTGGTTATTCTAAAAGGTATTTACTGTAATTCATATTTATTTGTTCTAAGAGATTGCTTGTGCCGAATTAAAATATTGGAGGAATGTAGTTCGACTGGACTTAATAGGAAAGTTAAGTGGCAAATTATGATTTAGCATGGTATAGTTAAGGCGTTCTCTGGAACAAGAACTTAACTACAAGATCTTGAATTTGAGATAAAGCATCAAACATAAGGTGTGGTATAACAGAATTGTTCAGAACGACATTCAAATATTTCTAGAGGGCGCTGTCTCTTTTGGAGGGAAATAATATTTTATCAGGAGAGAGATGTGTGACTCGTATTAAAGGATTCAGTTTGTGTTGGGGGGGGAAACTGCGTAACATACGCTAAGTTGTTATTCCAAAGAACGCCTCGATTTTATTATACACAACGTAGAATAATCTAAATTATTATTTTTTCGTAAATGTGTTGATAGATTGCGAATGTTAAAATGTTGTATCTGTTCTACTGCTACTACTAGGGCCTACTACTACTACTACTACTACTACTACTACTACTACTACTACTACTACTACTACTACTACTACTACTACTACTCCTGCTGCTGCTGCTGCTACATAGACTGGGTTGATCTTTCTCTTCTGGGTCATTGTAATTTTCGATGTTAATGTTGATAACACATTTAGCGTTTCTTATATTTTCAATGTCCTGCACCGTAGCGTCGTGGTTTAACAAGCAGACATTCTCATGGGTGCGGATAAAGTTTTTTTTTTTCCTCCACCAAGTTAATAATGTCAAAATAAGTGTTTATAGAAATTTTGGCTACTCGAGCACAATTACGAGGGCCCCATAGAAAATAAGTTTCTCTGGGGTAGATTGTAGAAAGGAAACACAATTTCATGGAAAAATTTAATGTAACAGATACAGGTATTGTTGAACTATTTTCCAACCGAAAATGAGACATTTGTCATACCGTGCGATCACAGAATTTCAAATGTTTGCTGTAACAATACTGAGCCACAGCCGAACACTAATGTTAGTAGTTAGATCGTGAAAAAAATGTAACCTGCGTGACCACGCCCAATGTTGCCACGTCCTCTCGCTACGGAGATGAGGGTGTCGAAGTTGCTATAAAATTAGCCGTGCCGCGCTGCCTCTATCAGTGATATCTCGGTATCGAGAGAAGCTACAGACCTGTATGATCACTCGTTTCATTTGTTTTCATTTGTAATCACGAGTTCTGCAATATTAAAATGATAATAGATATGCACGATATACTTTGAACCATAGTGAAAAATTTATTGTGAGCTGGGACTAGTTTTGGAATTTCGCTTCATATGAAGAAATAATATATTGCATTCCCTTCATTAATTACTTCTCTTATCATAGATCTTTTATCCAGTCTGCTGTCAAAAAATCTGAAATTTAGAATTTATAAAACAGTTATATTACCGGTTGTTCTTTATGGTTGTGAAACTTGGACTCTCACTTTGAGAGAGAAACATAGGTTAAGGGCATTTGAGAATAAGGTGCTTAGGAAAATATTTGGGGCTAACAGGGATGAAGTTACAGGAGAATGGAGAAAGTTACACAACACAGAACTGCACGCATTGTATTCTTCACCTGACATAAGTTAATTAGGAACATTAAATCCAGACGTTTGAGATGGGCAGGGCATGTAGCACGTATGGGCTAATCCAGAAATGCATATAGAGTGTTAGTTGGGAGGCCGGAGGGAAAAAGACCTTTAGGGAGGCCGAGACGTAGATGGGAAGATATTAAAATAGATTTGAGGGAGGTGGGATATGATGATAGAGTATGGATTAATCTTGCTCAGGATAGGGACCAATGGCGGGCTTATGTGAGGGCGGCAATGAACCTCCGGGTTCCTTAAAAGCCAGTAGGCCTAAGTAAGTATCATAGATCTATACTCTCCATTTGTAAACCGAAACACAAAATGAAACATTCAACTACAGTTTCATTCCCGTATGGGTGACGTATTCTGCATACGTGTCTTGTGTTTCCCTAAATAGCTCATAATTATTTTCTCGTGGTTCTCCCATTTCCCCTCATCATCATTCCACCAATACTCCACAATCACTCACGCTCTGCGAGGTCTCGAGCGAGGCCTCCAGAACAAAAAAAAAAAGGCTGATAGACATACACATTCGTGCTTAATAAAATTATTATTATTATTATTATTATTATTATTATTATTATTATTATTATTATTATTATAGTGCCTTCATGGCATGTTACGTGATACCTTTTTACCTTTTATTATTATTATTATTATTATTATTTTATTATTATTATTACATGTGTTTTCCTTTTCATCCTTTAAACTTGTTAACTGGTAACTGGTTCTTTTTAACTATGGACATGACCTGATTGCTTGAATTCTTAAACTGCTAGTCTTCTCGAGTTAATCTGTTGTTTAATTACAGTATCTTGAATGTGTTGGGTATTTACTACATTTTCTGGCACGGTACAAGATGAAAAGGAAAATCGTAACGATTGAAGTCTTGTCTCTGTGGTGCCATTACCGAATTCTGAGGCGTCGACGCCATTGTTTTTCTAGTAGTTTTTACACACGGATCCCATGCTGATGATTACGATGATCGTGAATTATGGAGAATTGGTAGGATGATAGTGGTGAAACGCGATAACTGCGATGAAAATGATAAAACACAGTCATTAACTATCGCGAAATCCGCTTTAATATGAAGTCAGGTTTTCATTTTACAAAGCTGACACACCGTGCGACTGACATGAATCAAATGGTGAAATTTGTCTCTTAGGAATATGATGCATTGCCCCCCCTCCTTGCCTGGATTTTTAGGACCGGTTATAAGTATTAATGTAAGTAAATGGGGGGTGAATTGTGAAAATGAAGACCGGAAAAATGGAAGTTTCTCGAGAAAACAACTCTTTAAAGTTTAATTCGACTGGTCTGAATACCGGTATGTGTAATTTGCTGTAGTTACATGACATAATCATCTTCGGTCTTACTAATAAAAACTCTATATACAGACGTTTAACTGTCTTATACTTATACAATGAGTATGTAAATTCCTGACTAATAATAATCACTACATACGTCGTGTATAACAGTATAACTGTTACACAGCTACGTCATAGTTTCGTCATTACTTCGTTACGAAAGGTAATAGAATATCTGAGGTTCTCTGTTGCATCCGGTAGAGCGCTCTAGTGTGGCGTGTTAAGTATCGATAGTACAACTGGCTCTAATCGATTACCACACTATATTTTGGTGAAAGAGTAGGGTAATTCCGGGTTAGATGGCCATAGTTTTTAAATCACTTAGAACAGGATAACCGATTGGTAAAGAAATACGAAACAAATAAAGTACGTTCCTTCAAGGTTATATTTCACCACTACAGTGCCTCAGGGCGCATAGAATTCAATGATGTAATAAAAAAAACAAGTTTGAAATATAATAGGTCACTGGCCATCTCACCCAACATATGTGGGTGAGATGGGCATAGGATATAGGGATAGATGGCCACCATTATTTTTAAGTAAATTCACAACAATTTTTTGTAAAACAATGACTGGACACACAAATATAGTGTCTAAGTGCATAATTATGATTGTTTGGAATTTTTCAACAACTTCATTTTTTGTTTTTTTCCTCTTTCAGTGAATTTTCCTTAAAATAACACAGAAATAAATTGAAACGCTTATGAACACATTATAATAATAATCCGAGGCACGACAGCCCATGAAGGACCATGATCGAACAGCCGGCTGCTGGCCTCACGTCCACATGCTGAAGCAGAGGTGGACGATCATCCAACCAAAATGGAGGTATCGTGTGATTAGCACGATGATCCCCCCAGCCGTTACGGCAGGCTTTCGTAACAGGATTTCGCTACCTATCGTAGCTACCCAAGTGCATCACGATGCTGGGTGGGCACCGGTCCTATACACTGGCTGAAATTTCATGAGAAAATTTCTTCTTCCATGAGGGCTCGAACCAGTGCGAATTCCGTAACGCGAGTCCTAGGCAGGATGCCTTTCTGGACGGCCTCGTAATTGCGGTCGAGTGGCCAAAATTTGTATAAGCACTCCTTTTGACATTATTAACATGGTGAAAGAAAAATAATTACTTTTTTGGCTGCCCCCATCTGAATGCTTGCTTGTCAGCCAGTCAGAGAATATTGCCAAGTTCTTCAGCAAAAATGTAAGCGAGACTATAGACATCGGTCCCTGTAAGGGAAAAACCATGTTCCTGCATATTTAATATGGCGGACAAACCTACATTCACTGTCATTGCCTATGTTTCACTTGATCCCATTGCACCCTTTGCAGGATTGCCTGTTTTAACTCTTCTTTACAGGGCTTTTTTTGGAATATGAAATGTAATGACGGCTTGACCTACAGAATTGTCATATTTAACTGCTTCAAAAGCACGGTTTAAGTCATCTTCGTTCCAAAGACGCGGTTACTGCCGGGCTTTGCTTTACATTTTATCGGAATCTAGAAATAACGATACTTTTAACATAAAAATACTCCTCAATTGTAGGCCATCTGTCGCGGAGAAATGCTGACCATCTCTCCTTTTTTTTACGGGAGAGATGGCCATACCGCGTAGTAAAAACTGGCAGCAGTGAAAAGAACAAATACAGTTAAAATAGAATGTTTAAAGATGCCTTACCTCTTTAATAATGTTTCCAGCAAATTTCCTCACAAAATGCAGTATTTCTCTATTGTTATTTCAGAAAGTGTAAAATTATTGCTGGCTCACAAACTCACGAACGGCTACAAAACGCGGAAATAATAACCTTACGTTTTCGCAGATGCAACAATCACTTCGTTTAATTAACATCTGGCGGCAAACCGATTTTCATTCGAAAAAAAGATGATTAGAATAAAAATGAGAGCTGTTGGCCGTCTCACCCGCATGGCTACCTCCCCCGGAATTACCAAGCTACAGCAATATTATTCTAATTATTTTGTGCTCATTGGTTTGTTCTGTGGTTACAAGGCAACCATCATCATAAAATGACAGTCGATACGAACAGCTGTTAGAGGGACGATCATTTTTTCTCTATATACAACGCTTAAACAAGGGATTTCGTGTACAGTATATAACTACTGCAAAGCAATTCGCATTGTACAGTTACAGGCTGTTTATACATCCATCGATTATGCATGGTTTATTAGTAACGTTTTCTGTCTCACTCTGCATTAGTCTCGTATAAAAAACTATACACGGTTTATTAGTATATAAGACCGCTAGAATATTTGTTGTGGTCTCCTTTATAAATGTTTTCAATAATACACAGCATTGTGCAATGAGAAGGCCCTGACCGACGCCGCCCTCGCGCGAAGTCTTCCTTGCTGTTGCTATGTTCATCAGCTGATCGATAACAGCTGTTGTATGCTGGGCTGCTCGGCCTGTCCTGTTCGTGAATAGAGAAGTCACCAAAAGCAAGCGATGACGCTTTCACATGTACTGAAAGATAAACTACGTGACAAACTGACGGAAACACGCAAGTCTATTATTAGTGTGTGTCTTCATTGAACTGAGGCATTTAGCAGACGAGAATTGAAATTGCGTGAGTCTGCGTATGTGACGATTAGGTTTGGAAATAAAAAAAAATAAGGTTATTAAGGTATATGATACGATGTATTGATTTGATTGATTCATTCTCCGTTTTCTATTCTATTCCTATCATTTACAATTGCTAACTCTTCACTATTTTACTCTTTCAGTATATTTCAATTTATTCTATTATTTTCTTTTCCCCCCTGAGTCTCCCCCTTCTTCATTCCTTGCTTTCTAATCTCTACCATCACTCACCTTGACTATTCCTTACTCCTACATCACTTTACTGTTTATATTTCTTAACATTACATAATAATTATTTACGTTACAGGACCGTTATGTAATAGTAATATACGTTACAAGCGCGGTATGTTGACGTTTTCATGGTCGAGGAAAAGATTGAAAAAGCGAAACGTATTTGAGCTTTTTTAATTTCCGAGAACATGAAAACAAACATACCGCTCGTGTATCATACATTATTTTGTGCGAAGATCGTTTATTACATACCTGAAAGACGAATTTCTAATTAGTTGCAATGAAATCTCCATGTTGGTTTCTGTTTAATGACGGCAACTTCGGAAAACCAAAATATCTTTCTTCAACATTGTTGCTATAAAATGTTTTCTGTGTTTACTATACTCCAGCAGGCCGTGATATACGTCTGTCTTTTTTTTTTTTTTTTTTTCCCAGTCTATAAATGCGAACTTAAAACAAACGGTAAAGTTATGTAATGATTTATTATTCATTTTAATATTTTAACAATATTATTTATATAACATATTGCAGTAATAACATCGGCATCTGGAATCTTGTTGATTTTTTCACGACTTCCTTAATGTTACTTGTATCAGGAATGCAATAAGTTTCGTGGAGTAGTAGACTTTACTTAATTTTTGCAAATATTTAAAAACAATAATTAACATTGCAATTTAGGTGAAATTGCAGTGGTAAGTTTCCAATTTATAATTATTACTATGTTAAACGTCTCTAAAAATAATATGTTAAAAGCCTAAAGCAGTAAAATGAATGTCGCGCTTAAGCGGTAAGAAGAGGGAAATTATTATGTGTGTTACGTTGGGAATACTGAATGTGGTATTTCACACTTACCGCGTATTGGTTCCGTGCGGAAAACAAGCAAATACGCACGATCTCGCGCAATAATCTGTTACTATGGTAGGAAAATAAAACAAAAGTGTTTAAACTACAAATGGTTTTTGTCTGAGATTAATGGCCTTTCATGAGAAGTTTTCTTACTTTAAATCTACGGGGAAGAGAACTATGTCTTTTTAGTGATCCTCTGTTTTTCAAACCAGCAGAAAACCCAGTATATCTATGCTTTGAAATTATACAAGCACAAAAAAATGCATTAGATGTCGCAGTAATATAGATCTTGATTATACAGGTCTTCATGAGACGAGGCTTTTGCTGAACTGCATCCATTTGCAGGACGTTTACTTTGTGTGTTTGGCTTAACCTGTTCATGTGAGCAATAATTATCTTCCGTAATGAACAGTATCAAAGCGTGTCTCGCGCATCATAACAGATTTCCACTTGGTTGATGCTTTATGAATTATAAGCTTATGTGGTCTTCAAGCGGATACTGTCAGTGGTGAAGAGGGAGAGATTTTAAAAATCATTAGAACGCGATTCTAATTTTATTTATTTGTCTTCAAAGCACATCAAAATGTTTTCCTTTATGTTGAACAATTACTGAAACCCTATGATGAATTTTGTACGAGATGGAAAATAACTTTGTAAAGATAACTCCATTATAGGCCAAATCGACCCAAAGGATGGCGGGAGGTTAAGGCTCCCATCTTTACAGACAGTCGGCTTCGGAATAGTATGTATACACAGCTGCTATGAATTGTGTACGGGCTATTCCATATGAAATCGATCAGTAAAAAACATTTTTTAATGCTCTTAATTTTCCCTATTTACCGTATACAAGGTGCTGAGGAGAGTGCATTTGCAAAAATATACTATCGAAAGTCAAACGGTTTTCGTACTATTGAGCGACAAATTTAGCGTATTTTATAAAAACAAGCCGCTTTCAGCGCTCAGAACTCTGGAACCGTTTACTGCAGAACATTGAACGAGAGCTCATTTTGAAGCTGACATTTGGTAGGTTATGATAAGAAGTAATCCTTATTTTTATTGTATACAGAGAGACAGATAATCTGATTTTACTTAGTTTTAGGCTTTTTGCCCAATTTTAAAAATATATAAAAAAAAATATTGAGAAAAAATCTTGCATTATTAAGAGGGATTCGGCATTGTTTGCTTAGTGTCACGGCAATAAGTTTCGGGGTATTAAATAAATTATTTTCACACGCCTAGACTTGAAAGGCGCAACACAGCAAGCACTGGCCGAGAGATGAAGATAAGCGAGCGCTGGGCGTCATTTTACTCCTGTGTTTATGAAAACCTGTGATAAAGCTAGCCCAGCTATGCGCTTAGACGAAACATCACGTGTTTATGTCTCCTGGCCTTGCTTGCCTGGCTAGCTCCCGCCTCAGTCAGCTGGTTAGCTCACGCGCGTACTATTTATTTTCTTTATTTGATTTTTCAATACTTTCTTATTAACGTTGCACCAGTAAAAAATACGTGTTTATTTGAACTTTCAATGCGGAATCTAACTATATTTTTTTTAATATTTTTTTCGTGGGTAAAGTTGTCTTAATTAAGAAAAATCTAAATTTCTCCATTTCCATAAAAAGTAAGAAAAACTGTTTACATGTCAATATAAACTTTAACTTCTCAGCATCAAAATAAACCATGATTTTGATCACTGGGTGAAAACAAGCGACAACAGTTTAAAGTTGCTAATTTTATGAAAATACGATAAATTTAAATATTTTAAATTTAAACACTATGAAGTTCTGATGCCTCAAACTTTGCACAAAGCATTGTATCACAGTTGTCAACGGACAGAAAAAGTTTCATTATATTTAAAAATTGCAAGGTCAATTTTCTCTATATTTCGGTCGATTTGAGATGGAATAGGCCACGTACAATGTACATTAGGCCTATTGTAATCGATATCTCGCGTGTCATACAGCCTGAGCAAAAATCGTAAGGAATATTGTTGTTACACAACTTCATTTTTAGACATGTTTGCAGCTAGTGGTATTGAACCTTTATCGTAGAATATAAAATGTGAGTATTGTAGTAGTTGGAGTGACTAAAATACAATGTTTATCCTCGATCTGCCAAGAGTGACGTTTTCGCCTTCGTCTCAGTGTCCAAATGCTTCCTGAATGTGCAGTGCAAATTCTCAGCACATGATGACTACCCTTGGTACTTCCGTACTAGATTTAGCACTTGTTATAAAGTGTTTAATGTTTCTAGTACGTACGTTAAACAAGCTAATACATTTCCGACTTGCTTCACGTAAGGAATAGATTAGTTTTAGGAGCAAAATTTAAAGCTATGTTCTTTCAAAGATAATTCATCATCATCATCATCATCATCATCATCATCAGATTCATTTTAAGGCAGTTATCTACTTTAAAGCACTGTAGTTTTTTTTTAATTTTTCAGAAATAGATATTGTTTAAATTGTTGGAAAACTATGTAATATAAAAGTAATGAACCCCTTGTCATTTTAGGCACGAAGAGCCACTGTATGTGATGTAACTGGGAACATACCACGACACTTTTTATTTCACATTTAAATTTGCCCTATAACACTGGACAATGCGCGTTAAATGTCTGTTAAATTTACTACAATATGTGAAAGAAACAACTGGATTTGCGGTTGTGAATCTACAAATAAATTATTTTGTTTCCCGTGCCTGCTATTTGTTAAGGGTAAAGATACGAGCTGGACATACACTGGTGTGTAGATTTAAGCCATTTGACACAGAAAATTAAGAAGCATGAGGAATCTATTGCTCGTAAGAATGCTTGGCTAGATTTATCAATCCTTGGAAGAACAGAAATTAGGCAACAGCTTTTCCCCTTGCCTCTCGCTCTGCACGCAAGTCCAGAAGCTGGCTCGGCGAGGTTCAGAGGGGAAATTGAACCTCGGAAGCTTACAAGCATGTAGGTATTCGATCTCTGCGGTTCATAGGTTTTAATACGACAAAAATATGTTAGAGCCGGAAGTAAACTTATTAAAGATGAGCAAGAAACAATGAATGATAGTGTAAATTATAATAGAGCCTATAATGATAGTAATTAAGACGCGAGTATGTTTGTTCGCGGTTCATAGGTTTTAATACGAAACGTGTTAAGAGCCGGACTGAGTAAACTTATTAAAGATGAGCAAAGTTTAAACAATGAATGATAGTGTAATTTAAATATTTATTTATTTAACAGAATTATATTGTTTTCCTTAAATTCTCTTAAAGAATAATCAAAACCTGAACTTTTGAGGAACAATAATGTAAATGTATAATCTAGATTTCGAATAAATACATTTATTTAAAGAATTAAATTGTTTTTCCTGGGGTTCTCTGAACCATTGAACGCATAGGACGCACCGCCACTCATCATATACAACAGGGAAGGGGTAAGGGAAATAGGGAATGACGAAAGGTGTAAATTTCACCTCTTTGCAGTTCCGAACAGTCTTGTATATAATGCAGTTCGTAACTACAAAACATGAAGATATGCACTGAGCTACAATAAATGCGAAGCAATGATATTTACTTTGTGTCGTCCTGCTAATCCTCCATGCATAAATCTTTCAACCAACGTGATACCGTGGAAACCAAAGGATGAAGCTGTAAAATATCTTGGAGTGCACATAGATCGCCGTCTATCATGGAAACATCACATCAACAACAAACTTAAATTGGCTTACTCAAGACTCGCTAAATTATATCCGCTCCTGAACAAAAAATCATCTCTAAAGCTACAAAATTGCATGCTACTTTACACATCTCTACTACGACCTCTACTGCTTTATGCCTGTTCTGCCTAGGGAGGAGCTGCAATAAGTGAAATTAAACACATCCAGTCATTTCAAAATAAAGTCCAACGAATTTCACTCAATTCTCCTTGGTTTGTCCGTAACAGCCAACTACACAGAGAAACTGGTATTGACACAGTCAAACAGTTTATTCATTCACAAGCTAAGAAGTTCTATAACAACCTAGAAAATGTTCCAGGCGCCATCCATTACTCTCCGGAAAGAAGTCCACATTTCCCACCAGAATCAAGAGACGACTTCCAATGTACCTCATACTATAATAAAAATTTATTATCACACCAACCTATGTAAACAATTATTTATTAACAATTATTTTTGTTCATTGAGGAGCCCAATTTAGGCTGCCCTAAATTCAGTGTCATATATTGTATTTATATTTTTTTAGAAATGATCTGTATAGCGCTAAATGCGCTGATCGATCAATAAATTGTTAAAAAAAATGAAGATATAGTTCACGTAAAATAAGCGTATTGTCTGTTAAGAATTTTGTTGTGAATAAAACATTGATTGTAGTTACGTGAGTTTCACATTAAGCCCTCGATTTAACTACACATTTAATCAGTTCTATTATATAAATGTGTTTCGGTATTACATAAAAAAAATCCTACGACTACTCGTTAATCCGTCCGGTTCGAAGGCAGGTCTGAAAATAAAATCATTACCATTCATACAGTATAATGCATTCAGCATTAAAATGCAGCTGTTGACGCCCCGTGTCTCCACGACGGCGGTGTCCGGGTATAGCTGAGGCTCTCTCTACAGTAGCGAAGCCGCAGAGGTTCTTGTTCGTGATTTGCAGCGAGCTCTCATTTCGGCATCGTGCCAATCCTAGCAGCACGTTGTTGGATACTGGATCGCACCTTCGCCTTCTTTTCATTTTATTTTGTTACCGAGAGTTCAACTACCGAAAAGAAAATAGTAACAAAGCCTCGGCCACGTGGCGGACGTCTTAATGACAGAGCAGTATTGTGACATCCACTTGGAGAGAAACTGGGGCACGGGTTGCGAGATTGAAGGCCAGTTTTATCTTTGAGACCTATTAGTTAATTGTGTCTGTTTGTAACTCTGTATAAATGAGTTAACGTATTGGAATATTTACACAGTTGGCACTCGACTCAACAACAGCTAGTCTCGTAACTGCCGAATATTCTTAGTTTCTAGAGGAGTGTTATTGCTTTGTCGTCGTCGTCATCGTCATCATCATTATCATCATCATCATCATCATCATCATCATCACAAACAAATTGAGACCTATAGTTTTTTTTTTTCTCGCGGTCTGCAAATGAGTTTTGCCAGGCTTTTCATATGTCTGCGAATTCTCTTCTCTTAGATTTATCTTGTAAAGTTTTGTGGACGTTTCATACCTCCTCATTGTTCGAAGTGTGAAGAGGAAATACTATAGTCGATTATTTGCAAAAAGGAGGTACAATAACAGGAACTTATTCAAATTTAATATCAAAATTGCGAGAGGAAATGAAACCGGCGTGGAAAGTTGACCACGGTATGGCATAATTGCACCCCACGGTCAATTGGGAGGCCTAGGCATGGCATAGTTGCGCCCCGAAGAAATCAGGTAGCAGAATGGACATGGCATAGTTGCTTCCCAATGGGCATAGTACACACAAACGTGATTGTCATAAAATAAATAAATTACTTTAAAATATTTTAGTGGTACCGGTATACAAACAAAGCATGCAGTTCATTTATTGTGCGTGATAGACAAAAAAGTGTTACTTTAAATAGCAAAATTGATCATAACCACGCTGCGGACTTACGCATTGATAGACAAAGTGTATCGAACAGTGTTAAAAGAAAAGCTACGGATGACATTTTTGAGAGACCCATGAAACTCATTTGAATATGTCAGTTAATAAAGTACTGCCAATTTCATGGTGTTCATTTTTACGGTAGGTTATCGATAATCACTGCATAAACAGAAGAAAAATAGTTAATAAATACTACTAAATTCACGGTGTTCATTTTAAAGGTATCGATAATGAATATTAAATCGAATAAGAAATGTATAAGATTGGTTGATTACGAGGCTCGAGTTCCCCTGATGTATTTTTCTCTAGCTATTTCACCGGGGCGCAACTATGCCCACAAAACAGCGACCCTTTTTTATCTGCTGCATCTTACCTGACCGTGGGGCGCAACCATGCCCTGCCCGTTGACCAAGAGAAATTCTCTTTCACCAGGACAACACACCCAGTCAGGATCTGCATTGATTTCATCCATCCTATTCACCAGAGTTAGCCTGGAGTGACTTAAGTCTGTTCCCAAAGCTCAAGGAACACTTTCGTGGGATGAAATTTTCCACGAACGAAAAGATGATGGAAGTTGTGAATGAGTGGCAGAGCTTGGAGAAAATTTCTTCCGGCAGGCCATAGAGATGTCGGACATATTGTATCAACGTACATGCCGGAAAATGATATAGTCAACTTTTTGATTCGTTTAAGGATAAATGGGGCGGAGAAAATTGATCAACCTACGTATTATAAATGTCATAGCATTCCCCGATCGCCAGCCTGCAACGCGAGATAGGGCGGTCTAGAGACGAGCGAGGTTGCCACTCGCAACCTGGATACTCAACGAACCTTAAGCGTAGACAGTGTGGGGTGGGGATGTATCTGTGTAGCAGAGACTTGGTGCATATTCTCTAGGAACAGGAACACCTATATCTTTCAAAAGTTCCAAAATGCCGCATCACCAGTGATAGTTTATTTAATTTATTTTTCTTCTCTCTGCCTCTCTTCTATCAATTTCCGCCGATGATGATGATGATGATGATGATGATGATGATGATGATGATGATGATGACACCTTCAAGGACTATAGCCTGTTCAAAATAAGAACCAACCGTGAAAACATTGACCGAAGTAGGCCTACTCAAGGTGGAAGGGAGGAAAGTTCTTTTCTTTTCATCTTTACTTAGGCATATGTGAAATATCTGGGTATCATTATTGATCAAAATTTAAAATGGCCTCATCACATTACTTATCTTTGTAAGAGGCTTCGTAAAACAATTTATAAATTCGTTAATTTTCGATGCTACTTACCCATTAGAGTTCTACGAAATGTTTATTTGGCCATTTTTCAGTCTATCATTCAATATAGCATTATTGTTTGGGGTGAAATTAATCTTAGTCCGTTAAATTTACCACAAAAACGAATAATTAAAATTTGTTGGAAGAAACGTTTTGATTGTGCAACTAAATTGATTTGTTCTGAATTTAATGTATTTAATATTGAACTTACTTACTTACAAATGGCTTTTAAGGAACCCGAAGGTTCATTGCCGCCCTCACATAAGCCCGCCATCGGTCCCTATCCTGTGCAAGATTAAGCCAGTCTCTATCATCATACCCAACCTCCCTCAAATCCATTTTAATATTATCCTCCCATCTACGTCTCGGCCTCCCTAAAGGTCTTTTTCCCTCCGGTCTCCCAACTAACACTCTATATGCATTTCTGGATTCGCCCATACGTGCTACATGCCCTGCCCATCTCAAACGTCTGGATTTCAAGTTCCTAATTATGTCAGGTGAAGAATACAATGCGTGCAGTTCTGTGTTGTGTAACTTTCTCCATTCTCCTGTAACTTCATCCCGCTTAGCCCCAAATATTTTCCTAAGCACCTTATTCTCAAAAACCCTTAACCTATGTTCCTCTCTCAGAGTGAGAGTCCAAGTTTCACAGCCATATAGAAGAACCGGTAATATAACTGTTTTATAAATTCTAACTTTCAGATTTTTGGACAGCAGACTGGATGATAAGAGCTTCTCAACCGAATAATAACACGCATTTCCCATATTTATTCTGCGTTTAATTTCCTCCCGAGTGTCATTTATATTTGTTACTGTTGCTCCAAGATATTTGAATTTTTCCACCTCTTCGAAGGATAAATCTCCAATTTTTATATTTCCATTTCGTACAATATTCCCGTCACGAGACATAATCATATACTTTGTCTTTTCGGGATTTACTTCAAACCGATCGCTTTACTTGCTTCAAGTAAAATTTCCGTGTTTTCCTAACCGTTTGTGTATTTTCTCCTAACATATTCACGTCATCTGCATAGACAAAAAGCTGATGTAGCCCGTTCAATTCCAAACCCTGCCTGTTATCCTGAACTTTCCTAATGGCATATTCTAAAGCGAAGTTAAAAAAATCGTAAAGGTGATAGTGCATCTCCCTGCTTTAGCCCGCAGTGAATTGGAAAAGCATCAGATAGAAACTGACCTATACGGACTCTGCTGTATGTTTCACTGAGACACATTTTAATTAATCGAACTAGTTTCTTGGGAATACCAAATTCAATAAGAATATCATATAATACTTCCCTCTTAACCGAGTCATAAGCCTTTTTGAAATCTATGAATAACTGATGTACTGTACCCTTATACTCCCATTTTTTCTCCATTATCTGCCGAATACAAAAAATCTGATCAATAGTCGATCTATTACGCCGAAAACCGCACTGATGATCCCCAATAATTTCATCTACGTACGGAGTTAATCTCCTCAAAAGAATATTTAATATTGAACAAATTTATAAATATCCTCTGTTAAAATTTTATCATAAAAATCGTAATAAGTTTATATTACAGGCACATAATCATGACACAAGACGAAATAATAATTCAACATTAGTAGAATCTAAGGGCCGTATTCATAGATATTTTTAGCGCGGTTTTCCGGTGGATGGTCAGCGTTTTCGTACTCATAAACCAGTGTTAGCGATAGAATATGATTTGAATTCTATACAAGTAACCAGTGGATAGCCGGGGCTAGCTTAGTACGCTCGTAGCGCGTGCTGCGAAATGTCTATGAATAGCACCCTAAATGTTTCACATCTGCTGGTCTAAAGCATAGCATTAATTTTGGCCCTCGGTCGTATAATGCTTTAGCTAAATTACAC
Source organism: Periplaneta americana (assembly GCA_025594305.2). NCBI lineage: Eukaryota > Metazoa > Arthropoda > Insecta > Blattodea > Blattidae > Periplaneta > Periplaneta americana. The sequence goes on along the minus strand of JAJSOF020000031.1, from coordinate 86,198,242 downwards.
CCAGAACTTCTAACATGTAACCCACTAACATATAACAAGAAAATTAGAAACTTGTTAATATCTTCAATTTGATTAAATGAATTTATAGCCTATGTGTATGAATTAATCAGCCTATATTATATTTGTATTCTATAATTTTGGAATATATATTTTTTCATAAATTGCCCTACTTTATTCACGTACGATATTATTCTTCTCTGTGTTAATGTTATATAATTTCATTGCCGCTGTAATTTTAATTTTATCCCTATTTTATTTTATTTTCTACATTCCTCTTATGTTAATATATGTATTATATTATATAATTTCATGTAGCTGTAATTTTAATTTTAGTTCCTATTTTATCTTATGTTGTATATTCTCTTATAGGCCTATTAATAATATATCTGAACTGCGACCGAACACGAGCGCTGCTCATTCGGTCCTCAAATTTTGTTAATATTACTGTATCTCCTTTTTTATATTGACTGTATTATTTTATTTCTATTTCTCTTGTTTGTAATTATATTCTGCATTCTGTACTTATAGCAAAGGCTCGGCGTACCCTATATTCTTTATCACAGTGATACATGATAATGCCTCACGTAATATAAAAGTATCCACAAAAATGACCTGTATTATTGACAAACGAAAATTTGTTGCGGTTATGTATAACAGTTACGGTGGTGACGAATGTCTGATGTTCAGTTTGTTGAATAAATTGGCAATTGTAAAAATATATAGGCTAAATAGCTGGGATCGCGAATATAGGGTAAAAATGAGAAATATAGGCCTACGTTTGAAATCCATAAGCTGCAACATGAGACGATGGAGTAAAGGCTGGTTCACAATAAACCGGAAACGAGAATCGGAACGAAAACGAAAACGGTAAAATTGTTAAAATGTGTACATTTAAATGTGAGCATTCACAATTAACGAAAAGCTTGCCGGAGCCCGGGATCGGGAACGGAGAGTTAGCCAAGTTTCAACTTTGGCGTTCACGTTTCCAATTCACAGCCCACTAGATTCATTCTATTGCCATCTAAAAGCTATTGTGTCGTCGTATATTTTGTAGCAAGAAGACTGTGACATAACCTATGCATTATTTTGTTCTGTTCTGTGCTGTGCATCATGGAGCAAGTTTTAGTTGATGAGATTCTAATATTGAGTGTTGAGGAAAATCCTCACGTTTACGATAAGCGGCTCGCCTCATATAAAGATGAGAAAATGAAGGAGAATACGTGGCTTTAAATAGCTGCATCTTTGAACACCGATCGGAAGCGAATCATATTTTATTACTGTATTGGTTGTATTACACACTACATATTCATGCTTCAATTTAATAACTACTGTTGTGTTCATTTTTGTTCTATTACAAATGTTTCTTCTCTAATTATTTTACGTCATGGTAGACTTAAAATAGGTTGTGATAATAAAGATGTATGGACATATTTATAGTACCGTAATGTAATGAAATGTTTCAGTTGAAATTTCGAAGTTGGTTAACCTGTGTTTATGTTGGCTGCCTTGTACTCATGAGAGAACGCCATTGGTCATTTATACACAAATAATATCAGAATGCGTAATATCGACTTTACATATCGTTATTGACAATCATATCGATATGCATAGTCGTCTACGTTCTCGGTTTATTGTGAATAAAAAATTTTCATATTCACGTCCTCTGCTTCTCGTTTTCATTCTGGTTCTCGTTCCCGGTTTATTGTGAACCAGCCTTTAGATTATAATAAGTCGAACATGGCGGGGAATAATTATTTGTTTTAACTAAGAGCGGGTCTTACGTTGAATTATATAGACTGTAGAATTTATTCCGCCTCGTTCTCAGAATTGCGGGAATTATACTGACACCTTCTGGTTGTGTAGTGATCATGGCACAAAACCACGAGCAGAGAGAACACACAAACGACACGCAGTCTCCGTGGGAGGGAGATGAGTTTCCACTTCCCTGCGGGGAATCGAATCAGAGTCCTTTGGGATTTGTTGCGAGATTTCCTGCCACTTGACTCACAGCGCGGAACAGACAAGCACTTGTATTAGATAGGTAATTTATTTTGTAACATTTCGGGTAGAATCTGTTTTCGACGTTACGTCGAGAAAGTAAAGCGTATACCTACCCGTAATTATAAAAAGATGTAAGTTAGTCATTTATAGTTCGGCAGCTGTGCTGCGGTCAGCACACTCAGAATTCCGGAGAAAAATAAGTCGCACAACTGTTTACTGTTACGTAATAGCGGTGATCTAAACATGTAACTCTCATTTGATTATATGTGAGAGGTTATAGCTCTCTTGCCTTATTTCAGCATCGCTTGTGAAGGTAACCAAGCTTATGTGCTATGCGGTTATATTTCAAGGCTGCATTTACGTTATAATTTAAATTTGAAAGGCTCCTTCTTTAGCAAATGAATAATGAAGCCCTCTCAGTTCTTAGTGTTATTATTGTCGTGGTAATAGTACTTTTTTCCGGAACGTTAGAAGATTCTCCTAGGCTAAACAGTTGACCGAATTTCGTTGTTGGTCTTCCTGTGGATCATTCTCGAAATAACATTTGGTCGGCGTGGAAAGATTTCGTAACTTTGAATAGCATACATCATTGAAATAACATTGGAGATAAGTATCAAATATGTGTAGGTTTATTACAGTCAAATTACTTATCAACTAGCCGTACCCGTGCGCTCCGCTGCACCCGTTAGAAATAAATATAAAGTAATTACATAATTAAAATAAGACATTTGATCCAGGGAACATTCGTGTTTGATAGAAGGATAAATAGTTTATTATGTTACTTAAATTGTATTAAAAAAATTTGATTCCAGAGACCACTCATTTGGTCATAAAAATTATTTTAGGAAATACACGAAATGAATGCCTATCAAGTTTTCTGTGCATAAGAAGCTATTTTAATCTTACCTGTCCTCGATTCACACAGAAGTTACTGTAATAACATTATAGTATTATGTCCATCTAGAGAAACTACACTTTCAAATGGTGAAATAATAATTAATTATACAAATCGGTTAATTTAGCTTCCGATATTACTTCATACAAACACAGAAACATTCTCTGTAGGCTATGTTTAATAGCTTTCAATTGTTGTTGTCCAAGGCCCCTTATAGACGAAGTCATTTGTTTTTTTATTTCATTACACCGCCTTAGATGGCGTTGTTATTGTAATTTTGAAACTCATTTATCTTATTAAATATCAGTCCTATCAAACTTTTGCATGGAATAAAACTTGTCGGAAATTATTTTTAAAGGAACTTCTGTTATGTAATATTTTTCATGAAAATTGATAATAAGGGAGATATTTCGATTTATTTAATTCAAGCCCCCTTATAACCCCCCTTTTAAATAAAGTATTTTGAATGCCATATAGCCTAAATTCTAAGTTACAACGAACTTAATTTATATTCCAATTTTCATATAAATCGGTTAAGCCTTTATAACGTGAAAAGGTAACAAACGTCCAGACAGACAGACATACAAACAAAAATGTCAAAAAAGCGATTTTCGGTTTCAGGGTGGTTAATTATATATGTTAGGACCAATTATTTTTGGAAAATCGAAAATTACCAGAAAAATTTAGGCTACAGATTTATTATTAGTATAGATAGTACACACGTTGAACCTTTACAATATTACATGAAATGGTATATGTTCTAACTGCCTACCATACCAGTTTTTAAACTTTTAACGATTGTTTTAACCTGAATATTTTTAAGCGTTCATCATATGTTACAATGTTCTTTTTTTAATATGACCTGAAGATGCCATGGCGAAAACGTTTGTCAAAAACTTTTATATACCATTTCATGTAATATTGTAATGTTTCAACGTGTGTACTATTGATAAGTAATTTGACTAATAAACCTACACATATTTGATACTTACATTATACTTATCGGACTCAACATGCCTTAAAAAAAACATTGGAAATGTTTAATTGATACAAAAAGACAAAACAAAACAGTATCATAGTTATCAAAATGTTCTGGTTCTATTATCAGATATTACCTATGGTTATCTAAACAAAAAAAAAACTCAAATTTGAATTTTTAAGAGACATAAAACATAACGTTAAATAAAGCGTTAATATTTTTTACTTGAGATTGTACACTTGATCTCATACATACGAAAAAAAAATTCTAGCCTTTTAATAACGGCCTAGTAATTAAATAAGATTGGGGAACGGATTATTATACACTGAAAGATAGAGATGTTTCAAATAGCTACTTGATTGTTTATACGTGTACATATATAACAGTTGCCAAAACATAAAAGTTCAGTCTGGTATAAACAACTATGACGACTCAAGGCTGCTTGACGTTCGAGAGTTGACCACTCATACAAGGAGTCAACGATGTAGGCAATACTGTCGTACGGGTTTTCGGCTTTTCGGGCGTTGTTAGTCTTGTTTTCTCGATCGTTGTTCAACTCTAATAACCAGTGATTAGCAGGCCTAGTAAATTAAATGGCGGCCAGATCTACAGCTGATTATTTCGAGGATAATCAGTATTGTACATAGATAGGGATGATGGTGAGAGTGAAGTTTTATTAGTGGAAAGAGAATTCTTACAAGGAATTAGGTGACAGAAAATTTCAGAAGGGGTTTTATTTATCAAAATATTTCGTGTCATTTCTGCTGCAACAATTGGATCACATAGAATAACGCATAAACAGTCCAATTTCTCCCTTGAACCGGTTGTTTACATTACGATTCTATGAAACTGATATTTTCAGTATTTTAATGGGGATAACTCGAGTATCTCTTTTCCTAAGAAGAGAGGTTATGAATGGATCTTATAATATTGCATACCGTACCTTCCTAGTAGGCCTATAATTGGGGCCCTGGATTGTACACACATTTCTACTAATCTTCTTCATCCGTTTCCTTTATGTATATAATCTTTTCTTTTAATGTGATAGGATAAGGACTCGCCATATTTAAAGCTAGTAATGAAATCTGTCAATAATTCAGACTCTCATTGGAATATAATCATTTTCGTTTTTAATTTTCTATTTTTTACGATTCTAACGTAACAACACTGAAAAACAGACAATTGCAACGCGAAAATATAGGATACGTTCGTTTCGATGTAGAAGAGCAGTCGTTTTTAGACGTTGACTATTATCTTTGCAGAGGTAAGGATGCTTTTCTTTCGCCATTCTGTAGAAACAGAGTACTATCACAGACTTTACTCTGGTTAAATGAGGTGTCAGCTAACCATGTTTAAGTAACCGGTGATTATGAATGGTGCACAGGAATTACATTTTAACCGTGGTTTCGTAACCCATGGTTACTACATTTTAACCGACGTTGTTGCATGTGGCCACCAGTCTTCTTCAGACGTATGTAGGGTCTATAAATTTCTCGGGGTAACTTCGTAAATGATAGAAATTGGAATTACGTGCATTTTATTCTTAGCCCCGGATAACATTTGTTTCATCAGCTAAAGATCTGATTCTGGCGGATTACAGTTCATTGCGTTTGGAGATTGTATTTGGCACAACGATATCAATTAGCTAAGTGCTTCCTCGCGAATGTTAAACATTGACGTGTGTGCGGTAATGTTTAGCCTTTAATGTCTTTTCCAATAAATTCTGTGAATTATTTTCTTCTTATTACTAATTAAGAACTGGATACTCCCTTTCCCCATTCTGAAGCAGGCATCTTATTGATCTTGTCACCTCTTTGTAGGCCTTCCAACTTCATATCGTATGGTTTATTTCTATGGGCTAAGTATGTGTTATCAGGCATCCTGTCAAGATATTCTTTTCATCATAGTCCGGATATATTTTTATTTTCCCTATAATGATTTGTTGTCTTATTTTTTTTTCTGTTATGCTTTCGTCTCTTACATGATATTTCCTTGTCACTCATAATAATAATAATTATTATTATTATTATTATTCATTTATCTATACTAATAATAAATCTGTAGCCGAAATTTTTCTGGTAATTTTCGATTTTCCAAAAATAATTGGTCCTAACATATATAATTAACCACCCTGAAACCGAAAATCAGCTTTTTGAAATTTTTGTTTGTATGTCTGTCTGTCTGTCTGTCTGTATGTTTGTTACCTTTTCACGCGATAATGGCTGAACGGATTTCGATGAAAATTGGAATATAAATTAAGTTCGTTGTAACTTAGATTTTAGGCTATATGGCATTCAAAATACATTATTTAAAAGGGGGGTTATAAGGGGGCCTGAATTAAATAAATCGAAATATCTCGCTTATTATTGATTTTTGTGAAAAATGTTACATAACAAAAGTTTCTTTAAAAATAATTTGCGATAAGTTTTATTTCCTTGAAAAATTTTGATAGGACTGATATTTAATGAGATAAATGAGTTTTAAAATTAAAATAACTGCCATCTAAGGCCGTGTAATGAATTAAAAAACAAATGACTTCGTCTATAAGGGGCCTTGGACAGCAACAATCGAAAGCTATTAAACATAGCCTACAGACAGTGTTTCTGTGTTTGCATGAAGTAATATAGGAAGCTAAATTAAGCGATTTGTATAATTAATTATTTCACCATTGGAAAGTGTAATTTCTCTAGATGGACATAATGCTATAATGTTATTACAGTAACGTCTTAGTAAATCGAGGACAGGTAAGATTAAAATAGCTTCTTATGCACAGAAAATTTGATAGGCTATTTTGTACATTCGTTTTCTGTATTTCTTAAAATAATATTTATGTACACTCATTTTAATCTCAGAGAATTAACGAACAACGAGAGTGTATTGATTTAGTATGCAGTAATAGTACGTTAGCTTAGCAATCCATTATTTTATAATTCAAATTTTAACTATGCTCAATTGAATCGTGTTAAAATACATAAAATATATATGCAATAAATGCAATGCAAAACAAATTGGGTAATGAGCGAAGCAGATTATCTTGCGCTGTTGTAAAAGTTGTTCCCTGGATCAAACGTCCTATTTTAATTATGTAATTACTTTATATTTATTTCTAACAGGTGCAGCGGAGCGCACGGGTACGGCTAGTTATTAATATTTGTGTGCTGAACAACAGCCAGAGGCCAATTATAGTTCAGCACAATACACAAACAGAAGATACAAAGGTGCAAAAACAAAATAAACAAAAAATAAATAATATCTTAAATAAACAAAAACATACATAAATAAAATTGAGAACAAGAACAGTAAATACTAATAATCAAAACGAAACTATACCTTAAAATGATCTAAATTGTGCCCATGCAAATTGGCATATTTTATGCATCTACAGACTGGAGAAAGTGATTTTGAATTTCTGTTATAAAAATTTTTTTGAAATCTTAAACCTTTTGTAGGAATACGAAGGCTGATATTGTTTATGATAGACTCACAATCAATATCACCCTTGATCACTTGGCAAAAAAATTGATAATCAAGATTTTGACGTCTGGAATAAAGGCTACAACAGTTAAAATATTTACATGTAATCTCATAGTTCAAGTCAGAGGAATTGGGTATAAATCGAAAAGCACATAAGGAAATAAATTTTCTTTGAATATTTTCCAATTTAACGGAATCAGTTGAAGAAATGGAATTCCAGGCTACAGATGCATATTCAAGTTTAGATCGAACCAAAGTAAAGTATAGAATTAATAGAGACTCTGGAGTAGAAAAAGAATAAGTTATAGACCTTATTAAACCAAGCATTCTTATTGAATGATTGTAAATATATTGAACATGATCGTGAAAGTATAATTTAGAATCGAGTAATACTCCAAGATCTTTAATAGAATTTTTCCTAATAATACAGACTTTATTAAGAGAATAATTAAAATGTATGGAAGTAATTTTTCGTGAGTACGAAATGACAAAAGTTTTTGTTTCATTAATTTTCATTCCATTGTTGTCAGACCAAAGTTCAATAGAGTTAACATTTTGAAGAGTTTGGCAATCGGCAGAACTATTTACTGAGCGAAAGATTTTTAGATCATCAGCAAATAACAGGTAGTTTGAACTTTTTCTTTTACATATGTCATCTATAAATAATAAAAATAATAGAGGGCCCAATGTAGATCCTGTAATAATAATAATAATAATTAATTATTATTAATTATTTTATTTTTTATTTATACTGGCAGAGTTAAGGCCATAGGGCCTTCTCTTACACTCTACCAGGTCACAAAGTATACAAGCAGTTAAAAAGTACTACTCCTACTAGATGTCGTAAAAATTCTCATCTGAACTACCTACATTTTTCTCTCTTCCGCTTTGGTAAGTGTCCAAGTTTCGCTACCATGCGTCAGTGTAGGTTTACTAATTAAGTTGTATGTTCTTAGCTGAACCATTTTTATTTGTGGATTTTCGAAAATTTCTTATCGTCATTTCATTTATTCTAATTCCACAATAATGCTTATATTTCTTTGTTTCTTGTGTAATTTATCCAGCTCCCTAACATACTTAAGAAGTACGTACTTGTTCAATGATACAGCCTTTATCATTTTAACTTTTATATAATATCCTTGAAAAACTATACTCTGGATATTTTTAATGGAAATTTACTTATATAGTTCAGCTGTGTCATTTAAGTTCTTGAAAGATCAAAGATCAACTTCAGTGTCAATAAAACTTTATCAGCATAAAGCATCGTACCGGTTATTTTGTCTTTGCCAGTAACTATCGTTCTTGGGTTTGTTTGTTTCCATAATTTGATTATCTGGCCCATATACACATTAAAAAAAGTCGGAGATAATCCGCAGCACTGTTGCAACCTTGCATTTTTGACATCTGTCTGTATGTGTACCATATTTTAATGCACACCTTTGTATATAATCTTTATAGTGTTTTTTAGTTATTTAATGACGCTATGTCAGGCTACTCGTCTGAATCCAGAAATGCATATAGAGTGTTAGTTGGAAGACTTGAGGAAAAAAATACCTTTGAGGAGACCGAAACGTAGATGAGAGGATAATATTAAAATGGATTTGAGTGAGGTGGAATATGATAGGGACTAGATTAATCTTGCTCAGGATAGGGACCGATGGCGGGCTTATGTGAATGTGGTAATAAACCTCCAGGTTCCTTGAAAACGTGTAAAAAAACACATAAGCAATCAACATTTCACTGAAATATAATTTGAAATTTCGGAAAACGAGGTCAAAGAGTAAATTTGAATGGACAGTGAAAGTCACAGTGGAAGATGTTGAAGGGCATATCTCGGACATTATTAGAGATATTAGTGCATTAAATTCTTTGATCATAAGAAAGGGAAAAGTGTACTCTACTTAGATAAAAATAAATTGAAAAATACCATTTTTTTCCATAAAGGTATTACCACAGTCTAGTACAGCGTTTCTCAAACTTTTTTGAAGTGGGGACCACTTTTTAAAGTCAGTACAGTTCTGCGGACCACCTTATTCTTGTTCTCTTCGAAAGAAATTTAGATGTATCATTTTCGTAGTATATTTTATTACTAGTATACTTATATTTTAAAATTTAATTAAGGTTCGGTACTTTGGTCCTCTGTTATGAATTTAGGTGGTCACTGGCTGGATTACAGGCGCGGCGCCAGATGTGCAGGAAAAAGATGTCGAGAAACACCACGTATATAGTGCTTTAAATCCCTCTTTTGTTGCTGAGAGTAGAGTGGGAAGTCGATAGACAGGTAGGGTAATCAATTTCATGAAATGTCTGAACTGGGAGAAAAAGTGAAATTCGATTGCCATGTGTCATTTCCAAACTCTGAAATTTCAAGCTATAGTATGATACACAATTCGTTCGAATTTTTTTTTTTCTTCTGTCTTTTTTGAAGGACCATAAGGGCAGACCTGGAGGACCACAGGTGGTCCGCAGACCATACTGTAGTTTGAGAAACGCTGGTCTAGTATATACAGTCACGAAGCTTGAGGTGATGAGAGTACTAGGAACAATAGACTGTGCCGGTACTATTTCGCATTGTCTGTGATGAGGCGATATTAGCGATCCTAATGGTTAGCAACTATCTATGGATGCATATTCCCTACGTATTGAGCTTCGTGATTATATACACTAGACTGTAGTATTACAATACCTCTCTTCCCCTGTTGGGTTTTGGTATCTGAAGGACGTGGGGAGGAGAGGAGTTGGCGTATTTTACGAGGTTTTACTTAAAATTGCCAGGCAATACTGTATTTGTCTATCTGCACATATCTTCATACTTTATACAGTATATATATTTTTTCTCTGTATCCAAATCTTATTGGAGATACTTTCATTTACGGAATGTAACTTCGAGATGGGAGCATTGATCAAGAGAAAATGTTAGCGTATAGTATCGTAATACGTAGGCTATGTGAATTACAATAATCATGCAGATTACTGAGAATGATGCTTGTTTACAATAAACGACGACCTTGTTTCATTTCCATATACAGATAAAAGGACCGTGACTAAGCTTGCAGTGGTTGTGTTCGATGTATCTGTTTCCGGTATTTTAATGTAGGCCACGGACACATGGGAACATGATGGCGGTTTCAAATCGCTGAGAAGAGCATGCCTGTTCGTTGCCAAGTGATGTTTCATGTTGTCTTAGGTAAGGGATTTGAAAATTTCCATCCGCGGGCCACTTGCGACCCGAAGAATGATTTTTGTGGCCACGAAGGAACGCGGCGGAAAGAATTGAAGCTGAAGATGAACGATTCCGTTTGCTGTTACCAGCGATAAATTCAGGTTATGTCCTACCCGGGAACTTGAAACTTTCCCTAGTCCGAGATATTTCAAGTGCATTTAAACTATTTAAGTGTAATTTTAGGTTATTTACCTTAGAAAAGATTAGAATTAAAATGTAACCAATCCCCTGTTGTAAGTTTTATGTAGATCTGGCTATAACATAGACTCTTTACCCATTTTAAGAGTGTATTAACATGATTCATTATATGACATTATTTTACTTACGGTCTTACTAATAAAAACTCTATATACAGACGTTTAACTGTCTTATACTTATACAATGAGTAGCTCGTTTATACGTCGTGTGTAAATTCCTTACTAATAATCACTACATACGTCGTAGGCCTATATAACAGTATATAGTAACACAGCTACGTCATAGTTTCGTCATTACTTCGTTACGAAAGGTAATAGAATATTTGAGGTTCTCTATTGCATCCGGTAGAGAGCTCTATCTAGTGTGGCGTGTTAAGTATCGATAGTACAACTGGCTCTAATCTATTACCACACTATATTTTGGTCAAAGAGTACAAGCTACAGCAATATTACAGTATTCTAATTATTTTGTGCTCTTTGGTTTGTTCTTCTATGATTACAAGGCAACCATCATCATAAAATGACAGTCGATACGAACAGCTGTTAGAGGGGCGGCAATTTTTTCTCTATATACAACGCTTAAACAAGGGGTTTCGTGTATATAACTATTGCAAAACAATTCCCATTGTAGAGTTACAGCCTGTTTATACATCCATTGCTTATGCATGGTTTATTAGTAAAGTTTTCTGTCTCAACTCTGCATAAGTCCCTTATAAAAACTATACACGGTTTATTAGTAAGACTGTTAGTCTCTAAGGGCCGTATTCATAAACATTCTTAGCGCGGGTGGATGATCAGCGAACTAACGTTTTTCGTATTCATAAACTAGTGTTAGCGATATATTATAATATGAATCCCGTACAAGTAACTAGTCGATAGCCGGGGCTAGTTTAGCACGCTCGTAGCGCGGGCTAGCGAAATGTCTATGAATAGCACCCTTAGGGCCGTATTCATAGACATTCTTAGCGCGGGCTTCCGGTGGATGATCAGCGAACTAACGTTTTTCGTATTCATAAACCAATGTTAGCGGTATGATATGAATCCTGTACAAGTAATCGGTCGATAGTCGGGACTAGTTTAGCACGCTCGTAGCGCGGTCTAGCGAAATGTCTTTAACTTCAAAACCGGTATTAGTGAAATGGTCTGCCCAGTTAGAGTACAGTTCATCTTTCAGGTGCGTATGTATTTATTATTTAATCAATTATTTATTATTTTCTTTCCTCTCTTATAGTAATTTTATTATGTTGTCTTATCTCTGAAGCTCTGGCTGATATGTGCATCTATTATCAGGCAGTACATCTCACTTTGCGATATGTTCAGAAGAAGAAAAAATTGTTTGTATGCATCTGAAGTCTGATTAGTGCAATATAGCTTGTCGACGGAGGGGGAAAGGAACTGGCCATCCCACTCCATTATCTCCTGGCCTAGTTGCCTCATAAGTAGTGCTTCCTTGGTATTTTTAATGGTAAATAAATGTTAAGTTATTGTAAATTGTATTAAACTTTTTCATTTAAAATATCTGAAAGAATAACCCCCTGAAAGTAATGATATTTATTTACGGTTAACGGTTCATCTGTATAATTGCGTTCGAAATCCCATTTATTGTTTAGTCAACTGTCCGAAGATAGGTTTGAACCTCATAAGGGACACGAATAAGGCATTACTGATGAGGCAACTAAGCTAGGAGATAATAGGATAGGGTAGTTAGTTAATCAGCGATGTAGGCCCATGGAATTCAGGGGGAAAGGAACATAGACTTTATTATTGAAACGTTATGTGTTTAAAAAGTAAGGTTAAGGGTCCCTTCAGACGAGGCCACTGTTAGTGGCGCTGCTAAATTTTGTAGATAATTTTACAATCTTCCAGTGAACATAGACGTAGAAGAAGATATACTTTTAGCAAATTTGCTCATACGGGGAAAGAATAGACGTAAAAATAGAAGAAGAGTTTGAATCCAGCCATTAGTTTTGGAAAGACAAAATCGAGGACTATTCCATACCTTGTTTAATGATTTACATCAGGACAATAAAAATATTAATTTAAAATTCCGTAAATGAGGAACGATATGGCATAAAACATATTTTTGTTTACTTTTTGAGAATTCAAAATTAAATATAATACGCACCAGACATGAAACCACGTACGAATAATTCAACTAATATACTAGAAATAGGTGTCTGTAGGGTAATGGCAAAGTCAGAGGCCGTGGTGTAATTGAACTCATGTTTGAACCTGAGATCAGCTAATTTTTCATCTCTGTTAATATTTTACTTAGTACATTATTTTAGATGCGTTAATTTATTTTAACGTAAAATAAAGGGGATTTTACTACATAAATAATCAGGGAACGGATTTATATGGACTAAAAATATATGAAATATGTAAATATATATGTAGTTATTTTTACCAAAATATGGAATTAAATATGGATTTTTACCAAAATATGGAATTAAATATGGACTTAAAATTATAAAAAATGACTATGTACGTTAAATATTGGTACATTTTAATCAAACTAAACAAAAATATAATGGACGTACCTTATCTTCCAATGTAGTTTCAACAAAACACAATTTTTATTGTCTGTTACCATAACAATAGGTTACAAACATTTCTTTCAAGTGCTGAAAAGTGAATCTTCTTCTATTGTCTCTGAGGATAGATTTATACTGACTAAAAGAACGTTCGACGTCACAAGAAGTAACTGGTACATAATTCAATTTCACAATGTCTGCTGGGGATAAGTCCAAGTTAATCTTCACTGTTGATTCACCACTCATCACAGCAACAACCTTTTGTAGTTCTTCATATCCAGGGTTTTTGAAAGTACAGTGTCCACCTTAGCTCTTACTGCATCTGCAACTTTACCTCTACCACGATTCAGTTGTTCCACAGTACTATTTATAATTTCAAAACTTTCAGATAGTGAAAGGTGCCTATTTTGGAGACTTTTGAGCGTTTTTATGATGCATGAAAATGTATGCTGAATGTGAGCTAAGTCATTCTTCACACTTATGTCACAGGTAACTGTTTTCGCAGTATCAATTGAGACTGCATCTTCAGAGTCCAATGCAAGGAGAACATTGTTAATAGAGTCTATATGTTCGGCATAATATTCAACTGCTTCTAGCCATGTACCCCATCTAGTTAAAATTGGCTTTGGTGGCAATGGAATTTCAGGGTACATTTCTTTCAACACGTTAACTCTACTGGGAGCTTTGAGAAATACTTTTTCACTGATGAAATCAACAAATCTACTTTAGGAAATTGTCTCTGACCACTTCTGCCACACGATGAAATGCATGCGCCACACAAGTAAAATGAGTCAATTTAGGATATACAACAGATAATGCTTGTCCAGCTTTGACCATATAAGGGGCAGCATCGCTAATAAAGAATAACACATTATCGTACATAATACCCTTTGGCCACAGGATACCCATAGCTTCGTTGAACAGTTTAACTATAGTTTTGTTATTGCACTTTTCTAGAACATCACAATGTAAAAGAATTCGTTCAGAATATTGTTCACTTAACAAACCGATAACTACATTACCAACAAGTCTACCTTCTTTGTCGGGAGTCTCATCAATGGAAACCCAAATTGAACTATCTTTAATTTCATCTCTTATCTTCTGTATTGTCTCATCGTAGATGGATGGAGCATACGTCTTCCTAAGTGTTGACTCATCCGGGATTGTATGTTGAGTATATTTTTCAAGGAATTCCCTGAAGACCTTATTCTTTAGTTTGTAGAGAGGAATATCAGCAGAGATGAGAGAACGGCACAGGTCGATGTTAAACTCAGATCTTACATTCGATGTTGTTGGTTGTGTTAAAAACAATTGTCTCTGCTTGGAATTTAGTTGTTTGTTGGCCTGATGTTTACTAGTTGTAATGTGTTGTTGCACCAGGAACTTTTGTGTAGATGATACTGCACACTGACACAAATTACAAAATAATATTTTATTGTCAGTTGATAAACCATCTTCTTTAAATTCTGAAATGTAACTTGTTAGTTTTGATTTTAAATTGACTGAATGACGTACTTTTGGCATATTTACCGTCTTTATAGTATGATTTACAAAACTGAACCTATGTGTACTCTGACTGGCATTTAACTGTTGAGCTGCACAACTGAAGTCTGTTAAAAATTTTAAATTAAATTAATACAGTTTTGTAACTTACTTTCCCATTGTTGATAGGACTGCTAATTTTCAAATAACTCTGATGTTAAAGGGATTACTGAACATGTGTTTAAATCTCTATTGTTGAAATGTATTTTTAAAAGTTAATGGAATTTTGTTTTGTTTTATTGTTAAACCTAATATAATATGGACTGTTTTATATGAAATATGGAAAATATATGGAAATTAACGAAAATATGTACTAAACTCTAAAATATGGAAAAATATGGAAAATAAAAGTAGGATTTTTCAACCCTACACATTGTGAAACATAAAGATAATGCAAAATATAAATTATATTAGCTTTATAAGTAAATATGTATTTACATATAAATCCTTTCCCTGTAAATAATATATCCGTAATTCGCACTAGTCCAACAATTTAGTAATCCATGGTTATTATTATTATTATTATTATTATTATTATTATTATTATTATTATTATTATCGTCATTCTATATTATTCTGTCGTGACATATTTTTCTAATTAAGCCTGTACGCTATCGTGACGGTGTAGGAAATTGGTGGCCCAATCAGTCGTCCGTTAGCAGCGCTACTGACGCGCTTTCTAGGCGTTACTAACGCTCGTTCGCAGCGCCACTAACGCGCCACCAGAAGTGGCCTCGTCTGAAGGGACACTTATTCTTGACGTGCAGGATAGCCATAATTTTGACTAAAATCACAAGCTCCACTGATTCAGATACATACTTCCAGTATTTTCCCTATAAATGACAATCCAGTTACAAAACGCTGATATAATAGAAGGCAGCTGGGTAGTGTGGATGTACGTAATTCATATTGCCGGCGGTGTGTGCACTGAGGGAGCACAAGATCGGGAAAACTGCAAAATCCTTGAGATAATGTTGACGGTACCAAAATTGGAGTAATAATAAATATATTCCAACATCAAAGCATTTCTGCAAAAACTGATATCTAGCATTCTTTAAATTTTAATAATTTGGAATCTCTGTAGAAACGTGTATAAGAAGATATGTTTATTGTTCTTCGTTTAATGGATTTGGTAAAAATGCCTGTTTCCGATAACACATTGTCTTCATTTTCTTCCAGTTTTTATGTCTCTCCCAACATCATGCTGTCCTTCTGATTTACACTTCATTATTATTGGTGTCATCCTTTTGCTACTCATTCGATTTTTGAGTTATTTTCCGGACAGAACTGTGGAACACTCTAGCCCTTCAAGGTTATTATATGACAGTGGAGGTTCCACTATTAGAGCGAAAGATAAGCCCAGGTGAAAATCAGCCGAGATGAATTTTATGCGAATTTTAGGCTTCAAACCAAATGACGAAATTTTGCAAGAACTGAAGTTAACCCCATTAAAAAATATATAACAGCATACAAAAACGAATTGGATTTAACATGTAAATCGAATCTCCAAATCAAGATTGCCAAAATTGTAATAATGAAATACAAAATGGAAGAAGAGAACAGGCCGTTCGAAAAAGAAACTTGCGGATGAATTCTATGGCCGGAACAGGTCAGTAGTAGCTTGATGATGATGATGATGATGATGATGATGATGATGATGATGATGGATATTTTAATAAATTCTAAGAGATGTTAAGGTGAAGATGGGATTGATACGAATCTGGTGGGACGCTGAGAACTTCTCTGTCACCCCTTGCTTAGCTTTCCTGCTCCCCTCCTGTCATTGTGAGACTTTGTGCACATATGGCGTCGTTAACGTTAGGGATGTTCGATGGGAGTCCCTCGTTCTTTGCTTTCGCAGCAAATAAGACTCGGCCCATTGACTGCAGGCAGGCACGGAGAAGATCAATACGCGACTAAAGAAAACATTCGTCGCACAATTTTTGTGAACGGAACTGAAAGAAATCAATATTCTTTAATTATTCTTACGTTGCGCAGAGTCGTGCTATATTTAAACGAAAATTATTTATACGTCCATTTTTACGTAAAGTTGTGTAAATATGTCGACTGCTGGTTGTTTGCTAGCCCTATCTGCTTTTCGCACGGGATAGAGGAGTTCAGATCTCGTAGCTAGAGAACAGGAGAAATTGTTTGGAACGGGTTTTCTCCTTTTCCACCTGGGGATCATTTTATTTTATAACTATCATTTTAAGATAAATTAACGATTACTTTTATCTTCTTCCTTTAGTGGCGTACGCAGAATTTTGTCAAGGGCAGGTCTTTCACTGCAAACCCAGCTTTCTCCAATCTTTCCTATTTTCTACGTTTCTCTTTGACTCCTCATATGATCCATGTATCTTAATGTCGTCTATCATCTGATTATCTTCTGCCCCGAACTCTTCTCCCTTTCACCATTCCTTCCAGTGCATCCTTCAGTAGGCAGTTTCTTCTCAGCCTGTGTCCAACCAATTCCTTTTCTTCTTCCTGATCAGTTACAGCATTATTCTTTCTTAATAATAATAATAATAATAATAATAATAATAATAATTAATAATAATTTAGTTATTTATTCTGGCGAAGGCGAAGTTAAGGCCATCAGGCCTTCTCTTCCACATAGCCAGAAACAAAAGAAGCTGATACAATTTTACTTCTTTTTCTTCACCCATTCTTTCCAACACAGCTTCGTTTCTTATCCTGTCTGTTCAATTCACACGTTCCATTCTTTTTCATATTCACATTTCAAATGTTTTTATTCGCTTCTCTTCACTTCGTCGTAAAGTCAATGTTTCTGCCCCATACAATGCCACACTCAACACAAAGCACTTCACTAATCTCTTCCATAGTTCTTTTTCGAGAGGTCCGCAGAAGATGCTCCTTTTTCTATTAAAAGCTTCCTTTACCATTGCTATTCTCCTTTTGACTTCCTGGCAACAGCTCATGTTATAGTACACTCCAAGTATTTGAAGCTGTCCACTGTATTATTATTATTATTATTATTATTATTATTATTATTATTATTATTATTATTATTATTATGTTACGGTATATTTCTCTGTGTTGTTTGGGTAAAGGGAGATAAGTTATAAAAGTGAGTTTCGAGATAAATGAAAATTAAACTTCGGACCCTTATTGCAAATAATTTTCTACACAAATAAAACACATCAACTGCTAGTATTATTTTGATTTTTGCACACCCACTTGTATAATTTACCTTGTGTGTTCATCTGGGGAACAAAATTCCATCTTCACAAAAATATGACAACCTAAGTCCCTAAAATGCTATATATCAGCATAGGAAACCACACGACCCTCAAGACTTCACCTCAGTCTATTTTTAACTGTTGCAGATGATAGGTCAAATGCAGGACGGGTGGAGATTATTGGTATGTAAGGAAAAAAGGAAATGGAAGTATTTTGGGAAAAAAAAAACTCAATGCAACGCTCTGCAATTGTTTTGTCCACTGCAGATTCCATCACGACCTGTCCGGGGATCTGATCTGGGCCGTCTGGTTGGAATACCACCGCGCTAGAGCGAAACCACAGACGCGGCGTGTCGCATGTTGTGTCATAGCTTCAAATTGATAAACTGGCTTTCCGCAGCGTTTCTGCATATCCAACGTTTCTTAATGTTGCCAAAAGACTAAGATGGGATCGGTAATCTGATCTGTGGCTGCTATCCTTCTTACGAACATATTTTATTACACTAAAATAAAAATCTGGATAGAAGAAAATTTTATTTGTTCAGTAGAATGTGCTGTACCATCTGTATGTACCATATAAATGGTGTGTCATTTACATCTTGTATGTGTGTATGTAGGCCTATATGTGTACTCCAGTAGCGGACGGTGGGGTTGAAAGTTGAGGAGGCCAAGACGTGAATGATGAGAATATAAAAATATAAGGCCTGTGACGTACCTCATTATCAAGCGCAGAATTCATAGATTTTAAGAAACTAAAATGAGGTTTTCCAATTTATGTTTTAGAAATTTAAATCTTATGTTTAGGAATTTATGTGATTTTACGGGAAAAAAATAAAAATAAACAACATACTGTTAATATATTACAACGGCTTGGTAAAGATTGGCTCTCTTTAGGACACTCTAAGTCCTAATCTACGAATTGGGTCTTTTTAGGTCATATTGAATTTAAGAATGTTACTCTTTGCTACATAAAACGAACAAGAAAAGCAATATTTCCAGAGTAACGAGATAGCAAAATTGATTCGAACCTAAGAATCCGGGGCTTGCTCATTACCATTATATAGTCTAATTTTACAGCAAATTAACACGACGATCCTCTTTCTTCGCAAACCGATCAAATAGGTCACAACATACTGAACAACTGTTACTAGAAGAAGCTAGAGACAAATCTGCATTTGTTTCTAAACTCTCGATATATTTAAAATACTGTATAAGTAAATACATCTCGTAACACAAACGAATAAAATAACAGGAACACCCGCAAACAAGAGGAAATCTAACAACATAAATGAAAACACGCAGGGAGAGAAAACTAACAACACGTGACTCAATTTTCTAAAACCAAGAAGAGAGAAAAAGAGAGAGCTTCCCAATACAGCCGAAACCAGCTGTGACTATAAGCAGTAAGTTGTCAGCGGTGGGTAGGACGTCTTCAAATCGGCTCCCCTCGCGCGTTCTTGTCAAGTTTAAACACTCCTCTAATCAGCCATCTTATAGGTTGAACTGCTGTTGTCATGGTTACCGGGGAGTAGCGTCATGTAGCCGACTCCTCTTTCCCGCTCTCGCATAGACACTGCAGACTGCTAGATGTTCACTATACAGGTTACAGCGCTATCTGTTATTTTTCAATATTAATTATTTGTACTATCTACAGTATAGCGAGCGGGCATCACCAACTGGATGTGATCGACTTTATTTAACTTACATCTTGGTCGTAGTGAATAGTAAAATTAATATAAAAGGAAAAATGTTCGTCATTTGCTATAACTTGTTTGTGATCTTAATTCAGCTTAAATTATTACTGCTATATTGTGTTCTGGTAAAATATTAGGGGAGGCTCGGCCTCCCTTGCCTCCCCTGAAAATCCGCCGCTGGTGTACTCATTATGATCTACGAACATAAATACGTGACATCTAGCTATTACAGACTTCAGTGTCATAAAGGGTGTTCCAGCAAGAACGCCGGATTTAATAATGTGAATAAATGCAAGAAAAACAGATAACAAAGCAGATAGCCAACCCAACAATAACAAGATATTGTTGGCACATTGCGCCATTGTCTTTTTATTTGTTTGGCGGCACTGTTATCTGTTTTGTTGCATTTTTTCACATTGATAAATCCTTCGTTCTTGTTGGGACACTACACAGTATTTAATACCTATATCGGGAAAGAAAAGAAAGACCTGTCAGAAAAGAGCAACTTCTTGTAATTTTCTTTCCTAGGCATTTTTGCTCATTTCTTATTCTGTCTGTTCATTTCACACGTTCCATCCTTCTCCATAACCACATTTCAAATGCTTCAAATCGCTTCTCTTCACTTCGTCGTAATGTCCATGTTTCTGCTCCTCATACAATGACACACTCAACACAAAGCACTTCAGTAGTATTTTCCTTAGTTATTTTTTCAGAGGTCCGCAGAAGATGCTCCTTTTTCTATTAAAAGCTTCCTTTACCATTGATATTCTCCCTTTGACTTCCTGGCAGCAACAAGTATTACTGCTTATAGTAGGCCTACACCCCAAGTATTTGAAGCTGTCCACTTGCTCTACTGTCTCATTTAGCGTTCGCACGTTTACCTTATTTATTTTTCTTCCGATAGCCATGGTCTTCGTCGTAAGTGCACATCACATTAAGAATGAAAATAAATATACACTAATATCCTAAGTGAGATTCGAACGCTAGCCTTTGTATGTACCGCGGATCAGTAACGTGCATTACATAGTTTTATTGTGTCTGTATGTTTTAAATACAGATTTAAGCGCAGGACATTATTTGTTTCAAAGTTTATTTTGTGACCTTGAACCATCTTACTGGAGCAATGTCAACTTATTTATCTTAATGATAATGGATGTGCATCTTGTGGATGCTGTAACATACTGTGCTTTCGTCTTTACTTGATGTCATATTGATGACTTTGTAGTTAGGCTGTGATGGAAAGTTTTCTTTACAGAATATTGGGGAGGCAATTACTGGTTGTAGTAATATAGTATCGTAAATAATTTTGATTAAGTGACTTTCAAATTCAAAATTCTTAATTAATGTTTTATTGGAAAGCGTTTCAAAGAAACAGGCCTAACGGAAATCACCGAGGAAGTAAAGAAATGTTACACATTTCACCCATTTAAGTTAGACATTTCATGGTATAAAACTGACCGTGTAGCTTTATAGAATTTTTGCAGTGAGAAAAATAAACGAATCGTGTGTTTACGTCTACGGTAGAAGCTGATTGACGAGATTTGTTAATTTCGTCATTCGATATAATTATGACAAGACAGACATGCCAGACAAGAACAGTAATGTCTTTAATATGTAATTCATGGCAGGAAAACCTTTCTCCTCCAAAATTTTGGCTTAATATCAACATGTGTCAATACGGTGATTACCTCTTACCTTTCGTTCTGCAATATAGGGTCTATTACAAATTGACATAGTAACAGCCAGTATTGCTAGATTTCGATTTTACGCTTCAGGCTTGTGCAGTAGATGTGACTGAATAAATTAAGGCAGAAACAGTTTTTTCTTTCTGTCAAGTACGGAAATCCATACCAGTACGGCAAAAAAAACATATAAGATGTACGTCTGTTTTGTATGTTTTTCGGTAATCGCAAACGAACTTTGTGAAATTCCCTTCATGGTACGAGCTATTATGCCTTTTGTCTCCTCTGTTGACGTACTGATATTTATTGTTCTCTGTACCAATATTGTAAGAATTAGAACATTTCGCACTATTTCCACTGTCTGTCATGGCAATTGATTCCTTTTCCTATCATTTGTGATATTTTTTTAGCCTTTGTTGGAATTGACTGTTGTAAAATGCTGAATAATAAATTGTTCAATGACAGAATTGCTCTCTTAATACTTTAGGGCCATATTAATAGACATTCTTAGCGCGGGCTTCCGGTGGATGATCAGCGAACTAACGTTTTTCGTGTTCATAAACCAGTGTTAGCGATATACGAGTATGTTACGAATCCTGTACAAGTAATCAGTCAATAGCCGGGACTAGTTTAGCACACTCGTAGCGTGGGCTAGCGAAATGTCTATGCATAGCACCCTAAGTCTCCAGCAAAGGACTTAAATAATTTTGTTTACGAGTACAAAGAACTACATCTTACATCACATGTACAGGATTTTAAAGATTTGGTACAGTAGAGTCTCGATTATCGGCCTCCCGTGTTATCCGGATCGCGTTTTTTTTTTAATTAGACTACAGTAGTGTGCGTATGTACAGTACTAAACAGTTAACAAAGTTTTTTTAATCAGTAACATACTGTAACTCGTTTATTATGTACATGTGAGTAATAACGTCTTTTTCCATTTCTGGGTGTGACCTTGGTCCCTTTAAGATTATAGGATCAGAAATCACATAGCGCTCTCTCCTTCCGTATTATCCGGATTTTTTGCTTATCCGGATTGCTCTCTGCCCGAATAGTATACAGAATCGCACAGAAAAATGTTGCTAAATAACACACACAAAGATCCCTTGGATTCGTCATTCGAAACGCTGCAATAAGGTTTAGGCCTATTATTATTAGCGATAAACCAAGTGATTATGAAACTCTACAATATATAATATAAATAGATTTTTATAATAAAAAATAAGCAAAGGCTTTCTTGCCACCCGTTAAACAAAGAATGCTATGTTGGCGGAGACATGTAAATAATATTCCTGCGTTTATATTATAATTTTAATCACTAAGTAATATCGTTATTCTTTAAATGGGAAATCTTATAAAAGAAATGTTATCTGTTTCAGAAATCTTATAAAATAACTGAAACTGATATTCAATAAAGCATTTTTTTTTTTTCTAATTTTTTTTTAAAAAAAAAAGGTCAAATATAAATTAAAATTATTTACATCACCCGTTATAACATGTATGCATATATGTATGTACACATGCATGTGCTTATTCTGCAGCTTGTTTATGTATATTTAATCACAGTAATATCTAGCGTTTATACATAATAATAATTATAATTTGAAGAAATGTTAGAGTGTTTCATGAGAAATCTTGTAAGATAGCTGAAACTGATATTCAGTATAGTATTGTTTTTTCTCAATTTTTTTAATTTTAAATATTAATTTTACTTACATTACCAACATTACAATATGTATGTACGTATGTATGATATGGTGATATGTAGTGATGTAGTGTAATGTATTGTATGTACCCAGTATTGGTGTATGTGATTAAACCCAGACGTTTGAGATGGACAGGACATGTACCCGTATGGGCGAATCCAGAAATGCATATAGTGTTAGCTGACGTCCGGAGGGAAAAAGACCTTTGGAAGGCCGAGACGTAGGTGGGAAGATAATATTAAAATGGATTTGAGGAAGGTGGGATATGATGATAGAGACTAGATTAATCTTGCACAGGATAGGGGCCAATGGCGGGCTTATGTGAGGGCGGCAGTGAACCTCCGGGTTCCTTAAAAGCCAGTAAGTAAGTATGATATAGTGTATGTAATTAATTGTGCTATATATTAAAACCAGCGTGATTATTTAATCACTGTAATATCTAACGTATTAGTAGTCCTCAGGAGTTGTTAATATTTAAAGTTATTGTGATCAAGTTGTAATTCAGAAAGTATAGTACCGACACCAGACTTTAAAAGTAGTCTGCAAGATAATCTCGGAGTGCAGTTCCAGAAATGAGGTTATGATTTAACGAATTTCCAAGTTTAAAAAATCTGAGTAAGGCGTACAAATAAATAAAACTAACTTCATAAAGCCTGGTTTATGTAACTAGTTTGTTGAGTGCGAGAGATTAAGACAACAGAATGAAGTAAACATCCATCTGTCTTTAGAACGCCTGTACTTAGACTACCCATCAGGTAAAGTTGTAACAGAAGTTGCTGCTTTCAAGTTTTAAGAGGGAGATGGGGTAATGTAGCATGTTCTGCTTTCAGTCTGCATTTTACTGGCAGACTTTCAGTGTCTGGTTTCTCGTTACTTCGAATACATTTTTCTGTTGG
Organism: Periplaneta americana; assembly: GCA_025594305.2. NCBI lineage: Eukaryota > Metazoa > Arthropoda > Insecta > Blattodea > Blattidae > Periplaneta > Periplaneta americana. Next base: position 86,174,219 of record JAJSOF020000031.1, on the reverse strand, counting down.
CTTGTAGAGCAAATAAAAAGTATTTTCAATTGCAGTTCTAGGGTAATAAAATACCGGTTTTTCTTTGACAGAACCAGATTTAAATATGTATGCTTAAATTCATTATTAATGTGTTTCTTGAGGGCATCACTTTTGTGAGTTCGAAAGTGTTACCACAGTACATAGTTTTAACATACAGTATTAATATTTTCCTTACCTTTGTTGGCTTTATCCTAAGGCCGTTTTCTAACTTTCAAACCTGACAGTGAATGAGTAGGTACATGATGGGATTCGTAACACGTAGTAAATGCATTTGCAAGAACTGTAGCCTATGTAGTCCAGAAATCGTATCATGTACTATTTCTAGTTATTTTGTTGTAAGTTTATTGTGCTCTATTGAAATCAAACACAATTTGTGTTACGTACAGTTGTGAAGGAAAATATTGCCGTGCTGGAATATTTAAAAGTCGAAGAATTAAGAATCGTGCCTGCCCAGCGTCAAAAGCTCTTTCTTGTTCACACTTGCGACCATACGGTAACGTACCCGTTTGCAGATTAAATCATTAAAGTGAAAAAGATGAGAATCAGGATCCAGTATGTGCGAAAGGTTTCTTTATTATTAACTAACCAAATAATTCCTACATATGAAAAGAAAAGTATGGACTGCTCAAGAGACCCTTATTCAAGCCAAGTTTAAACAAAAATGGCAGCTGTAGGATTCGAACCCTAGTACACACAATATATCATTTGACAACACGCTCTACGACAAGTTTGTACACACACACACACACACACACATATTCTCAATTTAAATTTTATAATACTGGATTGACGGTCCCTATGTATGCTCCTGTACGGCCGTGAACATTGGGTTCTGAAACACGAAAGTAACATACAAACAATGGAAATGTTCTCCGTGCAAAGGATGTACACGATTCCATTAATTCCAACTTGTTCTTTAGTCGCATTTACAACGAAATTACGTCTTCTACCTCCACCCCTGCTGTCCACTTGTGGCTTGACACAATACGTGTATTCCGGTTTTCAGTGATGTTCATGCTAGATTAGCAGCTGTGCCGTCATCACAAATTAGAACTCGTTTGCAGTGTACTGAATGTAAATAAAACTTCAAAACGTGACGGCATTAATGGAATAAATTGTACGAAGCGCGATCACATAAACATGAAATAATAAACGAGAACTAGCATAACATCATTTTTTAACTCAAATACATACTTAATTATAAAAGACGCTGGACTTCAGATTTCACAGAGAATATATAATTAATAATAATTTCCGAAAATGACAAGACTCTATAGACCACGAGGGTGAGATACTTACTTACTTACTTTTAAGGAACCCGTAGGTTCATTGCCGCCCTCACATAAGCCCGCCATAGGTCCCTATCCTGAGCAAGACCAATCCAGTCTCTGTCCATATCCCACCTCCCTCAAATCCATTTTAATATTATCCTCCCATCTACGTCTCGACCTCCCCAAAGGTCTTTTTCCCTCCGGCCTCCCAACTAACACTCTATATGCATTTCTGGATTCGTCCATACGTGCTACATGCCCTGCCCATCTCAAACGTCTGGATTTAATGTTCCTAATTATGTCTGATGAAGAATACAATGCGTGCAGTTCTGTGTTGTGTAACTTTCTCCATTCTCCTGTAACTTCATCCCTCTTAGCCCCAAATATTTTCCTAAGCACCTTATTCTCAAACACCTTAACCTATGTCCCTCTCTCAAAGTGAGAGTCCAAGTTTCACAACCATAAAGAACAACCGGTAATATAACTGTTTTATAAATTCTAACTTTCAGATTTTTTGACAGGAGACTGGATGATAAAAGCTTCTCAACCGAATAATAACACGCATTTCCCATATTTATTCTGTGTTTAATTTCCTCCCGAGTATCATTTATATTTGTTCCTGTTGCTCCCAGGTATTTGAATTTCTCCACCTCTTTAAAGTATAAATTTCCAATTTTTATATTTCCATTCCGTACAATATTCTGGTCACGAGACATAATCATATACTTAGTCTTTTCGGGATTTACTTCCAACCCTATCTCTTTACTTGCTTCAAGTAAAATTCCCGTGAGGGTGAGATACTGGCAGACCTAAAAAGCGAAGATCACTTCATTAATTTGACAGGACGACGACGACGACGATGATGATGATGATGATGATGATGATGATGATGATGATGATCTTCCTGAACTATAACTAATGACTATTATAGGAACCTCTTTGTTTCCTTAACACTAATTTAGCGAAATATGCATTATTCTGTTTATTGAAATGGACATCATGAGACTTCGGGGTAGAACTGCCATACACACCTTAAACCATCTCACATGGGTTAACCTACCTTAACTTACTAATAAAGCATGCCACACCCAGTACATCGTCAGCCCAACTCGTTGGTCCCTTTGTCAACAAGAGCGATGAGTTATTTCGAGCCCGGGTGTGTGTCCTGCTCCTCGTGTGGAATGTTCTGGAGTAGTTGCGTCCCCCCACCTCCACCCCCCAGTCAGCTGTTTGGGTGTGTTCTTCCCCCGAGCCTGGCATTGCAGGGAGAGCGTATTGATTTCCCGCGCCTCATTCACTCTCTTGTACTGAACGGCCGATTTCATGAAAGAAATTATTTGATAGTTCATTTATTGCTAGATGTCAAATTATTTTGCTCGCAGTACATTTAATAGAACATGTTTTGGGATATGTTAATAATGAATACAATAAATTGATCAAGTATCACCACTCATCTGCTGTATTGAGGACAAAACATAAAGCCGTATTCATAGACATTCTTAGCCCGGGCTTCCGGTGGGTGATCAGCGAACTGACGTCTTTCGTAGTCATAAACCAGTGTTAGCGATATGATATGAATTCTGTACAAGTAACCAGTCGATAGCCGGGGCTAGTTTAACACACTCGTAGCGCGGGCTAGCGAAATGCCTATGAATAGCACCCAAAGTGAATAGTTTATAGATAATGCTTCTATATATTCTTTTATTTATTATTGAGAATGAGGACTCAAAACTACAAGAAAATCACTATAGCTGATTTCGAAGAAATACTATAATTGTTGTTTATCTGTAAAGCCAGACATAACTTTTATTCCAGTGCAGAGTTCTTAAATCTTGTCTTCGCGATGTGGCTGTTAAGTTTCAGCGCTTCTAACTAAAATGAAAAGGACCTGGTTTCGATTCCCTATGTAAAACGGAATTTATCATATTTTCAGAGTCTCATTGTGTCCTTCTTGTCTTCTGGCCTTGCTCAATAAGTTTCGTTAATAATAAATGCGTACTGTCGGTTGTAGAAACTCACAAAGAGCAAATAATAGTGCATTATGCAACGAGCCTATAATGATAGTAATTAAGACGCGAGTATGTTTGTTTATGAAACGAGCGCAAGCCATTATAGGCAAGTTTCATACGACTTTTTATGCTCGACCATATTTCTAACTTGAAATTATTCAGAATTATTCATTTTATTCGTATCTGACTGAAGGCCGAAGCGACCTTGTGCATAGCTCGTAAATTGTGAGATGTGCGCAGACGCGAAAGTATTTATTTTTTCCGAGGAACAATAATGTCATTGGCCTTGATATAATGTAGAGAATAACATGAACTAATTTTGATATAACCTGGAAATTGATTTAGAATTGAAAAACGAGATGACAAATTGAATTTATTTGAATATTATTTACAATTAACGCTAATTATTATAGTAACAGAACATAACCTTCTGCGACAGTATTGGATTTCCAGCCTCCGTGACGTTTCCCTCGTTGTCTTTCGATTGCATATCCGAGAATAATCGAAAACCTGAACTTTAATGAATAGGTGTACTTTAATGACATGGATTAAAGGACTGCTACCAGGTGTATAATTACTACATTTCGGCATGGTCGAGCATAAATATAATAATAATAATATATTAACAGGTTTAAATGCAAATGCATCTTCCTATATCTAAAGATTATACTATTTTAATTTTTCTTGTCCGTTCCACCGTGTTTTCCTAATCCACTTCTTTCAATCCTTGCCCTCTCATCAATCTTTGAATCTCGTGTAACCATGCTGTCGATCGTAGGTCGACCTCTCTGCTTTCTTCCTGTGGAAAAATTTTTTTTCGCTACCTCTGCTGTATAGTACCGATATTCGTCTGACGACTTCTGATTGTCTATTTTAAAGCTAATAAAGAATTTTTAAAATCCATTTCTCGTCTGATTATATCCTCTTCCTCTTCTAATGCGGAATGTCTCGCTGATCTTCTCAAATACATTTCTGTTGATAGTAATTTCAATCAAGTTTTGTGATTTAATTGCCAAGTTTCATATGCATATGCTGTTAATTTTTAAATTGTTAACTGCCTCCCATTGGAGGTAGCCCAGAAAGACTCAGTATACTCTCCTATATGAATTTTGCTTCGAAATGTGCATTTATAAATTTTAATTTTGGTCCTTTTGTTAGACTTTATTGCTATCCCATATCATCTCATTTAACATACACGCCAGTTTCTGTCTGACGCTTTTCCAATTCACTGCGGGCTAAAGTAAGGAGATGTACTATCTATTACCTTTACTTTTTAACTTTGCTCTAGAATATGCCATTAAGGAAGTCCAGTAAAATAGAGAGGATTTGGAATTGAACGGGTTACATCAGTTGCTTGTTTATGCGGGTTACTTGAATATGTTAGAAGAAAATCCACAAAATATTAGGGAAAACACGGGAATTTTACTTGAAGAAAGTAAGGAGATAGGTTTGGAAGTAATCCCGGAAAGACAAAGTATATGATTATGTCTCGTGACCGACCTTAGTACGAAATGGAAATATAAGAATTGGAAATTTATCCTTTGAAAAGAGGAAAAATTCAAGTACCTTGGAGCAACAATAACAAATGACACTCGAGGAAATTAAACGCAGGACAAATATGGGAAATGCCTGCTATTATTCGGTTGAGAAGCTTTTGTCATCCAGTTTACTCTCAAAAAAGCTTAAAGTTAGAATTTATAGAACAGATATTAACGGTTGTTCTGTATGGTTGTGAAACTTCGACTCTTACTTTGAGGTTAAGGGTGTTCGAGAATAAGGTGCTTAGGAAAATATTTGAGGCTAAGAGGGATGAAGTTACAGGAGAATGGAGAAAATTACACAACGCAGTACTGCACGCATTGTATTGTTCACCTAACATAATTAGGAACATTAAATCCAGACGTTTGAGATGGGCAGGGCATGTAGTCCTGTTTAAATCGGTGGTCGTCAACATGCGCTGAAATGGGTAAAGGGTGAGGAGTTTCTTGGAATATGCACCGTCGTGCAGAAGAGCTAAAGAGAAAACATACCCGCCAACAACCACGGATACACGATAGTGCAATGTCTTATCCACGGGTAAGGGACGCTAGCCCGAGGGTGCACTATGCTGATGACTGCTTGTTTAAATAAACAAAAGCATAAACAAAAAGCGTATATACAAGGCCTACCAAAAGCCTAAACAAACCAAACCTAACCTGTTACTGATTCTAAACCTTACGAAAACTTTATATCTAATTTTTTTTAAACTAGTTCTACTAGTTTAAACTGGTTTTGACGGATTTCGGGTTCTAACGGTACATATATACACCCTATATTGGGTGTAGTGGTCCATTACAGTGTCTTGCCAACGTTCTAACGGTCTGCCCAAGGTTGATTATATAAAAACAATCCCCCCCCCCCCAAGGATTATAATCTTCTCCACGTAGGTTAGTGTGTATGTGGACTTCCCTTGTGTAGGCTATATAGGAATGGACTCGTTAACATTGTTGTTTATTGAAGTCGAATTTCCGTTCCACAAAATCATTTAATGTTTTCTGTTAGTATAGGTCGAATATAGATATTACACGTAGAAAAAAACCCGTTTCTGGTAATAGCACAGTCTAGTATATATAGTCGCGAAGCTCAATACTTAGTAAATATGCAAACATTAGATAGTTGCTCACCACTAGGATCGCTAATATAGCCTCATTACAGGCAATGCAAAATAGTACCGTCACAGTCTATTGTTTCTAGCACCCTCAAAACTCAAGTTTCGTGACTGTGTGCGAGTATAGTAGACTGTGGTAATAGCTTCTACTCTAGCTATGTGGCCTCTATGGCACAAAGTTACCACTTACAATCACAGAAGAAGGGACGCAATGGGAGAAAACATAAATATATTTTGTACCGAAACTCGAACCCAGGTCTGCTGTATTTATAATTAGGAACGTTGCCGCTTGAACTGTGGCGGTGTGTATTTTGAATAAAAGACACACGATAGCATTAAAACTGTATGAATAAGCCCGTTAGTTAGCCTTTTCTCTCAATTTACGTCGACATGCTGATATCTAAACATTTTTGTTTGTCGCGACTCTCACAAACCGATTGTGTGCTCTTAAGGCTAGATTAACAACTTCCTGCTGGCTTTTTGTAGCCGATGGTTTACAGCCACTACAAAGGCTCTTGATGATAACCAGTTGTTACAAGCTGCCCTATCTTTCGCTGCGCGTTAACCGGTCTGTGCCTATGTTCAAATGAGGTGAGTTCGGATGTTCTTCACGTAGCTTTGTTAATTACGGGTATGATTATGTACGTGAACGACCACAAATATTATCAGAAAATGCAGGCTCTGAATTTCCTAAATTTTATAAGGAAATTAACTCACAATTGGACAAAAATTGAATCGGTGAGTGGAAAAGTGGTAACATTCCAAAATCATGCTTTCGAGATAATAAAAGAAAACTGTTTTGTGACTTTATTTTTAATTTAATCAAAAAACTTGTAATGGGTCACATTTACTACTAGTTACAAGTATCTCAGCCTTTACATTTGTTTGTTAATATATAAATTTGTTTTTTAGATTTTATTGTTTAAAGTTAGGGAATGTTACTCTTTTTCCAGTCAAATGAAATTTTGCTTAAAATGAACAGAAATATTTTCAATAATTACTACGTTTTCTTTATAGCGTAACTGTCGAAAAAAGTGTACAAATACTTTTTCCCAATGTGGAAAAAGAAACAATCATAAAAACGGTGTTACAATGTTGTTTTTTTGGTCTCGACTAACACAACTTTGTAGGTTACAAACTCTTCTCCCCTACTCCTAGATATTTCCTCCATTTCTTTTGTATGTGTATTCTTGTTCACCTTTCCTTTCTTTCTTCTTGGCTCATTATCTTCCTCTTCTGACATTGTTGTTTTTTACTCGAAGACACTAACTTCAAAAACTATTTTCCAAATCTTGCAGACAATAACGATGATCAAACAGTCCACACCTGTGGAGTAACGGCTAGCATGTCTAGCCGGAAAACCAGATGGCCCGGGTTCGATTCCCGGTTGGGACGAGTTACCTGGTTGAGGTTTTTCCGGGGTTTTCCCTCAACCCAATATGAGCAAATGCTGGGTAACTTTTGGTGTTGGATCCTGGACTCATTTCACCGGCATTATCACCTTCATCTCATTCAGACGCTAAATAACCTAAAACCTAAAATTATCTACTAAAAAAAAGAATGATCAAACCTAACCTGCAACACCTGCAATAACAAAGAACTAAAACAGTTAAGAAACTACACGATTATTACAGCGCTTGTCAGCGCTCGAAGCATACTATATGAAAACTAACACAATAGTGCTCCACTATTGAGTGGAATAAAAGTAACATGTCTGGAATGTTACCGTTCTTCTACTCAACTCCAAACATGGATCATGCTATTGGCATTAGGATGATAGGAATATTACTCTTTTTCTGCCCAATAGGTAGGACTATGGTATATGAACAACTTTGCTAACTCAGTTTATTTTCGCATTTTTTTGGAATGTTACCCCTTTTCCACTCACCCATTCAATTACAAGGTACCACAACAAGACTTATTAGAACTTAAATATCTGATAAAAGTATAAAAAAGGTTACAAATAATATTTTTAAGAATTAACTTTTCACTTAAAATTAAATTTTCCAAAATTTGAAAATTTTCACACATTATTTCATAACTCCACAACCATTAGAGATAGAATTCTGAAATTTTGTACACTGATTTAACATGCATTTTATGCAAAAGGTAGACTACAATAATGCCCATTTCTTTGAAAATAGAAAAATTAGGTCACAAAACATTATGTAAATTTTAATATATTTTATATAGAACAAATAAAGAATTAATTGTATTAAAATAAACAGCTCTACATATCTGAGAGTAGTCTACTTTTCAGAAATAAGTGTTTATTACATGCAGGAAAAATATTAAAGATGTCAGAGAGACCATAACAATGTTATGTTTACCAAATGATGTAACTGAAGAATTTTTTTTTTCTTCATACTCTGATAAAACTGGTTTGAAAAATATTATTAGTAAAAATTCTTAATACTTTTATCAGATATTTAAGCTCTAATAAGTCTTGTTGTGGCACCTTGTAATTTTTGTCCAATTGTGAGTTCATTTTCTTATAACATTTTAGAAATATAGAGCTTGCATTTTCTAATAATATTTGTGGTCTTTCACGTACATACACCCTTAAAAGGACGGAACTGTGAACGTTATGTAAATGTAAACATTCTTATCCTAAAATAGTAATAGTAGTGTTTAGGATGGGAGTAACCATTACAACTCGATTCTTGTCAAACGAAAATATGATCTCATTTCAAAAAGTTTTTCCTGTAAATATTCCATTAATATTTGTCTTTGAGTTGCTATGCAATTATTGTCTATTTGTTTACCTGTATATCCATTTTAAAAACACATTTCGAGAAACATTTAAATGCATAATATCGTATCTATTTGCGTCGTGGACTTAGTGTCTTATTAAATTATCTTCATTTTCTCATTGCGGCGACACAATCACATTAAAAGTGCTCGGCTTTGTTTTGAAAAAAAAATGCACGAGTGCAAAATCGACAGTTGAAGTGGAAGGTGGAGGTGTGGTCAGCAATAGAACGGCATTAAACTGGATTAAACAATTGAATGATGTAGGCCAAGGTTTGAAGATAACCCTCCCTCAGGAAGATCACTTATTCTAGTGAGGATGAGGTTATATCCACGAAACAGAAAGAACAGTCATCTCCACCAATTTGAATTGTGTCTATGCGACGACGACTAGATCCGTATGAATTCACAGAAACACTGCCGGTAATATTACTGCCAACATGAGAAAAGAACAGAATTGTTGCGAAATGCGTAAAAATAAAGAAAAATTATGATTGTGTTATCTTTATTACATCTTGGAAAAGTGGTTATCCCTGTACGTACGTATATATCCTATAGTGTAGGAATTATGTAGAGTTGTCAATGATCCAGGTTTCGCCTGGACAGTCCAGGAAAAGGACTTTCGGTCCAGGGAACATTTTGATCCTGCCCTGGACGTCCAAGAATTGAGATTTCGTGCTGGCTGGACGAATTCTCCCTATTTTAACAAGGTAAATTATAAAACGTGCGTGAAAAAAAAACACATTAGATCGTCTCAAAGTTTTTTTCTCGTAACTCCAGTACATAGACATCTATCAGTGTCGAATTACCTGCTTAGATTTAGATTGCTTCTTTCTCAAAATCTTCAGCGTCTGTTCGGAAACGTGTGTTTAAGGAAGAATGGGAGAAATAGTATTTATTGTGTACATGGTGACAGTGTAGATGCCTCGTGTTCTGAAATTCTAATATGCACTTATGAGTCAAACATCTAGCGACATTACGACACATTTCACGAAATCATGTTGTTCATCACATTGAACAGAACTTCTTGCGAATGTTTCTTTCGTAGAGCGGAAAGAAAAATTGCTGTATTATTTCCTGCAGCCCATTAAAACACGTTCCCAGAACCCACCTCTTCGCCTGACCATCATTTCCCCTGACCACCTCACAGAGAGACAGACCATTCTGTCGGAGCTGTAGAACTTGGATCTGCACTGATTAATAGGCTATAACGCTATAGTGTCAAGAATTGGGCGTGTGCTGTTTTGCAAGTTATCGCTTCAATTTACTGACCGGATGAGTCCCAGAACGAAGATTTGTTTTCTTTTCTTTCTTTGCTAATTTGCGAGAGTGAAGCAGAGACTTTTCAGATCGCTTCTGTTGGACATGCGTTGTGAATAGAGGACATCGACTCCAATGTGATTCCTTCCGAAGGACACTGCTCCTTCAGTCGGTTTATCACATCGTAAAGCAATTTTCTGTAGAGTGCACAGCACTGCAGCATTATGTCATTTTGATAATTCAGCTCTTTTGTGGTGGATTTACAAGACACTGTGAGAATCTTGGGAGATAAGACCGTATCTGAAATACGATGCTGTCTTCTCCACTAGAGAAAAACGAGTTGAATAGGTAGAACCACAAACCATATCCCGAGTAAACGATAATAGGTGTGGCACTGGACTTTATACAACGTGATACTGTTGTTTACCGAGCCGGAAATCTAGTACGATTGCCAGTAATGCTGATTATAGTGTTTACGGAAACTGGGCGATACTGAACACTACAGCGTGTCGGTGTCAGTTTCTTACATCAATCATTTCACTGTCCGAGCAGGTACACTTTTCGGTTAATCGTGTCTCTAGGAAATTTACTATAGGTATACCTTTTCCTTTTGATGACGCCCACGTTCTTACGTAAACCAAATATTAAATAGAAACTTTCTAATGTGGACAATTTCTAATCACCAGTCGTTATTCTTTGATTTATACGAGGCGCGTCCGTAAAGTAACGTTCCCACTCGTCCCACAGCTAGCAAACCATATCTTGCGCGAAGCGACTGCGTGTACGTGATAGAGTAATGTCCTGGCATGGCGCATGGGCTAGCGGAACTTCCCGAGTGCGCTCAGTAGCTTCGTTGCATTGGTTGAAGATGGACGTTCCTATTCCAGCTCCCGCCGAGTGTGAAGTGCGGTCAGTGATAAAGTTTCTGAATGCACAGGGCATAGCGCCGATTGAAATCGATCGTCAGCTGTGCCAGGTCTATGGGCCTAACGTCATGAGCAAGCAGATGGTGCGTTGCTCCACAAGGTCGTCTGTGATGATGGTTGGCCTCCCACTGCACGCCTCTTCGTGCACATTTTGGCTTCCTGCTGAAAATTGTCTACAGCAGCAAGGCACCATCTGCTTGCCCATAGATCTGGCACAGCTGACGATCAATTTCAATCGGCGCTATGACCTGTACATTAAAAAACTTTGTCACTGACCGCACTTCAGACTCGGCGGAAGCTGGAATAGGAACGTCCATCTTTAACCAATGCAACGAAGTAATTGAGAGAACTCGGGAAGTTCCGCTAGCGCATGCGCCATGCCAGGACACTACTCTATCACGTACACACAGTCGCTTCGCGCAAGATATGGTTTGCTGGGACGAGTGGGAAAGTTACTTTATGAACGCGCCTCGTATATTGTATTTAGACATTTTGCTTGTTCATTCTTCAAGGATCATTCAGTTAATTCCTGGATCTGTTGATGATATTATTTATATCGATATTTGAGGTCAATAGAAATAGAACATAGAATTTGGGCATGTGTAATTATTTAGTTGTTACAGTGACGAGTTCTAAATAATTGCTTGACTTCAGTACCAATTTAATCCCGTTGGAATAATGTTTTTGCTATTAAGTACAATTTGTGAGAAGGAATGGTTTTTACCAGCAAGGAATTCACAACGCGTTACGAACTAATACCAAACGTCTTTCGACTCATGCGCTAGTTGAGTATGTTTTCAGAACTAGTTCGGAATTTTACGTTGTTGGAACGTTTCTTGAAATGCTCTTTCACGGTTTTCGGAGTTTCTTCCCATATTAAAATTATATTAATCTTCCGAACTTAATTCATCTATACTAATAATAAATCTCTAGCCGAAATTTTTCTGGTAATTTTCGATTTTCCAAAAATAATTGGTCCTAACATATATAATTAACCACCCTGAAACAGAAAATCGCATTTTTGAAATTTTTGTTTGTATGTCTGTCTGTATGTTTGTTACCTTTTCACGCGATAATGGCTGAACCGATTTATATGAAAACTGGAATATAAATTAAATTCGTTGTAACTTAGATTTTAGGCTATACGGCATTCAAAGTACTTTATTTAAAAGCGAGGTTATAAGGGGGCCTGAATTAAATAAATCGAAATATCTCGCTTATTATTGGTTTTTGTGAAAAATGTTACATAACAAAAGTCTCTTTAAAAATGATTTACGATAAGTTTTATTCTTTACAAAATTTTGATAGGACTGATATTTAATGAGATAAATGAGTTTTAAAATTAAAATAACGCCATCTAAGACGGTGCAATGAATTAAGGACAAATGACTTCGTCTATAGGGGGCCTTGGACATCAGCAATCGAAACAGGGGGACATCAGCAATGGGGGCCTTGGACATCAGCAATCGAAACAGGGGCCTTGGACATCAATAATCGAAAGCTATTAAACATAGCCTACAGAGAATGTTTCTGTGTTTGTATGAAGTAATATCAGAAGCTAAATTAACCATTTGTATAATTAATTATTATTTCACCATTGGAAAGTGTAGTTTCTCTAAATGGACATAATGCTATAATGTTATTACAGTAACGTCTGAGTAAATCGAGGACAGGTAAGATTAAAATAGCTTCTTATGCACAGAAAATTTGATAGGCTATTTTGTACATTCGTTTTCTGTATTTCTTAAAATAATATTTATGTACACTCATTTTAATCTCAGAGAATTAACGAACAACGAGAGTGTATTGATTTAGTATGCAGTAATAGTACGTTAACTTAGTAATCCATTATTTTATAATTCAAATTTTAACTATGCTCAATTGAATCGTGTTAAAATACATAAAATATATATGCAATAAATGCAATGCAAAAAATTGGGTAATGAGCGAAGCAGATTATCTTGCGCTGTTATAAAAGTTGTTCCCTGGATCAAACGTCCTATTTTAATTATGTAATTACTTTATATTTATTTCTAACAGGTGCAGCGGAGCGCATGGGTACGGCTAGTCATAAAATATAATCACTATCACCTTCTAAATCACTCATGATCGACAATTTTTCATTTTAACCTGCCCAATCTCGAAGCATTTTAACCTCAAACTCAGATTAAGCAAACTGAGCATGCGTCAGCAGTTCAGAATTTCCAGTTCCTGCTCTTAATCGAGAACCAATTTTACTCGTTCCGAATGAGTTCCAAAGCACGTTGGGACAAGGAACTGGGAGTTCAGAATCAGTTCAAGTCTTATGATGAAATATGAGTGGAACGGAGAAAAATTCTCTCCGACACCGGGATTTGAACCCGGGTTTTCAGCTCTACGTGCTGACGCTCTGTCCACTAAGCCACACCGGATTCCCATCCCGATGTCGGATTGAACCCTCTCAGTTTAAGTTCCAGCTCTTTCGTTCCCTCTAGTGGCCTACCCTCATGCACTGCGTCATAGATGTATGACATTGACACAATGTCCACACCTTTGCAGAGATGCACTCATTATGAGTGACTAGAGGGAACCCAAGAGGTGGAACTTAAACTGAAAGGATTCAATCAGACATCGGGATGGGAATCCGGTGTGGCTTAGTGGATAGAGCGTCAGCACGTAGAGCCGAGAATCCGGGTTCAAATCCCGGTGCCGGAGAGAATTTTTCCCCGTTCCACTCATCTTTCATCATATGATGACGCAGAATTTCTGCATGGAAATATCGTATGTACTTCGGTACATCGTAATAATATAAGTTCAAGTCTTGGTGAAACGCACATTGAGATACTGCGCATGAGCAAGCAGTTCAGAATCGATTCTGAACCGTGCTGGAACAAACCTATAAAGTAATGCTACGAGAGGTATTAATTTGACCGATACATTTGCGAACAACTTCAGTTGCTTGTAATTTTATGTAGACTAAATAGGCATCCCGCCTAGGACTCGCGTTACGGAGTCCTCATGGGGGGAGGAATTGTGTCATGAAATTTCGGCCAGTGTATAGGACCGGTGCCCACCCAGCATCGTGATGCACTTGGGGAGCTACGATAGGTAGCGAAATCCGGTTGCGAATACCAGCTATAACGGCTGGGGGGATCATCGTGCTAACCACACGATACCTCCATTCTGGTTGGATGATCGTCAACCTCTGCTTCGGCATGTGGGCGTGAGGCCAGCAGCCGGCTGGTCGGTCTAGGCCCTTCACGGGCTGTAGCGCCACGGATTATTATTATTATTATTATTATTATTATTATTATTATTATTATTATTATTATTATTAAATTGTAGAGAAATGCAAAATCTCAATGTTATTTATTAGGAACATTTCTTATTAAGATGTAGGTAATTTATATCTGTTACTTTTGAAAAATCTTATCGTAGAGTATCCTTGCTTAACTACATACTGTCCCCTACTGAAGTCTACTACTACTACTACTACTACTACTACGTGAAAAAATCCGTGAAAATATCAAGAGACTTCATTGTTGCCTAATAAAGTCGCGTCACATGAATATTAATACCTTTCCAATGTCATCCTTAATGGTTTTAGTTACTGTATAGCCGATTCAATAAACTTCACGCCAGAACTCTGCGTGTTACAAACTTTGGTTTTTGAAGTTCGTCTTTTGTAGGGAGTTTGGGAAGCTGTTTTGGCACAGAGACATGACGGAACTGCGGGGTTGTTGGCTGGAAGAAGAATCAAAGATGCTGAGACTTTCGGGCGTAGTCGCCTCTGAATAAACCGGTTCCTTGCTCTTCTTGCTTCGTCATAAGAATTTTTGTTCTTATTGTGACCGCCACAGAACTTCGGTACAGTGGTTACCGAAGGCGATTAAAGACCCGCTTATTACATAATATGTCTTCCTGTACAGTTCACAACATAACTACCGTACACCGAAAACAGTACGCTTTATATCTATTGTAAAGTAGTACAATAACAAAGGGAAATGGCGAGTAGGAAACGCAATATTTTTATTAAAGTCATACAAGGTTATAGGATTTGGAGAGTAGATTCCTTTTATGAATACCAACTTCTGCTGGCTGATTAAACACAATACAAATTTTACATTTGGACTCACAAAGAAATACTGACACAAAATAATTAGGTCTATATTTATATACTGATCATTAATTGAAATATTTAATAGCTCCCAGTGAAGACATTAACTTTTTAATGACTATTACACTCTTACTACGTCATACTACTTTTGACCAATAAAACGGTACGAAAGGACGTATTTCGACCAATCATGGCTGCTTATCGCACAATTTTATCGCGTCCCTGGCATTTGTTTCTTTGTTTGCCAACATTTGAAACTGCGCTGGTCTGGACGTCAAAAAAAAAATATATATATATATATATATATATATACAAACCACTCCAGTCGATGCACAGCAGTTTCAAATATGACTCGCATTGGCATTCAAGAACAAGAATTAATAAAAATCACTGATCATACCTATGCATCTTCTGAAATCCGATTTACAAATAAATGAAGAGCACCATTCGGAAATCCTGAATAAGTTGAATACACCATGTAGGCCTAAATCAACGAGTTCCACTTCTATTATGCACACGTCCAATATAACATCAATTGAACCACCAACCACATTCAAATTTGAAAATTGTACATTCAATAATTATTCCTTTTAAAATTATTCATTCGGAAATTCTGAATAAGTTGAATACACCATGTAGGCCTAAATCAGCGAGTTCCACTTCTATTACGCACACGTCCAATATAACATCAATTGAACCACCAACCACATTCAAATTTGAAAATTTTACATTCAATAATTATTCCTTTCAAAATTATTCAAGTTTATTTTTTATGTCATCGTCGTTAATTAAAACTTTTCTAACACTTGTGTATATTAGTTAGGTTATGTTATAGCTTCTGCTCTGAAAGGATAAAAAGAACTTCTGCTATATGATATTATGGATAGTCACGTATCAGAGATTGTTTAATATTAAGATTTATTGAATAGTAATCATTACAGTGTCTGTATAAAGACACTACTGCCATCTAGCATGCATCTAGCGTAATATTTGTAATGTTGAGATGGTACAATAATACATTTGAAGACAGTTGTATTTTCGTAAGTCAGTTAATATTTTATTGTATTGGAGTACTTCGTTACTTCTAATCTTTATATACTTTCTTCTAATCGTGTAATAGTCAATTAAATCCCACTCGAGTTTTGATTTTCTCTAGATAAATCAAAACTTCTAGTGAGATTACTGTTGATAAATCATTAGTCCCTCTTAAACTTGTCTTTCTTTTTATTTATTTATTTATTTTTTTGCTGCAGAAATCATACTACGATTATCCTTAAGAAATTAGACAATTTATTTCTGGACATGGTAGGCCAAAATTAACTTTTACTGGTAGTTCTACCTTTTTTTCCGTTGTTGGTAGCTCTATAGCATCTATTAGATGCTTTATGGTTGTGCTAACAGATGGAGTTACTTGTCAACAATGTGACGCTGAAACGTGTGTTCAGGTTACTGCCCAGTGACAGTCCTGATGTATTTTATATTTTTGATGATTGGTTAATTAATATTAACCCGGCACACTCACATTCATACAAATTTCCAGACTCTAGACAGCCAGGTAAATTCACTGACAGCCGAGCCCGAGAATCGAACCCGGGACTTCCAGATCTGCAAGCCAGCATACTGACCAACAGACCATGGAGGCAGTCGTAGCTCTGCCTTGTACAGATTTTGAGACAGTTCATTTTTGTTAAATGACACGATGTGACCGAGTAAACTGAAAATTCTTTCACAGAAGGCATTAGATACTGGATTGACATTACAAATGATACTAATTTCAGTCATTCATTGCATGTCAGCAGACTGTTTATCATACCAATATGTCCGTACGCTCGTCTTATACAGAGTTTATCGTATAGTACTATAGTACATCTTCAACCATCTGGATATAAAACTCGTCCAGACAGCACGAAATCTCAATTCTTTGACGTCCAGGCGAAAGCTGGATGATTGACAACTCTAATTCCTACACGTATAGGCTTTATACGTAGTACACGGATAACCACTTTTCCAAGATGTTATAAAGATGACACGTCATAATTTTTCTTACCTTTTACGCATTTCGCAACAATTCTGTTCTTTTGTCATATTGGCAGTAATATTACCGGCAGTGTTTCTCAAACTCTTTAGCCGTGCGATCCTCAGAACGTAGGAAGAAATGTTAATAAAAATAAAGTATTTCCGGACTACGGCATAATAATAATAATAAATAAAAATAATAATAATAATAATAATAATAATAATAATAATAAAAAAAAAACTTATGTGAACTACAGACGACGTGTTTGAATCGACACCTAATGTACACGTCGATGAATTCGAGTTTCGACTTGTTGCGTATACCTCGCCCCCACAAATTTTGAACTGTTCAAACGTGAGCACGCATTGTTCATCAGCGACTGTATAAAAGAACCGGAACGATTGTTAAAACATTACAACTACAATGATTTACATTGGAAGGTTTAGATAATTTTGGTTTGCCTGTGGAAGTGAATACGAAAATTCATTCATAGAACCTTGAAAATATTAAACCCTTTCGCCAGGTCTTACCTTATGAAAAGCGATTTTTGTCTATGGTAGCATTGAAAACCAAATACAGACATTGTCTGTTATCGCTTGAAAACAATTTGATTTTATGTGTTTGTAATGTAAAACCAGGTATGGATAAACTCTTAATTTTTAATGAATGTGTTTAAGAATCGTGTGTAAAATAAACGTGTTTTTAAATTAACAAGTGTCCTTTTTTTTCAGAATTTTTTTTTATTCCTTTGTGTACGTTAGGATATTTTTTATTTCACGACCTCCTGGACATGGCACAACGGTCCCTATTTTGGAAAACGCTAGTTTTATAGTTTCACTGGACTCTTTTATGTACGCCCAAACAGTAAAATTAACGGAAATTATTATTTAAATATGATAGATTATAATGGATTAAAATGTGAGTAAAAAATATGAAACACTGCTTGTAGGCCCTAGTCTAGCTTTCTTATTTTTAATTTTATGAAGAAACTCTGTGCGCAGAAGTTATAGGGGTGAAGAAAGGAATATTAGGAATACATTTTCAAAAACTGTGTTTTTCATTATTTTTCCAGTTTTTGATAATTCAGGTCTCAAAACGGTAATTAATTTCATATTTTTTACTTGTAGAAACTATTATTTTATAAAAATTGCCTAAATTAATGATCTCAAAAGAAAATATGTTTCAGTATATCAGTTTATCAATATGGAGAATAAGGGGAACAAGATTTAAGTAATCATTGACAATAGCTAATCAAAGCAATGGAATAAAATGGTTCTTTCATATGATTAATCATGTCGAAACTTTCAGAAAGAGAACGAATTTAAATATTGATTATGATCGGATATGGTGATAGAAAGCACGTTACTTTTTGCTCGCCTTTTATGTTAACTGTTTAAGAGTGGCTTAGAAGAGCTCAAATTAATAAGTGTATGCTTGTAGAAACTTACGTGAAAGAGAAGGATTTAGTATAAGATTTTTTATGAGATTCTGTGTCTATTCCTTTCTAATAAAATGGCCGTCAGTACTGTAAAATTAAACCGATGGAAGGAAAGTTGCAAGACAAAATTCTTCTGCACACACACACACACACACACACACAAAGACCATCTAGGCGTGTTACTGTTATATCACCTTGTTCTAGTGCCGAGATCGTGAAAGTATGGTACTCTACCTCCATGTCCTTCACGTGCATTCATGGAGTCTAAAGGAGAAACCTTTACTTTGATAACAGACTTCATTCTAATCTTAATACAGAGCGTTCGCCTACGGGTGAGGCCAGGAAAGCGGCATGTACTGATACGCCGCTTTGTGCGCGCAGTTGTTGAGACACGCTCGACAATCAAGGACATCAAGGTCGACAAGTTATCAGTTGTGAGCCAGATGTTGTAGTATTTAACACGTACAGTGCAGTTTCTTGACACAGTTGCTTAAATATTCAGCGTGTGTGTAAAATTTGTTAACAATGCAAAACGCAAAATTCACGCTTGAACAGAGAGTTTTTATGTATGTTGCATATGTGAAAACAGAGTCATGTAGAGAGGTGCGTAGGCAATTTGAAGTGAAATATCCGGGTGCTCCAATTCAGGGTAAGGAAACTGTTGACGTCTTGTTAACAAATTAAGGACAACAGGGTCGATAAATGCTACAATTCCTAAGCGAAAACGAAGATTATTGACGGGAGAAAAAATTGATGAAATCAGTGTATCATTTACACGCTCTCCTAATAAATCTCTAAGACGTGTTTCACAGGAAGGTAGTGTTTCAAAAACATCAGTCTTTACTGCTGCTAAACTTTTAAAATTAAAACCCTACAGAGTATAGTATAGAAAGCGGAAGCTTACGGATAGACGATTCCCGCAAGCGACACCGCAGGCAGGCCGCTTTCCTGGCCCCACCCGTAGGCGAACGCTCTGTATTACAGCATTGAACCTGTTTAGAACAGTAGCAAGAAGTAGGATGGCAAAACTGCTATCTCTTCTAGTAGTAAGGAATTACACACACCTAAGTAATAGCATGAAGATCGGTACGAATTCTAAATTATGGAATTTTCTGCACTTCGAATTGCGGTTTATCAGTTTTGACATTGGGTCAGTATATGAAGTGTAATACTCCTGTGGTGTACCGACATGACATGCACAGTTGAAGTACCGGTACTTAACTTAGTTGACAGTTTGTGTTACTCATTATAAATGACCAACTCTTGCCAAGAAAATTCTTGCGCAGCCCAGACCTATTTATCATTCTTCCTTCCAAGAGTAAATTGAGTTCCTTCATGTGATGGGTTAACTTGCTCAGGTATCATCATTACCGACTAGTTAAACAAACATTTATTCTTTCTCCGCTGAACTTGTAAACATTATTGTGGCCTGCATCCAATTTAAACTTAACCAGTCAGATAACCTTATATCTGCTTGTATGATTAGAGTTCGAAGATGTCAGAAGAAGAGTCAGTATTAGATGACATGTAGTGATTGGCGTAAATATTATCTTATGGCTTTAAAAATCCCATTTAAATAAATATTGTGAATAAAGTAATATCCTGTTCCCCTGCGGTACGTACTTGTTTGAGGGGTCAAGTAAACACGAATCTGAAGGACAACGTATCGAGACAATGTAAACTAAAAACATGAACCGAATAGTGTATATATAATATGTTATCTTTGTTTTGAGCTGAGACACTGTCTATCATCAACTATCTGACATGACTGCTCCCTGCAGTATGGTTGGCCTGTCACTCAGGTGGTGCAGCTTCGAGTTCCGGTCTAATCTGTGAAATTTTTCGACAGTAATATCACTAGAGGTTTTGATTTATCCAGAGAAAATCAAAACTCGAATGGGATTTAATTGACTATTACACGATTAGAAGAAAGTATATAAAGATTAGAAGTAACGAAGTACTCCAATACAATAAAATATTAATTGGCTTACGAAAATACAACTGTCTTCAAATGTATTATTGTACCATCTCAACATTACGCTAGATGGCAGTAGTGTTTTATGATTATGTTTTCTTGTTATCAGTTGTGCCAACTATGGAATCTTCATTCAATTCTGTGGACGGTTACTAGCAACGAGTTAAATACTAGTATCTAACTCGTTGGTTACTAGTCAAAAAGGCTTTGCTGATTCAGTTTCGTTTTTATTAAAACATTTGCATTCCACTTTCATCCGGATACCAGTAATCAACGTCACTTGACAGATGATTTTCAATAAATCTTAGTATTAAACAATTCTGATACGTGACTATCCATAATAATATATAGCAGAAGCTATAACAAACATAACCTAAATAATATAAACAAGTGTTAGAAAAGTTTTAATTAGGGATGATGAAATAAACAAGAAACGTTTTAATTAACGATGATGGAATAAAAAATAAACATCAATAGTTTTAAAAGAAACAATTATTGAAAGTACAATTTTCAAATTTGAATGTTTTAGTGGTTGGTGGTTCAGTTGATGTTATATTGGACGTGTGCGTAAAAGAAGTGAACTCGTTGATGTACATGGTGTATCCCTCAACTTATTCAGGATTTGCGAATGGTGCTCTTCGTATATGACCAGTGATCTTTATTAATTCTTGTTCTTAAATGACAATGCGAGTCATGTTTGAAAGTGCTGTGCATCGACTGGAGTGCTTTGTAATTTTTTTTTTTTTTTGACGTCCAGACCAGTGCAGTTTGAAATGTTTGCAAACAAAGAAACAAATGCTAGGGTAGTGATAAAAATAAACAAATGCTAGGGACGCGATAAAATTAAACAAATGCTAAGGACGCGATAAAATTGTGCGATAAGCAGCCATGATTGGTTGAAAGACGTCCTTTCGTACCGTTGTATTGGTCAAAAGTAGTGTGACGTAGTAAAAGTGTAATAGTCATGTTAAAAGTCCACAATGAGACTTGTGGCGGTCAAGGTTTTCCTATATTAGGCATCTGCATCATTTCGCCAACATTTTTCCATTCTGTCATCATTCTATAACATACATCGGCAAAACTTACTTTGTTTACATTAGATCTCTTTTGTATCTGAATTCTCTTCTTTTAGTAAAGCTATTTTTTTAATTGTATAGGCTATATTCCCGTTAACTTCTTAAATGAATAATATTCACCATTCTTAATGATCTCGGGATAGAAAAAAAAACGTATGGAATAGAAATTACATACAAATGTGCGTGTAATAAACAATAAGCAAACCATTTTCGATATAATGTGAAATATTTCAGTCACTTCAGGATAATTTATCAGTAGACTTCGTTGAATTGCCACACGCAGCATGCAATCAGGTTGCCGATGTACGGTAGTATAGAGGAGGCGAGCGATCTCCCGGTCTCGTAGTATAAGCAGTTCATGTTAAGAGTTGTGACCGGTCCAAATAGATGGAGCAATTACAGCTAATGTATACCTATGTAAGCACTTGTTTTTGCATTACTATGGTTGGAATAGTCAAAGCTTAACATTTGTTCAGTGCAGACAAGAATTCAATCAAACATACCACAATGAGAGTGTTGCTGTTCCAAACAATTGCCCCTGGAATACCCTTACCCCCGCAGCCAATCTTGACCCGTTGGAAAACGTGGTTGGATGCTGTTAATTATTATGCAGAATATTACGGCAAAATAATGGAGGTAATTGATGCATTGGATAGCACAGACAGTTCCACTGTTGCAGCTGTAAAATCATTGCCTTCTGAACAGCTATTGGAAGATATTCTGTTCATTGATTCTAATTTTAAAATCGTATCCAAAAGCATAATCCTATTAGAATCGTCTACACTACAACTCTCAGGAGCCCTTAATATAATGTATAAAGTATCACAAACCGTTATCCAAAATAACAATTCACTAATTTCAGAAAAGTGAAATGTAAGTTGAGAAACATTATTGCTAAAAATTCTGCCTATTTACAACTTCGTATTATAAATGATGTACTATCAGGACACAACAAGACGTCTGAAATTGGTGTACTAAAAAGTAGTGACTTTCCGTTCTTCAAATATGCACCTATTACATCACGTGATGTTGAACGTACATTTTCCCAATATAAAATCTCTTTGACTGACCATCGGAGGAGGTTCACTTTGCAGTCGCTCAAAATGTCACTGCAATGCACATATTCTAGGATGATGTGAGTATATTACATTAAATGTTAAGAGTAAATATATCTCACTACAAAATAATTGTGTATTTACATGTTTAGACATTTCCTACTTCAATGATCATTCATTATATTTCTTGAATGCAGAATACAGGTTTTATTGTAACCGCAGTATACTGCTCAGTGTTTACTTCATAGGCATACTCCATCCGTCGCACGTCCCCTTCTCATACAGTCTATACTGCGTGTGTAGTAAACCTTACGATTCTCGTGGCAATTCCACGAAGTCTATTTATCAGCATATCAATAACAACCTCATAAAATTACTTACAAAAACACTCCCAAAAATAATATACACTTATGAAAAAAAAATAATTATTTGATTAACAATATTTTCACCGTTACAATTACACATATATAAAAACTAAATATAAACATTTGCATAGAGACAATAAATTTTACAGGAGAAAAAGTTCGTCCAAAGGGCTGGACTCTGGAAGAGTAATTACCCAAAACGTTCATTGCATTTCCGCGTCGAATAGCAATACTTAAGCGTTGACGCAAATAAGTAGTGCAACGTCGATCATCAGTAATGGAGATCAAAATTTGGCCGATTTGAGATACCAAAAATTTAGTGTCATGACTCCAAGGACTGAAGGTCTCCATAGCAAATGGGACAAAAATGTAATTGTCTAAAAGATGAGCATATTTATTGACTTTCTTCTTCACTTCTTAAATTGGAATATTTTATCATTTTGGGGCATCCGGTAAAACAGTACTAGATCTGTGATTTATTATCACAAATCCATTTGGCACTATCAGGTACGTCTGGATGAAATATGGAGCCCGACGATACTTTGACTCTGTAAGACTGTACTCAACTGTTCTACATATGAGGCTATCAAATGCAAAACTTGCCTTATCCAGGTAAAGTGATTTGTCATAAAACAGGAAAACCCGTTATGGAGATGGACAGTTTTGCATTTGATAGTAGTTTTCTGAGATCTATGGAAGAGGAATTAGACAAGATTTGCACAAACCGACTATATCAGTAGATAGAGAGCTGCAAGAAGTACATCATCTCATATGTAACTCTTTTTTTTTTTTTTTTTTTTTTTCAAATTATGGATAAGGCGAGTTTTGCACTTGATAGCCTCATATAATATATACATGTCCTTCAAGATGTTCCGAGTTCATGCTTCGCTTTATGCTCATAAAATTGAAATGACGGAAGAACAAAAGAAGGCTAGCGAGAAGGAAACATTAATATAAAGACAATGAAAAAGTGGGAAGATTTATTCATAATTTATATGACAGAACAAAAATAAACATTGAAATAACTAGAGATGAAAAGAAAGAGTGAGGCAATGGTTGAGAGAAAAGGGAAAGCAGAGAGAGAAACAGAGGAGGGATGTGGCAATGATTGAGAGAAAAAGTGAGGCAGGAGAGAAGATGAGGGACAAGACAGGGATAGAGGGGTTGCGGGCAGTGTTGCCAACTCAGAATTCCATTTACCGCTGCACAAGCTTAAAAAACCGCTAA
The DNA here is from genome assembly GCA_025594305.2 of Periplaneta americana. Lineage (NCBI taxonomy): Eukaryota > Metazoa > Arthropoda > Insecta > Blattodea > Blattidae > Periplaneta > Periplaneta americana. The sequence goes on along the minus strand of JAJSOF020000031.1, from coordinate 86,150,085 downwards.
ACTGTATTTGAAAAACTCCAGATTTTTCTTAACACATCACTTCCAAATTTGAACTGGAGAATTTTATAAAAATGTAGACTAAATTATGGAAAGTGTATATCACTTCACAGGTTCTATGTTCTATGCAAAATCGTATGGACAATTAAATCTGAATATCTTGCATTCAATATCACCTTACATCATTTACATCGAGCTTTCCAACTATCACCGGCAACTTCTTCCATCTAATCTTTCAACAATTTCCCCCCCCCCCCTCACACATCTCTAAACTTTTGTACTATGGAGTTTAACACGGCATATTTCTTCAAAATTGAATGAATTAGATCAAGAATATACTGAACACTTCGGAAACAATCACATTCACAATCAGACCAGTCCGTTCGAAATCTGATTTCACACTGAGCTGGAGACGTGCCTGCCAACAATGAGTCTGGTTTTAAGTTTTAAGTATGTCTGTCTTACATAAACTACAATCGGAATGGTAAATTAAATAATATATAAGACGACATTAAGATATATGGATCATATGAGGAGACAGAGAAAGTTGGAAAGGCTGGAGAATGCTGGGTTTGCAGTGAATGAATGAATGAATCATAATATAAGTTATCTTAAATGAAAATAATAATTCAGTTCATTATCTACTCTTTATGATTAAACATATCAATTCATTTACAAAAACAATGCCTACATGATTAGGCTAAGAGTTTAACGAATGTGGCATACCTTATTTGTACAACAATGGATGAGGCAGGAAATGGACATGGTTGTACGAAATCAAGTTATCATAAAACATTGATATTTATACTCGCACAATGAAAAATGGTGATAATACCTTACTAATCTCTGGTTTATGATTAACTAATGTTGTTGTCAGCAAGTGCATATAAAAACAATGTAACATCTTTACAGAAAAAAAAACTTTAAAATATCGTCTGCCATTGCCGGAATCATAAAAAACGTCAAATAAATAGCTAGCCGCTGACGGTAAAATTCTGTAGCTGACGATAGTCCTGAAAACACCAGATTTAGCTACAAAACCGCTGATTTGGCAACACTGGTTGCGGGATGAAGCAGTGAATGAAAGGAGAGGTGAGACACACAGAGATGCAGTTGATGTGTATGTCTACTGTAGTTTTGCGTATGTTTCATTTCCGTAGAATTCTTCGTTGCCAAACATTTGAAGTAGCACATCTTTCGAGAATCTGTTATTCGTAAGGACTGCAATTTTATAAACATAAAGCGAAGCATGACCTCAGAACGTCTTAAAGCGGGCATATCTGTTATGTATAGTTGCTCATAGTCTCAACTGAGTTGAATAAAACTATCTCCGGGTGCCATATTTCATCCAGACGCACTTGAACTTTTCCAGGGCATTATGCCAAATGGATTTGTGATGATAAAACACAGGTCTGTTGATCCAACAGGAAATACTGTGTTTACCTGATGCTCCAGAATGATAAAAATATTCCGGTTTAAATAAAAGTCATGAATTACAGCATATCGAGATGGCCTCAGATATAATTCAGATTCATTGTAGCTTTTACCAAATACGAAAGTTTAAATTAGAGTACAGAACCAAGAAGTCTGCCTCGGAAATCAGATTTGGTTCATTGTCATAAAAAGAACCTCAGGTTTCTGGTAGTGAGCGGCAAACCAGTAGCCATTATTGCAGTCTTCGAAAGGTCTGCAACAATCAGAATATACATAATTACTTTCATATTGAATCTACATTATTGTGAGATAGTAAAAATGCGATTTTGATCTTGGTTTGACATTTGATGAAGATCGTAACTGTATGAAACAATTTTAGACTCTCTAGTCCATGTGGTTGGCGAATGTTAGGAGACAGGAAATTTGCTACAGTAAAAGGTTTCAGTAATAGGTCACTGTAATGGTAGGTCTACTCATTAAGTAAAATTTTCTAACACAGAATGTTCAATATCTACTGAAATTATAAGTACATTTACCCTAATATGAAGGCGGTAGACTAAAAAAAAAAAAACAGTATAATGAAGTCATATTCCATGATCGAATGGTTGCTATGCTTGCAGTTAGACCTGAGTCGAGGTTAGAAACCCGACCGAAGGCTGTAAAATTTCTAAGCGTGCCTTCCTTATGAGAAGTAAATGTAAATCCGAAGTCGCTTGCCACGTAAAGAAATCGTGTTCCTCAGTGAGAAGTCCCCAAGCATAATATTATCGGTGCTAGAGTTCTGAAGAATTGTTCTTCGGAACAGATCCAGCAAAAACGTTCCCGTTTCTCTGCTTCCGTGATGATAAGGCCGATACGCATGACATTGGATGTTTTTTTCATCTGACATCCCAACAATTCTCATTCATCACAATTTTTTACGACTGTAATGTATTGACCCACCGTTTATGGTGCACTTTGGTTAGTCTCTGACGAAATAATTGTACGTGGTCTACGCTTCTCAGCACTAGCGACATCTATGAGCCACGCTCGTAGAATCGGGGCGAATAACGAAAGTTAAGGGCTATGACATTGCTCACACACAAATCATTTTTCATATTTATAATTATGTTTTATATTTTGTCGATTATTCACTGACGGTCATCTTTAAAACGAGTTGAAGTCCTGCAGTACAACTAGCTCCTCTCTTAGGGTTCAGCAGTAAGTTGCCGAGCTTAAAACTTACAATACAACGTCGCGTAAAATCCAGAGGTTAACAGAATGGTTTCTGTTACAATATGTGTGTGTATCCAATGCCTACCCACTTCACTTGCGTTATTCGGGTTCCGCATATTGCGGATAGATGGCAGGACTGTGACCCAATTTTCTAGTTGTACACCACTTCGGCGGGCCACACTGTACATGATGTGTATCTGTGGAGAGTTATGTCGTGTACTAGGGTGAGTGTATGTGTAAGCGTAAGTGCAGTGTCTAGAATGAGTGATGATGATGATGATGATGATGATGATGATGGAGATGAGGAAGGAAGAAGGGGAAACCCGGTGCTAGCACGTAGCCTACTCCTGTCGAATAGCACCAAGAGGGCCTCCAGGCTTAACGTCCCATCCGACGAACGAATCACATGAAAATTTCTGACCCCGCCGGACCGGCTAGTCTGGAAGCAGACACGCTACCACAGAACTAACTCGGCGGATTCTGTTACAGTATTGATAACTTCGAATTGTAAATTTTCCCGCAATTTCGGAACTTGTCTTATGTTACGGTCATACTGCCATGTTGCGTCCTTCCTCCAGAGGCCCCATTCCCTAGGTCATGGTCGAGATTGATCTAGTGATTAATCCGCCACTGATCAGGATCTCAAATAGCTGTTTTATTGCCAGTCACTATTCACGATGTAGTTATTGCTAGTGTTTCTCTTTTTCTGGCGGTACATGTAGGTATGGTGTACCAGCACTTTTTAAAGACAGAAATAAAGATTTAATTTAAATGTATCTCGTATTTGCGGAACATGGTGACTTAGTTCCAGCTGAGAAATACACAGCAATTTTGAGATCATTCCACATTCAGCGAATGTTTACAATCACTCAAAACAAATTCCAGCCAAAGAACCGGCAATTTTGATTTTGGCAATACATTGCACATAAGATGGTGTCCTTCGCTGTAATTATGATTGTTCATTCGTAATCCTAATGACAGTGGACCATCACGACAATATAACTTTATGTTTGCTAAAAGTCAGAAATTATAGCATTTTTTAAAGAGAATTCATTAAAAATTAATTTGATTACGGCATTGATTCCTCGTCTTCTACTTGTCATGTAGCGTGTTTTATTTAGATCTCTTAGAGTTGGTTGTTGTCTTTTACTCTGCGACAATGAAATTTCCATAATCTCGCTTCATTTCTGTCGGTGTGTGCCTGGAAGGTTCTAGTCGGCTTCGATCGTCGCTTGTCTTCTCTACTCCACTCCTGCTCCCTCTCTTTGTTCACTCCCCAGCATCGCGTCCCTTTCACTTTCAGTGTAAACAGAGAATATTGTTTGTAAACGTTTTATCTACACTTTACTAGATTTTCACACAATAAACCGGAAAGCAAATAGATTTTATTTATCACTTAAAAATGTCCATTCTCTTCGTTCTCTCCTTTTTCATTCTTGTATTTGATCTTCTCTCGTACCGTAGGTATAGTTGGGTAAACTTGGTGTGTTGTGGGTAGGATTGAAATTCTTAAAACAATAGAACAGATCATTTACTGTGCTATCGATTGTCTTGAAAATTCGTGTATTGGACGTAATAAACATTTGACTGCAATGTTGCAGCATGGCAAATTTATTACGGTATACTTTAAGTCAACTACATATAATGCTTACACTGTGCTTGGGATTAGTATTAATTTCAAGGAAATTTTATACAGGTTTAACAATAAGTATGGAATATTGCTAATAACTTCTTAAATTTTAATTTTGCAAAAAAAAAAAAAAAGTTTCATACGAAAGCTCTTAGAGAGAAACCATACAATATGATACGAGTGTTCAAAGAAAGTTAATTAATTAATTTATTTATTTATTATTTATTTATTTATTATTTTGCTAATAATTGTAACGTGAAATATAAAATATACAGAGAAACTTTAGCTCGCCCCTGAAAGAGTAGAACTCGTGCTCAGGGGCGGATTCCTGAATTGAAATTATTAATTATACAATACAGTTATAATTAATAATTATACAATACAATTTGCAATTATAGTATATAAATTTAAATTTACAATTTTTCAATTTTTATAAAATCCATACATTACTTTTTAAATTTAATACTAGAACTATTAGAATTGACAAGATTAGGATATTTAAATATAAATTTGTTATATATTCTTGGGCCTAAATTACTACTATGATTAAATACTGTAACAGTGTTGCATTTTGGTTCAAACAATCTTAAAGAATTCATACCTTTTGTTTCATAACTATGAGAATACAATTCAAAATTATTTCGATTTTTATGTATGAATTTTATTAATACAATATAATAAATTTGTCTTACGTTAAGTACATTAAAGTCTATAAACAAATTTTGAGATGGAAAATCAATAGGTTTATGAAGACATACAGGGTGTGACAGTAAACTTAATTTTTTATGACACTCTTTATTAAAATTTACGTATTCTGAATCTCCATTAAATTTTACGTATGAATGCGTAGAAATTTTGCCCATTCACCCAGTTCGTGTCTTTTAACTATTCAAGTTGTTTTAAGAGCTTCAAACTTGAGACAAATAAGTATGTATAATCATGTTGAGGAGGCCATAAAACTAAACAAAACACTTTCACTAACCAAACTTTATCACATATGCTTAAAATGAGAACCTTTCACAGCCAAGAAATATCCCAGTCTATCACGAAAATAATCCATGACTGTTCTGTTCCATCTCATATCTACAAGGACTGTTTTCGTGATAAACTGGGATACTGTTTGGCTGTGAATGGTTCTTATTTTGAGCATCTGTGATAAAGTTTGATTAGTTAGTGTTTTGTTAGTTTTGTGGCCTACTCAGCATGATTTTACATACTTATTTGTCTCAAGTTTGAAGTTCCCGAAATAACTTCAATAAAGAATTATAAGACACGAAATAAGTGAATGGGTAAAGTTTCTACGTAAAATTTAATGGAGATTCAGAATAGGTAAATTTGAATATAAGATGCCATTAAAAAAATAAAGTTTACTGTCACACTATATGCCTGAATAAATTGACTTTTTTTCGAACACTCGTATCATATTGTATGGTTTATCTCTAAGAGTTTTTGTATGAAACTTTTTTTTTTTTGTAAAATTAAAATTTAAGAAGTTATTAGCAATATTCCATACTTATTGTTCACTTTGTATATTATGTCTAATTAAAGTTCATAATACATAAATACTTCTGATTGAGGTTCTGGCTGATGGGTACATCTATTATCAGGCAGCACATCTCACTTGACGATATGTGTTAGAGGAAGGACAATAATTGTAGGTATACATCGATTAGTGTTATATGTAACTGGTCAGCGATGTATAGTCTACAATGGAGAGGGAGAGTAACGAGGAACTGACAGCCCTACCCAATTATCTCCTGGCTTAGTTCCCTCATGAGTGATGTCTTATTGGTGTCACTTATGAAGTTCAAACCCGTTTTCGCATAGTTGACTAAACAACTGCAGGTCAAACTTCGATATCTCGGTGTGGTTTCGGAAATGGATAATGCATTCAGTTACCATAATAATAATAATCCGTGGCGCTACAGCCCGTGAAGGGCCTAGACCGACCAGCCGGCTGTTAGCCTCAACCCACATGCCGAAGCAGAGGTGGACGATCATCCAACCAGAATGGAGGTATCGTGTGGTTAGCACGATGATTCCCCCAGCCGTTATAGCTGGTATTCGCAACCGGATTTCGCTACCTAGCGTAGCTCCCCAAGTGCATCACGATGCTGGGTGGGCACCGGTCCCATACACGCCGAAATTTCATGAGAAAATTTCTTCCCTCATGAGGACTCGAACCAGCGCGCATTCCGTAACGCGAGTCCTAGGCGGAATGCCTTAGACCGCGACGCCACGGCGCGGGACTTCAATTACCATAGCCTATAGAAAATACGCAAAAAGGGGTTTCTATCATCATAACTGCACTGTAATTACTTCTGTGTACTACTACTACTGCTACTGCTGCTACTGCTACTGCTACTGCTACTGCTACTAGGTCCAAAATGAATATACGATGATAGATATTATGCTGATAGAGATTGGTGGTGGTGAAAATATTGCGGATTTATAAATACGTACGTACATCTTTCTCATAAGCCTATGTATTTTTTATTATGTTTTATTTAACGACGCTCGAAAATGCCGAGGTTATATCAACGTCGCCGGTGTGCCGGAATTTTGTCCCGCAGGAGTTCTTTTACATACCAGTAAATCTACTGACATGAGCCTGTCGCATTTAAGAGGCCTGTGTAGGTGAAGCAGAATAAGAGTTGTGCACTGTATTGTATTTGACTGAAGAGAAATAAAAGGCTTAACTCGCTAAGATTCAGGAGTAGGTATTAAGCAATATGCAACGTTGTGCGATCTCTACAACAATAGTTGTAGCCTACTTAGTGGACAGTGTTGATCTCATAAGGTCATGAGCTTATTAGAGGGTGGGTCTGCATACCGAACTCCAGACTAAGGTTTATTGACCTTTTACAATGGATTTCCAGATGTTCTCAGTGGATTATTCACAGACTTCTTGCAAGTAGATTAAAGTTCAAGGCTGTAGTGAACCATATTCATCTTGTTAATTGCAATTCATCGCTAATTTGGCTTGCGTTTTTACAATTCCAAATGCAGACCTTGTGTTACAACACTGATGAGCAGCCACCGGGGTAGCTCTGTCGGTTAAGGCGCTTGCCTCCCGATCCGGAGTTGCGATCGGGCACGGGTTCGATTTCTGCTCGGGCTGATTACCTGGTTGGGTTTTTCCGAGGTTTCCCCAACCGTAAGGCAAATGTCAAGTAATCTATGGCAAATCCTCGGCCTCATCTCTAGTAGTTGATTCAGCGTCGTTAAATAAGTTAACAAAAGAGACACATTGTGACTTACTGATATGCGAAATAATATAGGCCTAGTTTATTTTATTATAGGTATTTTAATATTTAGTGGGATAATCTATCATTAATAGCCGAACGGCTAATTAATTAAGCTTCCTTTATGGAAAGGTTGCCAGGTTTGACAAAGTGTATTATATATAATTTGGAAAAAACATCTAAAAGGTAAAAAGATTACATTTGAAACGGGTAGGGAGTCGAATATATAAAACGTCAGAAAAATTTACACGTAAGTAGCGTACTTGCTCATTTAAGTTAAATAAGGAATATTATCATCAGAAAAGTTTCGCCAGATATTTGGATTCAAATTCCAGTGAATCCATATGGTTTTGTGGTAGGTTTTTTCTGATTAATGTCGTCTTCCTCATTGCATAAATTCTCAACTTACCTATCAAATTAAACGGATTAAAGAAGTCATACCGCGACTGTGATGTTACCGCAGATCTGCAGATCTGATGGTCGACGACGGACGCAAAAATTATTAATTCATGAAAGGGAATTCACAGTGATATGCGTACCAAATCGTCGGCCATAGCAAAAACTGTCAGAGAATATCACTTTTGTGTGTGTTGCAGAATGTCATTTGCAACATAAATGCCACATAGAACTCTGATTTTTACTAATGACATTTGATAAATAACATTTTCAACGGTGTACGAATCCTATTTTACAGCTGTTGACGGCTCTGCTGGCCAAACCATGAGGTTTCCTCTGGTATACTATCAGAAGTAGGAACTGTGTAAAAATTCCTTAATGATATACCTCAGTATCGTAATTGTCGTGACTAGACCTACGGTACCGTAAACTCTTTGTAGTTATCGTGTAATCGGTAATAACAGAACACGCGAGAAAGAAATTCCATAATCTCTTTCAGTTTTGTGACGTCTGTCAATATCTGTCGATTGTAAGTTGCCAGTCTTCTGTGACAACCGTTATGCATTCTCTCTGCTGCGGCCTCATGTACATCTTTTATTCAGCTCCTTTGCGGTTTTCCTCTTTTATTTTTTTTCCCGACTGTGAAGGCAAGGCAGAACTTTCTGCGGCAACCCATAACTATCCATCTGAATATGACCATATCATTTTCTTTTCGTTTTATCAGATGCATTTGGTGATGATTTTCATAAATAATAACAAACCATTTCGTCTGAGATCGTGAAGGATATTTTATTATTTATTTAGTTATTGTTTTTAGGATAAATTTATTTGTTTAAAGACGTACATAACTATGAATTGTGAATTGCTAGCAGATTGATTGCCTTTACTTATAATTGTGATGACGTGATGTGTATGAAGGAATGTACTGGACACTTAAATGTATATTTGTACTATAATAATTATTAAATGAAGTTTTTGTGCATTAGTATGCTGACTGACAATGTTCTAAAATGTATGACGATCCTTTTGAAGTTTTTGTCCTTGAAGTTAAAAATATCTTAAGGGTATATGTACGTGAATATTTTGAAAGAAAAAAAAATTGTAATAAAAATTACGCAGCGTTTTCTGAATTCATTGATATTTAGTTTACAGTTCATTTATTTATTTGTGCTATTTAAATGGACATTTTAACACAATACAGGTAGCTAAGACATTCACTTTTAACTTTAAATTAAATTTATCAAAAGTTGCAATTTTCTCACATATTATTTCCTAACTCCATAACCATTAAAGATAGAATACTGAAATTTTGCACACTTATTTCACATCAATTTAAGCAAAATGTAGTCTACAATAACCCCATATCTTAGAAAAAAAATGTCACAAAAACATGATGTAAATTTTAATATATTATACAGAATGTTCCGAAACTATTCGTTCAAAATAATACAGGAGGTAGAGAAGATCAAAACAAATATATTTTGTAATGGTACATATGGTCCCTGAAGGCAATTTCTGATCCTAGGGACGATTTACACAGAAGGTAGTTTAGCATGCTAATTACATCAGTGGCATTCACAGGAACTGCTCGAATGCGCGGCCATTAGCCTTCTTCTGTTTCCACAACGGTTTCATACACCAGCTGCTTCATATGCCCCCAGAGGAAGAAATCCAGACACGTGAGGTCAGGTGACCTGGGTGGCAAGGCCACGGGGCCATCTCAGCCGATCCATCGATTCCTTATCGAAATATATTTGTTTTCATGTTCTATACCTTCTGTATTAATTTGAACGAATAGTTTCGGAACACTCTGTATATCGAAAACACAAAAAATTAATTGCATTAAAATTAACAACTATACACGTCTGAGAGTAGTCCACTTTTAGAAATAAGTGTTTATTACATGCAGTAAAAAAATTAAAGATGTCAGAGAAAACCCTAACAGTGTTATGGTTACCAAATGATATAACTGCATAAATTTTTTATTCTTTTTTTTTATATATAAAACTGGCTTTTAAAAATATTATTAGTAACTTTTTTATACTTTTATCAGCTATTTAAGTTCTAATAAATCTTGGTATGGCACATTGTAATAATTTTTGTCCACTTATGATTCATTTTCTTGTAAAATTTTAGGAATTTAGAGCCTGCATTTTCTGAAATTATTTGAAGAGTCCACTGCGAGAATGATGGATGTCACTTTCTTGTCGAAAATGAACCAAGACTGTCAATGCATAGCTTAAGACATATAGAATGTGCATACAGAGTTATATGGCATTAACACTGATAGTCATTTTCCAGTAATGATCGGAAAATCTCAGTTAAGCTTTGAGCGCTAAGCATTTCAAACTTTCAATTGCTTCTCCTGCAAAATGTATTCCAAATGAAATCTATCATTCTTGCAGTGGACTCTTCGTTTGTGATCGTTCACGAACATATACCCTTAATTTTACTTTAAATATTCCCATCCCAAGCGTGTTGAAATGGAATAACAATGGCGGCCGACTCGGTGATTGCGCTACTCTACTACTTCCACGAACTCTGTGAACACGTAATTGCCATCTAATAACCACAGCTGAACAGTATGTAGATATATTAATAAAAAATTCTCTTAAATACAATAAAAATAAAGTGCCTGAGTAAAGGGTTATCGTGATAGGATAATAGTTATTTATGGTACTTGTGAGGTAAGTGCATCTTTATTGCACGAGTGCAATAAAGATCACGCTCACAAGTACCATACGTAATTTTATCCATGACCATAACGAAAAATTATGTTTTATAAAAGAAAATATGTTGAAAATAAGTCCTCATGTAATCACATACCATGGCATGGATTTTAGAATCAATACGTTACTAGGTAGGTCATGATGTATGAGGCCATGATTAGTAAAGAATGGTATCTAAGGCGTTGGATAAATAACAAATTATAATTAATTATATAATTTTAATATATATTTTTTTACTTTAAACGTGTATTTTCGTCTTTTTGAAGTTTCAGGGATTATTTAGAAGTGTTCACGGAACTAATGTGATCAAAATAATTTCACATTTTACTTCTGTAAACTTAAGAGGAATATTAAAACTTAAAACTGTTTAGCTCAGTTGGCTAACGCGTGTTGTTTTAAAATCCTATAAACCCAACTTCGTAGGTTCAAGTCTCCTCGCATCCCAAAAGATAAATTATTACAAAATTTTAAAAAGATGCATATTAGATATGGATGTAATGTACAAATTACGACGTAGCAGATAGAGAAAAGAGAAGGAGATTGAGTGTATATATATTTAAGAAATGGTAATAAAGAAGTAGAGGTAGTGACATCTAGTAACTAATATATTAACTTCTTGAGTAATAGTTCAATGGAAAAGTATACGTGTGTACCCGGGTACTAGGAAAATACTAATGAACTGTGAGATAAAGTTCAAACTGTGAGGTAAAGTCTTTATCTCACTAGTGAAATAAAGTAATGTTGAATAAAAGCCTACTTTACAAACGCAAAAGTATTTAGTAAAGGCATGTTTTTCGTTATGGTCATGGATAAATAAAGTAATATAAATTACCTTTATTACAGTATACCACTGTGGGTATACTGTGGATTCTGATCTTACGAGTCAGCATCTGTATCGTTGTTTATAGTGAATTGGTGACCAATCTGGTGTAACTAGCCTCCTAGTTGTCTGTGTTCGAGAAAACCACTAAAAACCACGATAAATTGGCCCATCCCGGGATTTGAATCCGAACATCCGCAATGGGAGTCTATAGCGTATTTTTTTTTTTTTTTTTTTTTTTTTTTACCATTAAGCCACTTCGTTTGTTTTTGTGGGTTCCCTCGTCATATTTTTAAATGATGCATTGTTAACATGCTGAAAGAGTGAGATATGATTTTCACGAAAGTGTTCTTCTTGCAGGAGGTGCTGGTGGTAAGGGAGTGTGGGGAAAATTGGGGTCAGAACTCGTTGAAGTTGATGTTGACATGAATGACCCCAATTACGACAGCGACTCCCTTGACAATGGCGACATTGAACTCAAGACTATCATTCCAGAGATGACGGACGAAGAGATTCAGGTGAGTAAATATCCTGCCAAATGCTTCAGTGTTTGTGTTAATGCCTCTTGGATTGTCGCACAGTTTGTGTTACATCTAGAATAATTTTAAACATCTTCCAGCCAAACTGTAGAGTAACTGAAGAAATTAGAAATATTGTAAAATCCACATGTACGGTTGAAACTTGATTCGATTATCCGTATTTTACAGCACACATCTGTTGGAGTAGTACGTGAAACCTGGAAGTAGTGTTATTTCTCTTTGTCCCAGACAGGTGGTCTTTTAGTTGCGTAGTCGCCTTCATAATTATGCTTGCAAAGTGTGCTGATAGATAAGAATCAGTTGCCTTTCTGGTCATTATCTGTTTCGGTTTTATTATTCTAGTAACTGTAAATGAACTTTTGGGGTTCGTGGTAAGGAAATTACCAGCCCTGCGTTTGCCTTGACGATTAAGGAAACCACGAAAAAATACCTAGTTAGAATGGTCTACTTCAGAGTTTGAACCCGAAATCTTCCGAATGTCTTATCAGTTATCATTGAGCCACCTTGTTCGGTATTTCTCTAATACAGCGGTGACCAAAACTCAAGCTGCAGTAATTACATGCGACAGACAGCCTATGAAGTAAGGAGACGGAGGAAAGGTACTTGGCGTGAAAACTACGGCCAGTGGTGGTTCCTGTACTAACTTCTTGATCAATCCCGCGGATAAAAATCTCAAGCTTTGCTGTATCGGTTAAGTCACTGCCAGTGAATAATATATGATTTTTCTTGCTTCTTTTTTAACCTTCCTCTTGAATATAATCAGAACTTTTCTACATTCATCTCTCGATACTTGGTCGAGAAATTCGTAGTTTTTCAAAATTAAAAACTTCTTATGGACAAGTTATTTAAGCTATTTTAATCATTACTCTTTTGAGAAATTCTGTTTCTGTTAAAAGGCTTTAGAGCACGAAATATTTCAAACCCCATTAGGTAGCTGACTTCCTTATATTTATTTATCTCATCTTTCTCTTCCTGGCTATGATTTAAGACATGATAATTCCTGGCGTTTAACAGTTCGTTGGCATATAATATTGAATCAATTTTTCTACAATATTATTATTAAATGAATAACTAATAAATAGTTACCCTCAGTTCCGACGAAGTTGAGAAAGAATTAGATGTTAATAGCGTGTGGGAAAATATCAGAGATAGTATCAAAATTGCAGCTGAGCAGAGCATAGGTTATTATGAAACTAAGAAAAAGAAACCGTGGTTTGATGAAGATTGTTGCGTGGTAGTAGAAAGAAGGAAACAGGCAAAATTGAAATTCTTACAGGATCCAGTTGAGGAGAAGAGAGATAATTATTTCAATGAAAGACGGGAAGCAAGTCGTACACTTAGGAATAAAAAGAGAGGTTACTTGAAGGAAAAACTGAATGAGGTAGAAACAAATAGTAAGAATAAAAACATTCGAGATTTATATAAGGGTATAAAGGAATTTAAGAACGGATATCAGCCAAGGGTAAACGTTATCAAGGATGAGAATGGTGACTTGCTTGCAGACTCTCCATCAATCCTAAACAGATGGAAAAACTATTTTGCGCAACTACTAAATGTACATAGGCCAAATAGAAATGATCGGGACGAAATTGAAATACAAACTGCTGAGCCATTTATACCTGAACCCACGCTTACAGAAGTCGAAATTGCGATAGAAAATCTGAAAAAGTACAAGTCTCCAGGTATCGATCAAATTCCAGCAGAATTAATACAAGAGGGTGGGAGTGCATTATATAGCGAAATTTATAAACTTGTACTTGCTATTTGGGAAAAGGAAATTGTACCAGAACAATGGAAGGAGTCCATAATTGTACCTATTTTTAAAAAGGGGGACAAAACCAACTGTGGTAACTTTCGAGGAATATCACTTTTGTTGACGTCGTACAAAATTTTGTCCAATATTCTTTTGAGAAGATTAACTCCGTACGTAGATGAAATTATTGGGGATCATCAGTGCGGTTTTCGGCGTAATAGATCGACTATTGATCAGATTTTTGTATTCGACAGATAATGGAGAAAAAATGGGAGTATAAGGGTACAGTACATCAGTTATTCATAGATTTCAAAAAGGCTTATGACTCGGTTAAGAGGGAAGTATTATATGATATTCTTATTGAATTTGGTATTCCCAAGAAACTAGTTCGATTAATTAAAATGTGTCTCAGTGAAACGTACAGCAGAGTCCGTATAGGTCAGTTTCTATCTGATGCTTTTCCAATTCACTGCGGGCTAAAGCAAGGAGATGCACTATCACCTTTACTTTTAACTTCGCTCTAGAATATGCCATTAGGAAAGTTCAGGATAACAGGCAGGGTTTGGAATTGAACGGGTTACATCAGCTTCTTGTCTATGCGGATGATGTGAATATGTTAGGAGAAAATACACAAACGATTAGGGAAAACACGGAAATTTTACTTGAAGCAAGTAGAGCGATCGGTTTGGAAGTAAATCCCGAAAAGACAAAGTATATGATTATGTCTCGTGACCAGAATATTGTACGAAATGGAAATATAAAAATTGGAGATTTATCCTTCGAAGAGGTGGAAAAATTCAAATATCTTGGAGCAACAGTAACAAATATAAATGACACTCGGGAGGAAATTAAACGCAGAATAATATGGGAAATGCGTGTTATTATTCGGTTGAGAAGCTCTTATCATCCAGTCTGCTGTCGAAAAATCTGAAAGTTAGAATTTATAAAACAGTTATATTACCGGTTCTTCTGTATGGTTGTGAAACTTGGACTCTCACTCTGAGAGAGGAACATAGGTTCAGGGTGTTTGAGAATAAGGTGCTAAGGAAAATATTTGGGGCTAAGCGGGATGAAGTTACAGGAGAATGGAGAAAGTTACACAACACAGAACTGCACGCATTGTATTCTTCACCTGACATAATTAGGAACATTAAATCCAGACGTTTGAGATGGGCAGGGCATGTAGCACGTATGGGCGAATCCAGAAATGCATATAGAGTGTTAGTTGGGAGACCGGAGGAAAAAGACCTTTAGGGAGGCCGAGACGTAGATGGGAGGATAATATTAAAATGGATCTGAGGGAGATGGGGTATGATGATAGAGACTGGATTAATCTTGCACAGGATAGGGACCGCTGGCGGGCTTATGTGAGGGCGGCAATGAACCTTCGGGTTCCTTAAAAGCCATTTGTAAGTAAGTAAGTAAGTAACATATATAATTAACCACCCTGAAACCGAAAATCGCTTTTTGAAATTTTTTTGTATGTCTGTCTGTCTGTTACCTTTTCACACGATAATGGCTGAACGGATTTCGATGAAAATTGGAATATAAATTAAGTTGTAACTTAGATTTTAGACTATATGGTATTCAAAATAAATTATTTAAAAGGGGGTTATAAAGGGGCCTGAATTAAATAAATCGAAATATCTCGCTTATTATTGATTTTTGTGAAAATGTTACATAACAAAAGTTTCTTTAAAAATAATTTTCGATAAGTTTTATTCCTTGAAAAATTGTGATAGGACTGATATTTAATGAGATAAATGAGTTTTAAAATTAAAATAACTGCCATCTAAGGCCGTGTAATGAATTAAAAATCAAATGACTTCGTCTATAAGGGGCCTTGGACAGCAACAATCGGAAGCTAAATTAACCGATTTGTATAATTAATTATCATTTCACCATTGGAAAGTGTAGTTTCTCTAGATGGGCATAATGCTATAATGTTATTACAGTAACTTCTGATATAATATAATATAATATAATATAATATAATATAATATAATATAATGTAATATTATATAATATAATTTAAGTTATTTGAAGGGTTCAGAACCATAGTGGGCCAAGCGCCATTTACTGAATACGTAGTTAAGTTATTACCATAATTCAATGGAAACCTATAACAAGTAAAATAAAATATACACATTAAATCTAAATGATGTCAATCTTCATTAAACTATGGTTGCATGTAATAAAAATTAAGAAACATGTTAAAGGAATTGTCATTGCACCAAATGATTGTCTCTGGACCAAAATGATCGCATTTTATTATTTGGATGCAATTTAAATTAAGTACTGTAACATATTAAACGATTTATCCTTCTATCAAACACGAATGTTCCCTGGATCAAATGTCCTATTTTAATTATGTAATTACTTTATATTTATTTCTAACGGGTGCAGCGAGCGCACGGGTACGGCTAGTAATAATAATAATAATAATAATAATAATAATAATAATACATTATTCAGCGTGGCAATTAATTTTTCTACATACTTCTAATTTAACCGCTGAGGAAAGTAAACATAGGCCTATTACATTTTGTCCGACAGAATAACAAAAAAGTTCTTCTAATTCTTTACAAAACCACCTCTTGCTGCTTGTAGAGACAGAGTTTGTAGAGCGACATGATACCGCCACTGCTTGCCTTCAGTACGTGAATTAAAAAAACAGCAATGTACAGGAAACTCCTCATACCCGTTTGAATGTCTGTGATTACACGATGTAATCACAACACCTGCTTTGGTCACCGCTGCTCTAATATCATTCGCATAATGAGAAAGTAAAAATGAGAATGGCACTCCACGTCACTTTATGGTAGTAGTTTGACGCAGTGCTCGTAAGAAGTTGACGGGTTACCAGAGTGAGCTAAACGTAGCGAGCGGATTTCACGCTTCGAAGTTGCGCTCTGGCTTGCGTTTGAATTCAGCTTGGGCTGGTTACTTTGGTTGGCATTTCTACGAGATTTTCCCCATCCGTAAGTCCCTATTTACACTTGCTATTTGTCGTTCGACTTACAGCGCGGGCGCATGCGCAGTACTGATTTCGTTCCTTTCCTTTCGACATCTGCTGAGTAGAAGCTGTTTCTATTTCTGTGCGACATTTCCTAGGTGGGCCAGCCGAATTGACGCGACAGGACCCGAACATGGTTCGGAAAAGCAGTAGCAGACAACTTTTAATCAGCTGTTTCTCTCTTTCCGCGCGCTTTGTAGCGTCATGTCAGAGTGGAACAAAAACCAAGTAATGAAATTAATCAAGCTTTACGAGGAATTTCCATACTTTTATGACATCAGAAATAAGGACTATCACAATAGGATTCGGAGGGAAAATGCACTGGAGTTTATTTGTAAAAATTTGGAGTCAGTTCGTCCCAATACTATTCCCTCCGACATCAAAACAAAAATAAAGAACATCAGAAATCAATATGCAAGAAAAAAATTAAACTTTCAATTCATTTTAATATAATAAATATCTATTGGACAATTTTGTTCCAGTTTGAAATCTTTACTGAGAACATGGAATAACCCTTTCTCCTGCCTTCTGGACCTCCATCTCCTTTCCCAGTCTCTCTCTCTCTCTCTCTCTCTCTCTCTCTTTTTTTTTTTTTTTTTTTTTCATTAGTGCAAGTTAACAAAACACTTGAAGCTGCAGAAGCTAAAACAGCTACTTTTTATTGTTAAAATCCATTCTGTTCATTTAAAAGGCTCACCACATCATTCATACGTTGCTCGAGCTCAACAACTAGCCTCGAGTAGCAGACGAGAAATCTGCCAAGAGTGAACGGTGATACTACATTTAGCCGACAGAAAGCGCAACAACTTGCGTCGACTTGTGGACGAGAAATCTGCCAAGTGTAAACGGTGATGCTACATATCGCCGACAGAAAGCGCTTGATGTTGCGCGACAAATAGCAAGTGTAAATAGAGACTTAAGGATGGTTCACAATAAACCGGTAACGGAAACGAAAACAAGAATAAGAACGGAAAAATTGTTAAAATAAATGTATTTAAATGTGAGCATTCACAATTAACGAGAAGTTTTCCGGCCCGGGAACGGGAACGTAATTGTGAATGCTCACATTTAAATCCATTTATTTTAACAATATTTTCGTTCTCATTCTCGCTGTCGTTTCCGTTCCCGGTTTATTGTGGATCAGCCTTAAGGCAACTGTGGTGAATCTCCAGGCTCATCCCGTCATCCGCATTACCATAATTGCAAAACAACTTCGCACGTGATACAGCGGCGTTAAATAGCCCATTAAAAAGGAGGTTGCTGACCTTTGCAATGAAGTATTGACAAGATTGTTGCAATTCTGCAGGTGATTTTATGTGAAAACATATCCTGGTTCACGGAACATGGTGAATTATGGTGGCGTGATTCAAGTAAGCCTAGGCTATACGGGTGTTTCTGGAGGCTAACATAAGCTATCATACGAAAAAGAAAGAAAATATTTTTCCGTGGTTTAGCCTATGAAACCGGTATGTGTATGTTCAGTCAACAGACCGAAGACTGGTTGGAACCTCATAAGTGACACCAATGCACCAGTGAGATCACTCATGAGGTAGCTAAGCCAGGAGATAATTGGGTGGTGTGGCCAGTTGCTCCCTCCATTGCATGCATCGTTGGCCATTAACATATTTCACTAATCACACTCCAGATGTATGCAACAATTGAGGACGAAAGTAGGATAGCTAAAAAGAAATCCCATTTATAAAGAAGGCCGAGATTCGTTGGTAAGGTGACATGCCTCAGATTCCAATGGGGAGCAGGGCAGGCCAATGGGCATATTTCTTGACGACAACGATGATTTATGACTAGGGGCCGTATTTTTTGGTAATAACGATACGCGCGTAATTTTCCACTGTTTCTTTCTTTGTTACATTTATCCTTCTAGATACCTAAAAATACCTTATATAAGCAAAACAAGCCCGCAAAATAACGCGAAATTTGTATCATTGTGCGAAATATGTCTATAACCACGAAATTGCAAAAATTACGAAATATGCACCAAAATTTTAGTCAATATCGTTAAAAAATATGTTTGTGATTTAATTGACGACTTTCGCGAAATACCCACCGAATTGATTACTTATTTTATAAAATATTTACCGAAATAGAGACAGGTTTAACACCGAAAACGCCAATTTTGTTTCACAAAAAAAAAAAAAAAACGGTTCCTGTTTATGGCATTAAAAGAAACCCTGTTCTGATATAAATCTTCACGCAAAATTTGTTGCTAATTTCTCACCCAAATTGAATTTTGACATTCAGTAACCTTTGCAGTTGAAAGAGTATCTAAATAAAACATTACTATATACCCTATGCGACTATTTTTTATAGTTAATAAAAGTAAAATTTACTTCCAAATGATATGTTGTTTAGTCAACTGTCCGAAAACTGGTCTGAACCTCACAAGTGATACCAAGAAGGCGCCACTTATGAGGCAACTAGGCCAGGAGAGAATGGGGTAGGATGGCCAGTTCCTTTCCTAGTCCATTGCGTACATCTCCGAGTAGCTTACATAGTACACTAGTCAGACTTCAGATGCATACAAACAGTTGTTCTTCCTCTGACACATATCGTCAAGTGAGATGTACTGCCTGATAATAGATGTACATACCATCCAGAACCTCAATCAGAGAATAACCAAATGATATAAAAGATAATATTCAAAACTTATGATATGCAAAGATCTCGTTATGGAAAACTAATGATATAAATAAACTTCAATTTCTGTTGTAGCTAAGCGTTAGCTTTTCCCAGTAAGGAAGTGGAAATTTCTCCCCCTTGCACAGACGTTGGAGTGTGCGTCTTTTGTCTTGTGTTTACCCTACATTAGCTTGAGCAATGGACTTCTTGACAGGACGAGGGTGTCACGCTACTTGTCAGGTTTAATGTCGCTTTATAATTTTCATAACAGTGTGGGTGGGATGGGACTGAAACCTCGTTCACACTTTTCAAGTAACCTGAATTCAAGTCTCAGTTCAGACATATTCAAGTTATTTTGTTTTCAAGTAGGATAAAATGGCGTCGATGGATGTTGTGCAATTAGGAATTTCTGTAGTAGCAAACCTCCGTGCCAGGGAAATGATAAATATATTGAAATGGAAGACGCGTTGTTCAGTATGGGTTAGGAATTAGATTAGTAAGAGAAATGCACGACCATTGACCATTACAAATAGAATAAGTGAAATCTTCAAGCAGATTTGATAATTCTTATCGCAAATGTAATAAAATATTAGCAAGTCTGATTTACCATAATTGAAAATGATTATCTTGAAACTGTTAGAGTTCCCAAAAAAAAATCTATCAACCACACTGAACCATGCCAGTTTCGGCGATAAATGTCATCCCTTCAAGCAACGCTCTTCTTTTCTTAATCTCTCCTATCTTCCTCACTTCTTCTCTATCTACAGTTTAATGGTTTTTATTATTGCCTTTCATAGGCTATGTCGTGTGTCCACGTTAAAATCTCTGCTGTTCAGTTCTACAATGAACTCTTCCTTCCTTGGCAGCTTCCTTTGCATTTTTATTACGAAACTTTGCAGTTTCTATAATCCGCAGGCCTTCGTGAATTTTATACAACTTCAGAAACTCAAATACTTGGTCATTATTTCACTTACTGCTGTTTCCTATTATGTTTACGTTCCCAGTAGGACAGAAAAACAATCAGCTGCTAATTTAATGCTCTTAAAACAGCTGTTAATTTGAATTCCCGCGCTTTTCTCCTTGAATTCAAGTTATCAAGTGACGTTCACACTTTTCAAATGTCCTTTCAAGTCAAGTAAAAAGTAGAAAGGGATCCAACTTCACTTGAAACTTGAATTCAAGCCGTTAATTGATTTCAAGTCAACTTGAAACATAGTTCACACTTTTCAAGTTCGTCTTTTAAGTGACTTGAATTCAAGTTACTTGAAAAGTGTGAACGAGGCTTAAGAATCCAATTCTCGATGGAAGGCAAATGATATTGAAATAAATTATTCCCTAAAACCAACAAGAAAGTCAAACAATAACAATTATGTTATGTCTTGTTATAGGCGTAGACTTACTATGGATTACGGATGAAGGATGGGAAAGACCATTCATTCATCTGGTCCATCGTGCAGTTTCCTAATTACCTACAAATTTTTATCTGGAGACCTCTGTGAGGAACAGTTCTTTTCGTGCTGTAAATCTACGACGTAGGATCATCATCTTATGCACTTTCTGAGAAGTCATTAAGGATTTCTTATCGATCTTTAAAACCCATTGTCCTCTCGCGAGTTTTGGAGCCCGTACCAAGCGTGGTAACAACTGAACTGTGAGGTCGACACGTTAAAACGCTCTATCCACACGAATCAATCACTAGCAACAGGAGAGGCTTGGCCTGACTGACCTGACCAGATATTTCTGTCACGAATTCAGGCCAGCTCTGAAGAAGGGCGTGGCAGGAAGGTTGTAACACAATACAAGTAGTAATTGACTATTTATTATTTGCAGAAAGGAACTGAACCCATTGTTCTGGAGTACTTCGAACATGGAGACACTGCGGAAGCAGCAATGGCCTTTGATGAACTCAACTGTGGTACAAAACGGTATATGGTGAGTGCATAACTAATCTTAACCAGTTCTTGAAAGTAATACTTCATGTTGTAAGTTCAGTGCATGGAGTGGAACTTCATAATTTATGATTTACAAAATATAGCCAGTTCATCAAGATCATCTTTTGGCGTTTTTTACCCAGCACTGAGAATCTTAGAGCACTTTGGTTTTTTCTGAGGGTTTCCCCAAATGTAAACCGAATGTCAGGTAATCCAATGGCGGATTCGCTGATTCGTCTGGCTAATCAGACCATCCCATGTATTGTGGGTCCCTATCACCACGGCATGGCGCGTCCTCAGGTTGCGGATCGAGGAGACGGCCTCCAGATATGGAGGGTAGCTGTGAATATATTGAATAAGCAGTCGCGGACAGCCGATGAGGGGTGGTCCTCCAGCTTGGGGTTGGGCGAAGGGCTAACAACCTTGTTAAAAACAGCTTGTTACGAATCCTTCAAATAAGCCTCGGAATGGGACTGATTCTCTGGCACGACCACAGCAATAGAGAATGGATTAATCTTGCTCAGGATAGGGACCAATGGCGGGCTTATGGGAGGGCGGCAATGAACCTGCGCGTTCCTTAAAAGCCAGTAAGTAAGTAATCAGACCATCTCTCTATCTTTTATTCCATCAATGCTAGAAAACATCGCAGTTGATACATCGTTTTTTCATTTAAATAATGACTTGGGTGGTCATCCGACTTCCTCATTCCAGACTATTCCAGTGCAAACATGTATGATCCAACAGATAGTTCCTCATTATATTACCTTTCCTAATTTTTCTTTATTTTGTGTTAATAAGCCCATTTACAGACATGACTTCGTCCATGCGGTGGTGGTTAGACCGTAAGCTTGGTCATACAGGCAGTACGAGTTCGAGTCCTAATTATTTTCATTCATTTTCATTTAGTTTTCTCCCCAAGGGCAGGTCTTTCACTGCAAACCCAGCTTTCTCCAGTCTTTCCTATTTTCTGATATCTTCTTCTACCCCGAATTCTTCTCCCGTCCACATTCCTTCTAGTGCATACGTTAGTAGGCGGTTTCTTCTCAGCCAGTGACTCAACCAATTCCTTTTCCTCTTCCTGATCAGTTTCAGCATCATTCTTGCTTCACCCACTCTTTCCAACACAGCTTCATTTCTTATTCTGTCTCTCCATTTCACTTTTTCATTGAAAAATCCATAGTTACATTTGTGGCGGACAAGGTAGCAGGTTGCGGTTTTTCTTGGGGTTCTTCCTTTTTTCCATGCTAGGCATGAACATCATTTCATCTGATATACATTCTCATCATCACATGCATTCCCCGAACGCTGGTTGGTGTTGTGCCAAGAGAACTGGTACAGTAACGGAGTTGCCTGATGGGAACCTGGATACTCAGCGAACCTTAGCGTAGTAAACTGTTGTGTGTTTGGACTGCGCCTAGCTGAGGGGTTGGCACAATCGATCAGCAATGGTTGTGTCATAATGGCCCGCAAATAAAAAAAAAAAACGCATGATTTCCATATGCTGATATTAAGGTTATGTTATGTAGGCCTATGTCATTCAGTTGGTAAAAATGGAATTATTATTATTATTATTATTATTATTATTATTATTATTATTATTATTATTATTATTAAATTTTACAATGTCCTAGGACATTTTCCTGTACCCATTTTCAGGATTCTATAACCTTTCTGCATTCTTCTACTACTACTACTACTACTACTACTACTATTAATTTTCAGATTCCAGTGTTAGCAGTGGAAATTGCAATGGATCACAAACCGTCCCATCGAGAAATGACATCAGTTCTCATTTCTGATCTCTATGGACGTGTTGTAACTCAAAAGGACATTGCAAGAGGTTGGTTTCTAGACTACTTTAAATACCTACTCTATTTATCTGAAATCCAGAACGAATGTACGAGAACAAAGTTATCGTCATAGTTGCCTCATAGTTTTCTAACGTAGTTGGGTTGGTTGCTTTTTTCTTTGTCCACTTGTCAGTAAAAGTTACAACAGGATAGTGGCACAGTCTAGTATATAGTCGCGAAGCTCAATACGTAGTAAATATGCAAACATTAGATAGTTGCTCACCACTAGGATCGCTAATATCGCCTCATTACAGGCAATGCAAATTAGGATATTGTTTCTAGTTAGTGTGTTTTAGACTGTGATAATGTTATTTTTAGTTGATGTTATTTACATTGATGTGCTTCATTTGTTTAATAGCTTTCGAGGGACTCCTGAAAAATCTGCCTGACCTTGTGCTAGACACGCCTGATGCAGCCACAGTGCTCGGCAACTTCATAGCAAGAGCTGTGGCTGACGACTGTCTCCCACCGAAGTTTGTTCAGATCTGGAAAGAAAAAGTTGACTGTGATCATGCGAGGTAAATACGATTTGTCACTCCTTTATTTTCCTTCTTGTATTTCGCATCACACGATATTGTAAAATATTTTGTTGCTTGTCCTCTTTGTACCAATTTCCATGTGTTAATAAGGACTGTTTGAACAATAATGTAAAAGTCGAAATTCTTGATGTAAGACAGTGAAGATTTTAGATTTTATTAAAATGTCTTTAAAAAGAAAGCACAATACTATCATTACTTTGGATAAGAGCTAGGGAGAGCCATTTTCTTAAAAAGAAGTTTCTTTGAGTTAGAGCCGTTTTTAGCTTACATTCAGAACTGATGCATTCGATGGTCTGTTGTTGTTTAGTCAACTGTCCGAAGACAGATTTGAATCTCAATAGTGATACCAATAAGGCATCACTCATGTTGCAGTCCACACCTATGGAGTAACGGTTAGCGCGTCTGGCCGCGAAACCAGGTGGCTCGGGTTCGATTTACCTGTTGAGGTTTTTTCCAGGGTTTTCCCCTCAACCCAATATGAGGAAATGCTGGGTAACTATCGGTGCTGGATCCCGGACTCATTTCACTGGCATTATCACCTTCATCTCATTCAGACGCTAAATAACCTAAGCTGTTGATAGAGCGTCGTAAAATAATCCTCATGTTGCAACTAAGCCAGGAGATAATGGGGTAGGGTGGCCAGTTCCTTTCCTCCTCCATTGCATACATCGCTGATTAGATACATATTACACTAATCAGACGTAAGATGTATACAGACAATTATTGCTCTTTCTCTGACACATATCTTCAAGTGAGATATACTGTTCTCCAACCAGGAGATCAACCGTGAAAGGAATGTGCTTACTATTGCGTCATCTATTGGAGCGAAGTAGATAGATAATATTGTCGTTATAACGTCAGTTTAAAAAACATGCGCTCTCCTGCATATGTTATTTCCTGTATGGAGGGATTAAAAGATCAGGAAATTAACAGTGATCTAATTTTGTAACTAGGGTAGTATAAATATGTATCTGTCAATGTTATTGTTTGTGCTGTGAGAGCTAGCCAATAGAGATACGAGTACCCACGTGTGTGACCTTATGACATCAACATTCATTCACAGCATTACCCCCCTGCATCTCATTCCGCAAAGACTTTCTCGTGGTTGGAGTACAGTAGTGCCTGATAATAGAAGCACATATCAGCCAGGACCTCAATCAGAGGTTTATACTGGGAAATATAAAGTTGTGGTTTACATTGCGTGAACGAACTCTCGTGCGTGAAGACTCGGCGTTATCTTAACTAATAACAATTCATGACCCCTTACGTCATCACGGGTCATGAATTATTATTGGGCAAGATAACGCCGAGCCTCCATGCATGAGAGTTCGCCCACAAAGTGTAAATCACAACCTTATATACAGGCTCCGTATTCCAGCTACCTAAAGACTGAAGTTAAAGATACCGTACGTTGGATATACAGTAGGCCTATGCTGAATACAGGCAATGCAACGGATAAGGATATAATAAACAAACAGGTCGTCGCTGCGTGTTCGTGGCTATGATAAGGGATTATTTTTGGCCTTAATTGGAAGGTATGGATCTCAGAAACGTCTAGTTTCAGGAAGATGGTGCCACATGTCATACTGCTCACGAAACAGTCGACCTTTTGGGGGAGACGTTCAGAGGCTTCATCATTTCTTATGGTAGTGGTGTTAACTGACACCCGAGCTCATATGATTTAATGCTGCTGGATTACTTATTATGGGGTTATGTTAAATAATGGGTTTATACCAACAAGCCAGAAACAGACGTAAGGAACAATGTCACGTGTGTTATTCGTGAAATTGAGCGCAATTCAACGAAGCCATGGCAGCTACTTAACTGATGTTCTCTTCCATATGTAGTGGCATTAAGTGTGCTTCAAAATAATAATAATTAAATAAGTAAACCTCTTTCGTTTATACAATGTTTTAATTTTAAATGTTGTTGTTTTCTAATGCCAGGCGTTTGACAATAAAGTCATTTGACCTCTTGCACTCCAATATTTTTCAAAGATATTATCATGGCCAGCCACTGAAGCACAGATTTTGAGGTGTTCCGAATCCATTTCTTGGTTTGAGTTGTACAATGGGCAGTTAGGGGACTGATATATTCCAATTCTATGCAGGTGCTTGGCCAAACAATCATGGCCTGTTGCCAATCTAAATGCAGCTACAGACGAATTTTGTGGTAAATCGGGAATTAACTGTGGATTATGATGCAGAGAGTTCCATTTTTTCCCTTGAGATTGTGTTATAAAATTTTGTTTGTTGAAGTCTAAGTATGTAGATTTAATAAATCTCTTCACAGAGTAATACGTAGATTTAGTAACAGGTCTGTAAGTAGCAGTGCTGCCCTTCTTTGCTAGTGCATCCGCATTCTCGTTTCCCAGGATTCCACAATGGGATGGTATCCATTGGAATACAATTCTTTTATTGAGTGATATTAATTGAGAGATAATTTTAAATGTGTGACACTCCTATTGGAAGACTTTATAGCCTACTTCGTTGTAAGTTCAGTTAATTTTTAACTTGAAGTGAAACATTTAAAAATAGCTATGAAATATTAATTTCTAACTTAAGTGACTGCCAGAGTAAATTGTAATTGGACAAGTAAAGGAAACACTTATTAAGGTAAAAAAAAAGGTATCCCCGTAACGTGCCATGAAGGCACTTGGGGGGGGGGCATGGAGGTACTGGAAGTAAATAAGTAAAGACATGTATCTTTATTTGTCTTATAATAGTTATTTTTTTACGTATTTTGCTTTATATTCTAGGAAGTGATTTGGAATAGTTTGAAACGTAAGTATCCACTGAAGACAGGTGAGAGGAGTGTTAATAACACATTTCGTAAATTTATTTTTTTTTTCTACAGACAAGCCTTGGCCCGTGCGGACACACTTCTCTCAATGAAGCATGGACTGGTGCGTCTGGACAACGTTTGGGGGGTGAGTGGTGGCCTGCGACCTGTCAAATATCTCACTCGCCAGATGACATTGCTTCTTCAGGAGTACCTTTCGTCAGGAGATCTCCAGGAAGCTACAAGATGTCTCTTGGAACTGGAAGTGCCACATTTCCACCACGAACTGGTGTATGAGGTACTGAAAGACAGTCTTGTATTATTCTATAATAAAATTTTGTCTATATAATAGTACATTATGCAACGAGCCTATAATGGTAGTAATTAAGACGCGAGTATGTTTATGAAACGAGCGCAAGCGAGTTTCATAATTTTCATACGAGCGTCTTAATTACCATTATAGTCAAGTTTTATACGACTTTTTATGCTCGACCATATTGATTTTTTCCGGCAATTGGTGAAATGAATTTGCGGGAATGTGCTTTGTGAAAGGCTGAAAGATGACGGTGAATTGATGTTAATTTGTGTGTTGTTTTTTTCGACTGAGTTTAATATTGTCTAATCTCGCGCTAGTTGTCTTTCGATTGCATATCCGAGAATAATCGATACTTGCACTTTCATATTGCTACAATGGTGTTTTCTGATTGGTGGAACACCTGAACTTCATTAGAATAGGTGTACTTTAATGAGGTCCATTAAAGGGCTGCTACCAGGTGTATGTTGTTGTTTTCTAATGCCAGGCGTTTGACAATAAAGTCATTTGACCTCTTGCACTCCAATATTTTTCAAAGATATTATCATGACCAGCCAATGAAGCACAGATTTTGAGGTGTTCCGAATCCATTTCTTGGTTTGAGTTGCACAATGGGCAGTTAGGGGGCTGATATATTCCAATTCTATGCAGGTGTTTGGCCAAACAATCATGGCCTGTTGCCAATCTAAATGCAGCTACAGACGATTTGCGTGGTAAATCGGGAATTAACTGTGAATTTTGATGCAGAGAGTTCCATTTTTTCCCTTGGGATTGTATAATTACTACATTTCGGCATGGTCGAGCATAAAAAAAATTAAGACTTACCTTGAGTGAACATTTTAGCTCATGGTTCAGAGTGAGGAGTAATTAACTTTTCTTTATGTAGAAGAAGCAAATTTTACTGCAATATTGGCATAATTAACTTTAATGTAAAGTATAAACAGTACTAACTTCTTTCAGAGTTTCAGAATGAAATTTCTCTTAATGATCCTACTGACAAGGGAACTGTTACTGAGCTCATGTAGAAACATCCTCTCAAACTGCATGCATGGTTACATTTTCACAGCAGATAAATATAAAAAGTTAACTGCTCATACTAACCTGTAAGAGTGTGAAAACTTGCTATAGGGATCTAGAATACCCTATCTCTGTCTTTATTCACCAAAAATTTCATTTTGACCCACTGGGTTCCGATCCGGATTACCAGTGTGGAAAGCCATGAGAGGTGGTCTACAGCGCATCAGTATGCTGAGTAATAGAGCAATTCTGGTAGGGGAAATGGTAGTGCTCCGCAAAAACCTACCATTAAGGGGAGAGGATGGTATTTTTTGGTGAAAAATGATTAAATTTTCAAAAAAAGAAACATTCTTTAAAATACTCTGTGATATGTGTGGAATGTATAGCATAACATTTTGTGGGTATTTGTCCCCTTACCGGATGTTGAGTCGCCATTCTTAAACTTCCTGCGTTATGGATTTTTAAATCACTCGCCCACTTTTATTGTTGTTTCCGGTAAATTAAATTTTCAAAATAAATTTTTTTTTCTTTAAAATACCCTTTGATATGTGTGGAATGCATTGCGTAACATTTTGTGGGTATTTGTGCCCTTATCGGATGTTGAGACGTCATTTTTAAACTTCCTGCGCTATGGAATTTTAAATCACACACCCGCTTTTATCGGATTGCAATAACTTTTTTTTTTTTTTTTTTTTTTTTTTTTTTTTGCCAGACAAAAATGGATATAATTTCTGAACTATTAAAGGTACATGCATGAAATTTAGAACACACATTCTTTACACTATTAGGAAACTTTTCTCTGTAACAGAATTTTGTTAATTGATTTCATTTTAAAAATACGTCCGTTTGTTTGCAAGAAAGGAAATCAGAAAATTGCTATTAAATTTTAATTGTTTATTTTACAAATATAGGGACTAATATCAAAATTCTGTTACAGACAGTTTGTAGAACATGCTTTTGCAAATACATTGCAAAAAAGTGTTTGAACCTATCTTTAAAAACAGTTTAGATATATATCAGTTTTAGTACAATCCTGCATTGGGTATATATTTTTTATATGTTTTTATTTGGTTGTTGCCACAGCTATGAGCTCTCTACACACAAAAAAATCAATATTTTACACCAAAGAGGGAAAAAGTTTTAACAAATACCATCCTCTCCCCTTAAGCACCATCTTTGTCAATCACAAATTTCAGTTGAACACACCAGGATTTGATGCCACCAGATGGCCACTCTGTAACTTCTGAATAACCACTTATAACATTATGGAGCCGATTTCAGAAAGTGCAATTGGCTTCATTCAGGATATTTGGAGTGATATTTAGATGATAAACGCTTAAAAAAAATACAAAGTCATACTTTGCCAGGTTCTAAATTTTTGTCCTATTTATATTGACTTACAATGTTGGTTACAGGCTGTTGTAATGACCATAGAGGCTATCAATGGTCACACTGAAGAAATGATGTGTAAATTGCTCAAGTCTTTGTATGCTGCCATCATCATAACCCCCGATATGATGGAAAGGGTAAATTGAATATTACTTAACTATTTTATTTTCATAATTGAACACTTACAATTTAATGTAGTGTGCAATATTAATAAATAGGGACCGGATTTTTATGTAATATCAAGGTGTGAAATATGTACATATTTATGTACGAAAAATAAGCTGAATATGTACCAAAATATGTAAAATCATGAAAATATTTAATATCAATATGTGGCAGGTATAGGATAGGTAAGATTCTCCAGTTGTGATTTCATAGAGCACCCGACTTTTTTACCGCACACTTGACACATTACTATTTTTCCATCTGTAGTGAAAGCTTCGTCCATCGCAATCCATGATTTTATTTTTGTCCTGTTTGAAGATACAGGGGCCATTTTAGTTAGTTAAAAGCAGTAGATAAACTCACTTGCACTTTATACTGTAAGTGCTAAAACTAGAGAACTGAGTGAAATGAATGACACAACAGTACTGCAAGCACTGTTTCGCTTTACTGGATTAGGAGAAAATAAGAGATGTGGGACACATGCATTTTAGCTGCTCCCTGTAAGAAACAAAGTACCTACTAAAACCTCAAATCATAGGTATTTACAAACTGTTGTTTGAAAAGTGACATTCCTGTCTCATTCAGAAGAGTAGGATTATTCCAGCCGAGAACAATATTTTCTAATTGCTCGAAAAAAATTCCCTGTATAAGAGGTCAAGCAATAACCTGAAAAGCTATTTATTTTAATCTTTCAACATCTTTCCAGTTTGTTCCTTTACTCCAGCTCCTTTTTAAACTCGGCTACTTTATTGCGGCTTATGTCAGACTTGACACGGGTTTTCCATGGAAGGATTAGGAAGAGGGTGAGTAAGGTTGCAAATTGCATTGGAACAGCTTGTTAAGACGTGTGCAGAACAATAATAGTTCGAGACAAATCATGTCACCTCGTCCACTCCACCGCACGAAGATAACGCTACTTTCTGAGTGATTTTTACAATACAAGGTAGTAGTGAGAAGGTTGCCTTTTGTTCACTCATATTTACAGTGGGTGGTAGGGGGTGAGTGCCTCTATTACTTCCTGGAACTAAGGACGTTATGTTTCGTCCCGAAATATATCTTTTCTTGGGTAGGTAAAAAGGCTTTTTAAATCTGTGTATTTCAAATTGTAAACTTCCCTGACAGAATTTTTTTTTTTTTTTCCTTTTAGAGGAGAGAAAATGAATAAACTCCCTAAATATGTAGATTTATGTAATACCAAGCCATATGGGATAAATATGTAAAAATATGTAGTATCAAATTTTAATATATTAATGGTAATTACAAGATTCACAAAGGTTTGTTATTTATATACGGTTAGTTCGAAAGGAATATAACATGTAATTACATAAAAATCCGGTCCCTATTAATAAAACAGTGTTACAAATGACTCAACGTTCTAATAAAA
This sequence comes from Periplaneta americana, assembly GCA_025594305.2. Taxonomy (NCBI): domain Eukaryota; kingdom Metazoa; phylum Arthropoda; class Insecta; order Blattodea; family Blattidae; genus Periplaneta; species Periplaneta americana. The sequence goes on along the minus strand of JAJSOF020000031.1, from coordinate 86,119,305 downwards.
GACATTTACAGTGCTCCTAAATTGCTTGCTAAGTTACTTTCACAGTATTTTTGTCCTCTTATTATTTTATCGTCAGTGGAATTAGACTTTTAGATGTAATGTAGTGGAAAAGTGAAGAAATAAGTATGAGTAGGATATTGGAAAAGGTAACATAATCGGTGATATTTCGTCTTAAGTATTGTCATATTTTTCCATTTGTTCGCAGGGATTTCTCCGAGTGTATGAAGACATGCCTGACATATGTTTGGATGTTCCTCTAGCCTACACAGTACTTGAGCGATTTGTAGAGCGCTGCCAAAAGGGAGGATTCCTCACTGATGAGGTCATCAAAAAGATGCCGTCCAGGTGTGTACAGAATTAAAATAAGATAGAGGAACTGAATACTGTGTGCTCGTGTGTGTTTTTCTCTCCAGGTTCACTTTTTAAATAGAGATTACTTATACACACCTTAACATCTATGATCATACATCACATGTGTAGGATCTTTGGGTATATTACTTACTTACTGGCTTTTAAGGAACCCGGAGGGTCATTGCCTCCCTCACATAAGCCCGCCATCAGTCCCTATCCTTAGCAAGATTAATCCATTCTCTACCATCATATCCCACCTCCCCCAAATCCATTTTAATATTATCTTCCCATCTACGTCTCGGCCTCCCTGAAGGTCTTTTTTCCTCTGGCCTCCCAACTAACACTCTGTATGCATTTCTGGATTCGCCCATACGTGCTACATGCCTGCCCATCTCAAACGTCTGGATTTAATGTTCCTAATTATGTCAGGTGAAGAATACAAAGCGTGCAGTTCTGTGTTGTGTAACTTTCTCCATTCTCCTGTAACTTCATCCCTTTTAGCCCAAACATTTTCCTCAGAACCTTATTCTCAAACATCCTTAATCTCTGTTCCTCTCTCAAAGTGAGAGTCCAAGTTTCACAACCATGAAGAACAACCGGTAATAGAACTGTTTTATAAATTCTAACTTTCAGATTTTTTGACAGCAGACTGGATGATAAAAGCTTCTCAGCCGAATAATAACAGGCATTTCCCATATTTATTCTGTGTTTAATTTCCTCCCGAGTATCATTTATATTTGTTACTGTTGCTCCAAGATATTTGAACTTCTCCACCTCTTCAAAAGATAAATTTCGAATTTTTATATTTCCATTTCGTACAATATTCTCGTCACGAGACATAATCATATACTTTGTCTTTTCGGGATTTACTTCCAAACCTATCTCTTTATTTGCTTCCAGTAAAATTCCCGTGTTTTCTCTAATCGTTTGGGTACATTAGTAGGTTGTTAATTATTGTCGAGTTTAAGTTGGTATTGTCGTGTGTTATAAATAGCTTTTAGATTTGTTTTAATGTTTATGATATTGATGATTAAGACTGGGATGAATCATAGTTTGTAAATTTCCAATCTGGCCTTTGTCTTTGTGACTGGGGGAGACCAGTCAGATTGGCTGGACATGGGGTTTGAACCTGAAACTTTCCGAATGCAAGTCTGAAATGTAACTGTCTGAGCCACCTCGTTTTGTATTTCTTGTTTTATTCTTCTATTAACTTGCATATACTAATATATTCTTTATTACTGTACTTTTGAACTAACACTTGTAGGCCCATAGGGACCATAGGACATTATTTAGAGGACTGTCATATTTTCAGTTTTCTTCTCCACATTCTTAAAGCTCGCTGTATACAGATAAATGTCAGCAACTTTGTTCAAGTCCTCTTGTGGCTGAATTGATTTGAGATTTTCTTTCCAGTTTTAATGGATGTTATCATGGTGACTTTTTGTAACTTTAAGTCTATACTTATAATATACTGGTACCACGCAGAATAAAAATAGGAACACTTGGTTTGATCAAGAATGCAAAGAAATGATAGATAAGAGAAATGAACTCAGACTGGTTATGCTACAAAAGAAAACTAGAGCAGCAACAGATAAATACAAAGAAGGAAGGAGAAATGCTAAAAATATTTGTAAAATGAAAAGAAAATGTTTGAAGAAAATTTATTGTACGACTTAGATGAAAAATTTGGAAAAAATGAAAGCAGAAAGTTTTTTGAAAGTGTCAGAAGGCAGAAGAAGGGCTTCCAACCAAGAACGATGATATGTAAAAACAAAGATGGAAACCTAATTACTGGAGAACTACAGGTACTAAAAGTATGGACTGAATATTTCAATGATCTCTTGAGTTCTGGAGGACAAGAAGATATAAATGTAAATGTATCCTATTTTGGACCTGACCCTTACATGCCAGTACCAACGAATACTATGGTATATGATGCAATAAGGAAAATGAAAAACAATAGAGCACCAGGAGAAGATTCGATTAATGCAGAGTTAATCAAAAAGGGTGGAAAGGAGTTGTGGAAATGTATTCATAATCTGATTGTGGATATATGGAATCAGGAACAAATGCCTAGTGTAGCTGTCATATGCCCTATACATAAAACGGGCAATAAACTGGAGTGTAAGAATTATAGAGGCATATCACTGCTAAATACTACATATAAAATTTTCACTAATATCTTAGCTAAGTATTTAGAACCATACATAGAAGCAGCTCTTGGAGAATACCAGTGCGGTTTCCGTAAGGGTCGATCAACAACAAATCAAATATTTTCTTTACACCTAATTTTAGAGAAGTTTTGTGAATTTAATTTACCTTTGCACCAATTATATATTGATTTTAAAAAAGCTTTTGACTGCATTAGCAGAGATTATATTCTAGAAACTTTAGGCGAAATTGGAGTTCCCAGTAAACTGATCAATTTAACTAAAATAACTTTAACACAAACTCAAAATAAAGTTAAAATTCAGAATAAGCTCTCTGAAAGCTTTATAACTTTTAATGGCATTAGGCAAGGTGATGCCTTATCAACTATGTTGTTTAATGTTGGATTGCATAGAATTGTTCAAAAGATAACCATAAACCCAGGAGGTACAATCATCAATAGAACGGCACAATATATGGCATATGCAGACGATATTGTTATCTTATCACGCAATGTAAGTACAATGGATGAAATACTCAAACAAATAGAAGCTGAAGCAATCAAAGCCGGTCTGGAAATTAACAGTGATAAAACTAAATACATGTATAATATGAATAATGGCAATTCTAATAAGATTAATTTAAATGATACTGATTTTGATAGAGTTTCCTGTTTTAAGTATCTGGGTTCCATGGTGAAAGACAATAATGATGTTATGACTGATATAAAGAGAAGATTGCAGCTGGGAATCGAGGTCTTTGGGCATTGAATAAAACTATGAAGTCTAGGTGTATCTCAAGAAAAGCTAAAATAAGAATATATAAAACTATTATTAAACCAATAGTAGTATATGGAAGTGAAACCTGGACTCTATCTGAAAGGGCAATTAAGATCTTAAATGCCTGGGAACGGAAAGTATTACGGAAAATCTTTGGGCCTACTTATGAGCAAGGGTTTTGGCGAATTAAAACAAATGCTGAGTTATATGAATTATATAAAGATAACAACATTGTTGTTGACATAAAACTCAGAAGGTTAGAGTGGCTGGGACACGTAGCCAGGATGGAGAACAATCGCACACCCAAAGCTCTACTAGATGCATTACCGGTAGGAAGAAGGAAAGTCGGACGACCTAAGTTGAGATGGCTGGATGACGTTCAGGCTGACCTAACAAAAGTTGGAATTAGAAGATGGAGAACACGAGCATTAGACAGGAGTGATTGGTCGGATGTTCTGAGAGGCTAAGGCTAAACTATATCAGGGCCGTAATGCCAATGATGATGATGACCTACCATATTGGCCTGAATCTAATACGACCCCAAATTGCACATTTTTTTTATGCCACCAGGTTGTCTTTTCGACATTTCTGGTATTCTCTCCTGGCAGTGGCTTAGTTGTAACCCACTTTTGAGGTTGGGGTTACATTACTCTAATGATATGATATGATGATTATGTAATGCCAGGAGAGGTCTTAAATCTAAACTTAACCTAAATTTCAGACCATGGACGAACACAGGAATAATATCCTTTAAGGATACGGTGAATTGAACCCGGGACCTCATGAACCATAGAAGCTCTGACTCTAGACCATGAAACTGGTCAATTGTAAGATGTTCTATGTGGAAAATAAAAATATTTCAATATAATGCGACCTACACTTTGATAATATTAGAGATTAAATAAATAAATAAATAACATTTAAAGTTGTTCACAGATTTTCATTTTCAGTCTTTAGCAACATCCTTTCCTGGTTATTACTCCCATTTCTCCTTCCCTCGTCGTCGTCGTCGTCGTCTTCTTCTTCTTCTTCTTCTTCCTCCTCCTTCCCCTCTTTCCATTTTTTGCTATCTGTGCTATTATCGAATCTTCATTTTCTAGTGACAGAAAGGAGTTTTCTAAAATAAAAGAATAGCCAGACAGTTAAAAAATAAATAAATAAAATATAAAAACATATCATTTAATAATAATTATATGCCAGTAATATTGTATTACATAATAAATACTCACATTTTCTCTTCATTTTATTACAAAAAAAAAATCACCTTCACATTCCTCTTTGAACCTGTGTTTACGTGAAGAGCTTGATGGTTTGAAAAGTATGATGGTAAAATTTTACTATCTGTAGTACATTCTAACACTGACAAGTGAGACTGTGATGTTGACATTAGAACACAAAAATACCAGTAGGTAGGCCTAGTCCACATACTGCGTGAAGGTCCCAAGGTCGTGAATGCAAATTTGGTCATCTAGTTATAAGGCTCAATTATTATTTTTTTTATGATTAGTTGGTCATAAAAATACACTACTAGTTTGCTTACGACCTTTATATCAATAGCAATAAAACTATAGTAAGACATGGTTGTTTTTTTATGTTACCACAGGGGCCGCAAACGTTTCGTGTCTGAGGGAGATGGTGGACGTGTGAAGAATCATGATTTTGTGTGAAGAGACATGTTTGAGAGTTCTGTTATGTAAAATCCAATCCTCAGCGGTCAGGCCTACCAGAATCGTGCTCCGTGTTTTGGCGACTGCCCTGGCATCGGTCTGTTCAACTTGCTGGTAGTTAGATGGACAGTCATTGTTTTCCACTGGTTATTTCTGATGGTCCTTCTTGTTTTGACTTGTAGTGTGACAACAAAAAAAATGTAAATTTGCATATTTCTGAAAGTAGCAAGTCTTGCGGCTTATACTGTTCACACAATTTTGAATTAAATATGTTGTCTCTTGTCTTCTGTGGCTAGGATTTACTATCCTTTCCATTTCAGAGTATATATTTTTTTGTTTTTTGCATTTACTTAAAATAAAAATGCTTTGTGTGTGTACATAATAAAGTATGTTACTGATAGCCATCGGTGGGTAGATGAGTGATCAGTTTGAGTGTTTTGAGTGGAATTCCAGAAATTAATAGTACATGGGGAATTAAGATGCAATTTTGAAACATGTCAAGTTCTGTACTTTTTATTTCTTTGATTAGAAAATTTATTTTTTCTTTGAGGGAAAGGGAAACTCAACTCCCATTGTTACTAGTGTCACTGGGAAGACTGACAGTTTGAAATAGTTTAATTTCATACCAATTTTTTTTTTTTTTTTTGTGTGTGTCGATTGCAGTTTAGCCCATTTCTGTTTTAGAAAGTTACAAATGAAATATTTCTTTCATGTTTTTGGCATTAAATTCATTGTATTTACTTCATATTATAGTAGAACAAATTTCTAGTTAAACACGTTCAAATGACGTCACGCAGCTACAAATTGCCCAGTTGCTAGAACAGATTAATTGGAATGTGTTTTTGTATTGTATTATTTTTCTTAATTATTGTATAACTGTAAAAAAAATTGGTTTGCAGTATAAATACGAAGTGTAGGTTTGTAAGAATAAATGTTTCGCAAATTCATATTTCATAATATAATTTATATGAAACACTGTTGGTAAATGTCGTCTTGGAATTTATGTAGTTTTCTAAAACAGAACCATGTAATTGAATATAGTAATGTATTTATACATTTTTTTCCCCTAATATGGGGTTATATTTCTAACAGACACATTATTTTGTGTTTCATGAGAGTTCGAAAACTTGTTTCATTGTAACAGCACTTGCCTGTTGAATACTTTTGGAATCTTTGAAAATATAATTCATACTTTCGTAATCTAGAATTGTAATAAATTTGTGTAATGTAATGTAAATTATTATGAGCAATTAAAAGAAATAGCGTTTAAAAATGTGTGAAAGAAGTTAAGATTAATGATATTAGTTTATGTTAATTTCGATTCTTTATAAAAGATACAATTTTCAAATGAATACCTTATTCTTTAATTTAAATTAATTAGATCCTTGAAAAATGAAGTTGTCACCAAATGGAGACAAAAAGAGTTTCGGGGATGGGGAAAGGGAAACTAAAATTAACATTCATATTTTTCAACCCTTATTGTGACAAATTCATAAATGAGAATCATCTATACTCCTCTGCTGATTCATATGGAAGTAAATATGAATGAAATATTAGGCGCTTCATTGTTTAATGGTGTTTATTATAGTTTTTTATGGTATAAAGGTTGAATTCGCAAGTGCTTTGACACTAAAGTCACGCCACAAATTGAAAACATCCTATAAATTGTTAATGAAAATAACATATCAATAGAGGAAAAAACTAGAAGTGCTAATGTAAAATTTATGCATTATTTCTTTTAGTTGCTTAACCTTTAAATCCAGAGAAAATTCATTATTTAGTGAGAAATGTGTATTTATAACGCATTTTCCACACATAAATAAGGAATATTTTCTTTAACATTTTTAAAATAAATGTATGGTACCTCTGATTTTTTTGTACAATTGGAAGGTGATTATTACAAACAGCCTTTTTCCCTCGTCTTAGTTTCATACTTTTTTTTTCTACACTATCTCTCGTTTATTTTTAAAACATCTAGTTTTATCTTCAAGCATCTTTTCTTTCTTTGAATTGAAGGGTTTTCTTTTCCTTGGGACCATGTTTGAGTGAAATTATTTTTTAATGTAAAGAGAGAATTTTGAATATTGTGTTCTGTATGTATGTATGTGTGTGTATGTGTTTGCGTGTATTACTGCCATGATGATAGGTCAAGAACGTAATATTTGGATTTACTTGTTCAACATCGGATGTAGTGTATAAGAAGATAAATAGGAAATACATGTTAAAACTAATTAATCTGCAAGATAGTCTCAGGATTATTTCTGAATTCAAAGAACTTAATGTGTTGCCACGTCAAGGGAAGAGAAGTAAATGTGAGCAAGCTAGGACTTCTTTCTTTGTAAGTTTTCTGTTATACTCAGGAGAACGAAATTGCAATAAAAAGCACAATTTTGTTACAATTAAATTAACAATTTAAATAGTAGATGAAATTACAAACATGTATGAAAAGTACTCTTAGATTTCAGAAGTTCTAATTAGTGTTGCTTGAATAATGTGATTCAGAAAGTTGTTAAAAAAAAAAGAGTAATTTAGAATGTGGAAACCAACAAATTTGCAAATACTTTTCACGTTTTTTAATTCTTTGAATTTTCTTGTATTCGTCAGATTTTGATACATTCACTTTATAATTTACTTCGTTTGATTTTTCGTTATAATTCTGAATTCATTTATTTTAAACGTTTTAAGATATTTTTTTCTTTTAAGATGTAATTTCTTTATTATGGAGTTAAATTAGTGTATATATGGATAAAAATAAATTGTAAAATTCATTACCTTAAAAAAGAAATAAAGTGTAGCAGACAAAACTCTTCCCATGGTTTGGCTCTTAAGTAAGTAATGTAGGTGATGAAGATAGAGATGCATATTAACTTGTCAACACCATGGTACTAGTATGATTGTCTTGTGCGTGAATGCAGTGAAGAATTATATTAGAACTTAATACTTAAAAGAAAAGAAACAAAAAAAGTACAAATAATAAAAACCAATAAAATTGTAAAAATTGGGTGTTAATGGAGGTCCAGTATTCCTACTTTGTTATATATAGGAATGTTCTAACATGTTTTTTTAAGGCAGAGGATATTGTGTACATTTTGTAACCCCAAGTGGTGAGATATTTTTCATGCTCTTTCACTTAGTTTGTTCTTGTGTTTGAGTGCACCTTCTACATCAGCTGATTGTTGTTGCAATAAGAATGTTCTGACAATTGTTACTCTATAGTGCATGTACTACTCTTACTTTAAGTGTGGAGACTACCATCTCTCTGATCGGTAGAGTGTATCAGATGCAACTTCGATACCAATATTATATTCAGGTGCGTTTGTTTATCTTGAAAAGTTGGGGTTTGCTCTATGTTCAATTGTGCCATTTTGAGAAATATAGCATTAGAAATGGAAATTGTACCAATCAATAAAACTGGCTCTCTTAAGAATGGAATCTGTCGCATTTCAATTTGTTTCAACCTTACTGACTGCTTCTTATAAACCACATTAAAATTTTCAGTTCTTTTGGTGGTAGTTTCATAGGAAATTTAAATAAACGTGATAGGTGCACAGTTTGCACAAGGAATGGGCACTAAACCTACTCAAAAAATAATACTGCTAAGAACTGCAGAAAAGCTAGACTGACGAATTTTTACATTATCTAAGAAATAATACCTACAAAGTATGGCACAAATGTATAATGAACACAAATCTCTAACATGAAAATAACCTAGTCTTTGTGAAGCATATACCTTTGGAAATGTAATGTTTACATCGTACAAATGTTAGTACCGGTACAGTTTTTATGCTTTAACTTCTCTTAAAATTCTTCTTTTCAATTTCTGATGCTTCGGAAGTATTACAATGCAGTTAGAATAGAACATGGTGTAACATCATATTTGTTAAAACATTTGTCTGTTATCCGATATATTTCTTAATTTAATAAAATGAACTTACATATACCCTATTTGCTCGCGTAATTTGCGCACTTTTTAATTAACTTTGGCCACTGAAAAATTGGGGTGCGTAAAATATGCGGATTTTTCAAATAAGAGGTCCTGTTCTGAAATACAAGTATTAACGGTAGGGCTAATTTTCTATACCGGTAACTTGTCTCTACCAAGGACAAGCATTGTTAAAGTAGCGGGACTTTGGGGTTTCTTTCTTAACCAGGTACTTCAGTTGCTGGTGAATGACCTACGATGGACTGTAGGGAAGGAAAATCCCTACTACACTGAAAAAAATATGTACGTAAAATGTGTGCGCAAAATACACGGAGCAAAAATAAAGTTCAAAATAATCCCTTCAAAATTAGGGTGCGCAAAATATGCGGGGGCGCAAATTACGCGAGCAAATACGGTAGTTTCGCATATACAATTGGCTATAAACTGACATAAGATGGTTTAAGAACATTTAGCAGAGGGTCGTGTAAAAAGATCATATAACAATAAAATTTAGTTAAGAAAACAAAAGATAGATTACAGTCTCTTAGGACTTGAGTTATAGAAAAAATATTTGGTAATATTCTTCATATATATTAGGTTATTTATTGAAGATAAAGATGGTGAACAGAATAATATGCCTCTTATCTTGCATAGCATTCTGTATAATAGAAGGCTAGTTCAAGTGAAATTGAATGTTCATTTTGTATTTTTATACAATAATAGTTACTATGTAAGAACATATTTTGAAAGTTAAATGGGATGTTGTACATTACATAATGAATAGTTGGTATGTATATACCGGATTTAAATATCAATAAACATTGCAATTCCAATTCATCATTTTGTATGCTGCTAAACTCTGCAGGTAATAGAACTGATCTTCATCTAGAGCATTTGGTAAAGTATAAACTAATATTTCTTAATATTACAACGGAACTGGTATAACGATGAGATGACATTTCACCTTCATAATCTGAAATTACAAAAACTAAATTATAAGTTGTGACTAGATTATTTCCAGTGCATTTAATTACCCTGGAGATGCATCATCGTATTTATAAATTATCACGAATAATATATATATAAAGTATAAAGTAATTTCTTTTGGGGGGTTGGATATAAGGTTGGGAGCTTGTAATTATAGATGTTTAAGAAGGGTGATAGGTGAAATTTCTGTTTTGTACATTTTTTATGTACGTCTTTGATTTTTTTGTACTGGTACAGATAATCACGGTGTGATAAATAATGATGTGGTGAAGTTTCATTTCTGTGAGTCAATTAGTTTCTGAGTTATCAACAAAAATATTTTGAAAAATTTACGTATTTCAAAATGGAATGTGTCGCTCAATTTTTCAGTAGAATGTCTGAAATATGTTTTGCAAGACCAGTGGGATATGCAGAAAAACGTCACACATTAGTTTTCCTATATCTTCACTACAAAAGGGGGAAAAATTTTTTTATAACCCCACTGTATATCTAAAAATATAAATTTTCCATTGCCACTGTAAATATTTCATTTTTATTTCAAAATATATTCATTTAATCGCAAAATCAATGTGCTGTTTTGTTAATCACAGCGTATAGAATATGCAGTAAAAAATTTCATATTTCTAGCATCAAAATTGTAAGAGCCTTTACACTTTGAACCTGACGAAATGTGTCGAAAAAAGTGCGAGAAAACAGTTTATAAAATTTGCGTGAAATTAAAATTCAAATGTGCAGCCATTTATATGTTGCATAATTTGTATGCTTTCGAGTGCTGCAGAGCATTGAAACTTGCTCAACGAGATTGCTGATTCATTTTTCACAAGAAAACGAAAATGACCAAAATTTCACATGTCTCCCCCTTAAGTCCCCCATCACTCTCTGCTCTCATAAATAGTTACCAGCTTGGTTGGCAGAATGCCGAGAAGCTTTAATGGGATTTCGTGGTTTTCACACCTTACTCCCATGAAGGAAAATATGTGAAATAATTACGATTATCTACAGTGGCATGATTTTTAATTATTACTATCTCGTACATAAACTTTCCATATATGCTATTGTGTAGAACACAAGTGTTGGAGTTTAGGCTTGTCATAGACATAAAGCTTGTTGAGAATTCTAACCTGCATGAAAGGTCATGGATAGAGCCTTATACCATATTCAGAGCTAGCCACGTCATTTTTCAAATAACTTTACCATGACCTCATTGATTATATTTACGAAGTATGTAATAAAAGTTGTATTATGACATGTTACATTTTGAACGAAAGAAATTATATAATGCTGGTGGCAAATGAATCTACTCTGAATCATTTTAAATATGAATAATTTCGAGGGAAAAATTGTTCCAGGGCCAGGTATCAAACCCGGGACCTTTGGTTTAACGTAACAATGCTCTACCAACTGAGCTACCCGGGAACTCTACCAGACACCAATCCAATTCTTCCCTCTATATCCACAGACCTCAAAGTGGGCTGACAGCTGTCAAGCAACTAACATTGACTGCACACTAACTCTGTGTGACTTAAATTGTGGTTTTCTGTTAACGAACAGTGACGTGTATTAAGTCACACAGAGTTAGTGTCCAGTCAATGTTGGTTGCTTGACAGCTGTCAGCCCACTTTGAGGTATGTGGATATAGAGGAAAAAATTGGATCGGTGTCTGGTAGAGTTCCCGGGTAGCTCAGTTGGTAGAGCGTTGGTACGTTAAACCAAAGGTCCCGGGTTCGATACCTGGCCCCGGAACAATTCTTCCCTCGAAATTATTCAAATCAACTTAACAGGGAGTTATACCTGAAAGCTTGATTTGCATTTTAAATATGTCCCCTTCTGTAGGAGTGTAAACAGAAATTTTATTACAGGGTATTGTAAACCTAATAATGAATCCATATGACACATAGCTGAAATTGGATTGATATCTAAAGAGCCAAAAATACAATAGCTGTATCATTTCCTTCATTCTAAAAGAAGACAAGCAAGTCCAGAGTAATCGGCATAAAAATGGTATTACTGGTCAATGTAGACACTGAATCATAGGCTTAGTATTTGAAATTTCTGTTTCTTCAATAAGTTGTTCAGCATTGATATGTACGTGACTTTGAATGGCACAACTGAACATTCAGCTTTTTTCTTTTATCTTTTCAGGAATATGTCATACTGTATGAAATAAATATTTGTGCTCACGGCTATTTGATTCTAAATTATTAATTGTTTTTAAACCTTTTATCAAACACACTGAAGGCATTCCATTGCTAACTTCATATGCATACCGTCATTGATTCTCATGGAATTGCAAGTACGAGTACTTATACTCAGTGGCGGCTGGTGACCAAATTATTCGGGGGCACAACTTAAAAACACTAATATTGGATTAATTGAACCCATAGGTTCCTCACTATACGAACATAGGTTTGCCATACTGAATAATTGCTGAAAATTTCAATAGCAAAATGTAAATTTAAAGAATATATACACTAACCTTTCTATTTATAGATGAAGATCCTTAGTTCGAACAAATACTTCGATAACTCACTGGTTAAGTTAGGAATCAAACGCACCATTTTACTCTTAATTGAAAGCATTGCTATTGCTGTCAGTCTTTCTTGGCGTGAACTCTGTTGTCGTGAACTTCTGTTGTCTAAATTCAAAATGATCAAATACACAAGCACTCAACGGACACTAATATAACTAACTTCACACTTAAAATAGAAAAGAAGAGAATTTTTAATAACACTCAGTATTTTATTATTGCCGTTACAAATACAAATGCAGGAACCGATAACATATATTTTGTACAGTTGTCAATGTTGCCAACACTCTCAATAAAAAAAAAGCAGCCTACCATAATTTTGAATATAGCTAAACTTCTATATTAACATTGTTAAATGGTTTAATTTTAATAGCTAAATTAATCGGAAAACATAGTAAAGCATTGCCTCTTATATGAAATACAGCAATTATAGTAACTAATCTAAAAAATTAGATCTAGCTACAGAATAGCTAAGCTGGCAACTCAATTGGTTCTTCGGGCCATGACAGTGTTACCATCATACTTCTATACGTAACGTCTTCTTCATCGCATTCTACGTTTTAAAACCATTTGCGCATGTGCACAGGATGGCCACGCGAATCACTGAGCCCTGGCCGACGCTTTCCCTCTCATCTTCTCGATCCCCGCATCCATCACCTCACACCGCTCTCTTGCGCTTGAAACTCTGAGTAGTTGTGCGCATGTGCAAAGGATGGACACTACAACTACTGTGCCCGAGACAGATGTTTCCACGATTTCACTCGCTCGATGTACCGGTAGCTGAAGGCATTCACATTTCACAGTATATTTATACTGTGAAACCTATTCAAGACGGAAGTGACATGGTCCTAATTTTTTTTCCGTTGTGGACAGGTTTCCGTGTTATTCAGGTGTGAAGTTGAAATGAAATATTTTATCATTTGTATAAATGAAAAACAAAATGGCATGCCACAAATTGTAGGAATTACAAAATATTCCGTTTAACACTACTGACATTAAATCAGCTTCCTGTCATTTATTTAATTGGTGAATGATCTTGATGAAAATCTCATTTCCTGTATAAATTGTATCGTAACTCGCTCATTAAACACTATAAAGTTTATTAATTACACTAAATTCAATATCTAACACTATAATACTGTACTGTATATCACAACACATTATTTAGTTGAACTAGGAGCCATCCATTACAAGCCTTGAATTCTGGATTATCTAATTTATTTGCCAGTTCAATTGTTTGCTTTGCAGAATAGGTCAAGAAATTGGCATGATGTTTGAAAGGGCAAGAAGAATCCACTCTAACAACAGTTCATTTATTTCTTTGTAACCAGTTGTTTTCTGTTTCCTTTTTATGTCACCATTATTGACCGCAAGCCACTCACTCATGATACGGCCTTTATTTTTTAAAGTGTTAAGTTACACGTGAGTTTTCCATTCCTAAATTTCAACATTATTTTCCATACGCTTCGTTTCTAATTTTCCTCGATAACTTTTACTTCATCATTTAATGATAGTGCAACATTTTTACACAACTTTATTTTTTTTTTTATCACGAAATCACTAATACACTTCTACCCAGCTATGACAGTATACAGGAGTGAAGCATTGAACAACTTTGAAGGGACTCGTCTGCCTAGTCAACAGGGTAATAAAATTTATGACCACCAGGCCAACACACCCTGGCACCCTCAACAATTTTGCAAAGAAAACTTGTTTTTATCTTAGTGACCTACGTGTTTCGTACATTCCTTGAAAGCACATACTGTTTCAAAATATAGTTTACATTAAAGTAGTGTGTCGAAAATATTATTTCCGTTTTGAACAGAAGCAGACAGTTTCCATTTTATTCAGAAAAAATTACACATAATACATACGAATTTCGCCGGGACCAATAAATTGTTCCGAAATAGGCAGGATTCCGGATTATTCAGGTTCCGATATGAACATGTTTCACTGTACCTGAATGGAAGCTCTTAAATCATTAAGTTTTGAGTGGATAATTTAAAGCAAAAATCGCTTTATTTATTTATTTATTTTTTTGTGGGAAAATAAAACAAATGGAAGGGCACGTGCCCGTTAACGTGAGCCGCCACTGCTTATACTACAAGGGAACGATATGCGAGGCAGTAGAAATTAGTGAGACCAGATTACCAAAATAAAAAAAAAAACGGGACACTTATTAAAGTTGACATGAATCAAAATTTAATCCAAACATTCATTGTTACTTGTGTTTATATAATGTCAGTGAGCAATAAGGTCCAGTTTTATTTATTTTAAAGTAATACTACACTGTTTACAATAACTAGCCTATAATAATAATGCAAGTACATAATAGGATAGTATGGATACTGGGCTTAAGTCATTGTTGATAATTTTTTATATTGCAACTACACTGGATTAATTAGGTTAGCTTATCTGTTTAAAAATACTTCAGGTTAATTGGACCTTACATCATATCCATGTCACTGTATTCTGAATTTGTTTCATAACAAAATTGTTTGCTTCATATTACTTTTTAACTATTTTAACATTCTCCATGCATCATATTTCTTTGATGAGTGAATTTGCTCTAGAACTGTTGGGCTTTCCTTCAGGAAACTCTAGAAGTCCATGCAAGACACATGTCTGCTACGGCATGTGGACGTGAGGCCAGCAGCCAGCTGGTCGGTCTTGGCCCTTCTTGGGCTGTAGCTCCATGGATTTATTTTTTTTTTTTTACTTGGTAAAAAGACTACAGTGGACTATAGTGTACTTTATGTTGTCAGCAAACAACTGGATACATTAAGAAGATTGATTGATTCATGTTAATTTAATTTTTAAAATCATTAATTAGAAGCCACTGGCTGATGCGACCAGCTTGCAACATTGTAGCTGGAAAGGGAAATGGGAGGTAGTTCACTGAAGAAAACAGACTTGAGTTCGTTGACCTCTTACATCTGTATTACGAGAGGAAAGAGCAGTGGCGATGTTGCTAGACTGCTGAAACTTCGAACTCAATTTTCTAATTCACTGTGCATTTAATCACAAAACGTAACATAGGTTTTCCATTCATTTAAGTGTACTCTATCATTCCTTTCAATCTGCAGGGTTATTTCACTTCCATCCTGTATACCACATTCTTATTAGGCATCCGTTTTACTAGGTTTTAATACAGGGGATCCAGGAAATAACGACCGTTCGTGCATACCCGCCGCGCAGCTGACTCCCCTTCCTTCTTTGAAGGTCAACTGGCTTCCTTAACATGTGTTCTCATAATGTTGTGAGTACTGGTTGCAACAAGTCGCCATTGTGCATTTTGTGTTACTTCAAAATGAACGACGTGATTGATAATCCCGCCGACTGTGAGGTGAGGAGTGTGATTCGATTTTTGAATGCCCGACATTTGAAACCTGCAGAAATTTACCGGCAATTGAAAGAAGTGTATGGTGATACTGTAATGAATGAAAGAAATGTGAAAAATGGTGCGAAATGTTCAACAATGGGCGAACAAATGTCCACGATGAAACTCGACCGGATGCCCATCACTCATCACAGAAGACCTGAAGACTAAAGTGAACGACAGAATCTTGCAAGACAGGCGCACATCACTCGACGAATTGCATATTGCCTTTCCTGACATTTCTCGTTTTTTGCTTGGTGAAATTGTGTCGCAACATCTTGGCTACCACAAAATCTGTGCACGATGGGTTCCATTGCAATTGAGTGACCAACACAAAACTCAGAGAATGGCCTCAGCATTGACATTCTTGATGCGATATCACACAGATGGAGACGCCTTTCTTGATCAAATTGTGACTGGTGATGAGACCTGGGTGTCTCACAACACCCCAGAGACCAAGCGCCAATCACGTCAGTGGCATCATCCCTCATCACCCAAGAAATTGAGAAAATTCAAACAGACTCTCTCAACACAAAAAGTCATGGCTACTGTCTTTTGGGATCGCAAAGGTGTTCTTTTGCTGGATTTCATGCCAAAAGGCACTACGATCGATGCAAATCGTTATTGTGAGACTTTACGAAAACTACGGCGAGCCATCCAAAACAAGAGGCGAGGAATGCTTTCAAGAGGAATTGTGCTTCTTCACGACAACGCCCGCCCGCACACTGCTGCTTCAACTCGAGAATTGCTGGATCAATTCGGTTGGGAAATATATTTGATCATCCGCCCTATAGTCCAGACCTTGCTCCTAGCGATTTTCACCTTTTCACTAAGCTGAAAGACTTTCTGGGTGGTACGCGTTTTGGAAGTGATGAAGAGTTGAAGAAGACAGTGAACACCTGGCTTAATGAACTGGCGGCAGAGGAGTATAACACGGGAATTCTAAAGCTAGTGAACAGATACGACAAATGTTTAAATGTAGGTGATGATTATGTAGAGAAGTAAAGGAAGCTTCAGTTATGTAACAGACTTTGTTTTTTCAAATAAATATATATTTTTTAATTATTACAACAAAACGGTCGTTATTTCCTGGATCCCCCTCGTACATAGAGTGATCTGCTGTTAACATGAGAAATGTTGCTATTTATTTTTCTGTAATCTGTAAATACATTCTATAAGGATGGTAGTTTTACCCACATTAGATCTCAACGTGCCACCATTGCGTACACAACACAATTCGTATTGTGAGGCTTATTTCTTCCATGTGACATCGCAGAGATAGTTTTTCCAAAAGCTGAGACTATCTTTTCTTTGAGATCATCAATATCCCTGGATCACTGTGTGTAGGCGTCATTCTTCATAAAACCCCAAACAAAGAAACTGAGTGGAGTCAGTTCTGGAGACTTTTGATGCCATGTAATTGGGATGCATATTTGTCTCTGATTTCTTCTAGTAGTAGTTCAGTATGTTGTGATTTAATTGATCGGTTTGCGAAGGAAGAGGATCGTTGAGTGAATCTGCTGTACAAGTATTGTCCAAATTTCACGAGAGGATCCCTGCGAGGGGAGTATGGCCCTTGAGGAGTAAGAGGAGAGGAGGTAAGCGTCTTTGAAGCAGCAAGTGGATGGTGGATGGTGTCACTGACCGACTGGAACACACAAGGTTCAGTCAATGGCCGGCTGGTACACACAAGACTCTATCATTGGCTGGCAGGCTCTGTGTAGGGTGTTGGTTATAAGAGTGGGGGAAAAATTGACATTCCTTGCTTGGATCTTGTCCTGAAATGAGAACAATAAGTAACTTCATAGTAATGAGGAATGTAACAGGCCCTATATTTTTAATACATAAAATACAACCTCTCATCAGTCACATCTTGGCCTCCTCAACTTTCAAACCCACTATCTGCGACTATTTGTGAAATGCATCTACATTGTTCTTCAGAGTTCGGATTGTCACACATCCCGCGAAAATTTGTCCAGTTATTAATACAGTTTTTAACTTACGTAGGATTAAAACAGCAGTCTTCAAACAGTAATTATAGAACAAATTGAAGATTTTTATGTTTCATTCATGCAGAAATTTTGTATTGTTTGTGTGAATGACATTCTGCTATAATCTCACGTGGATGATTGGTTTTTGACACAAGGACATAATGTCATAATTCGATGTTTGCTTGCCTTATTACGCTTATTTTTTACGTGACATCTTTATAGGAGATACAGACGATAGAAAAATCAGTGTAACATGAAGTTTAAGAAGTCATCATTAGATACTGCATACAGGATGAATTGTAAGTAATGTCAATTTTAGGAGAGCTATTCTTTGAAATATGCCAACAAAAAAGGTTTAATACAATTTTGCTCGTTTTTGCTTTCTTTTCGAGATAAATATTGTTTTATATGAAACATTTCATAGCATGTTTTGTGAAAGCCATTGATTTAATTCCCAATATGCTGTCAATTTAAGAGAACAATGATCACAAACGATAAAAAATTCTGTGTGTTCATGGTAAAGGTCATCAGTCATTTTTTTGTCAGGTGGAATTTTGTTCCCCAGATGAACACATGAGAACTAAATTATAAATATGCAAAAAAAAGATTACTAGCAGTTGATGTTTTTATTTGTGATAAAAATTATTTGTAATAAGGGTTCCAAGTTTAATTTTCATTTATCTCCGAACTCATTTTTATGACTTATCTCCCTTTACCCAAACACCACAGAATTATTGAAAGAATTTTAGTTTTATATTTGAAATACGGTAGGTATGCAGAAATTTGATTTGAACAAATGTAACATTTTAAAATTTCTTTTCAGAACGAAAAGTTACATTTGTTCGGATCAAATGTAATGCCATATCATAACATCATAGCGTCAAAAACAAATCAAAGGATAGGATGAGCCATCTCATACAAGGGGAATAAAGTTTCAATCACGCAATGAATTGGATTTAAAAATCCCCTATCATTTTTTTACAGTGTTTAACATACTAAAAAGCAACCACAATTTTAGAAAAGAATAACTTACACAATCAAGCGAAGATGAAGGCATCATAGTAGCAATTTGAAAAATATACAGAATGAAGTTTAACTGATGAAATATTTTGTGGAACTTAATAAGTTAACAATCGTTTCTGTGATTCTATTGTTTACCGCATCATTCTACTACTATCGTAACAATTTCTCGATTTGTTTTTACGTAGAACTACATCCTTCCCTGAGTATGGGTGAGAGCTTGTCAGATGCCTAAAAAAGTGCAAAAGCTGGAATATTTACTGCACAGAAACTATAAGAGATAAGTTAATAATTTATTTACAGTTGGATACACGAACAGATGTCGCTTCTTAAAAATATGTAAACCAGTTACATGAGGGACGAGGAGGGCACGGCGAAAATGAAGATATGAGTCTTAAAGATGGGACATGACAGTTAAGCTGCCGAACTTGGAACTACAGCCCTATGTTGCCAATATGGAATACCACGTGTCAGCTGATGGGATTAACGTTAGATGGTGACAAAACATCCATTGACAATTTACGCAAAGGAAAAAAAAAAAAAAAAAATCTATCAAGAATGTTGTTACCATGGCAACAGGACTACCAAGCTATGTGATATTCAGTTGTTTTTTTTTTTTTTCCGATCTCAACGCTTCATGTCCCATCTAAAAAAAAACAGGTGTACAGGTCGATTGCGGGTTGCATTAGTGGGACTTCAGACACCTACGGAAATAAGCAGCCCTTCTGTAAGAAAGACAGTGCTATCAGGGGATAAAAATACCATTTATGCGCGCCATAGGCGGAGTTATGGGAGGGGGGCACTGTCCCCCCAAACTTGTCTCAACTCTTTTTTTTTTTTTTTTCTATTAACGTTAGAAGATATTAAATTCAAAAGATCTTTTTTGCTTTTGTTTTTGATTAAATTTCTTAAAATGATGAATTAATGTCTTCAGATTATGTGTCTGGACTATAATATTTATTTTAAATTTCTGAATGTATAAGAATTGGTATACCTCATTTGAGGAATGGAAGCACTGTAATGTTTCTTTTGTAACAGCCTATATTCATGTGTTAGAAGTCTGCAGGTGTTCAGGCCGCCACTTGGAGAAATATGAATAACATACTGCACAACAATGCAGAAAAAAGAAAAGTGATCCCGGTACGGGTATAATGTGTAAACTTAAAGACGAGATTAAATAAAATAATTACAATTTACATTTCATATGATATCTTCAGGAAGGTAAACTTTATATAAAAAGTTTCTGTCAGCACTGTTACGTAGTTTTATTGATGTATGCATATGTTTCTGTACGAGAGAGAAAAAGAGGGGATTGTTTTAAGTTATACCCCATTATAATTTGTAGTAGACCTACAGTTCAAGTCCTATACAACTCGGTCGAAACATCGCGGATGTGGATGTAACACTGTAAGAAACATGTCCTCGAAAATATCTTTATTAAATGATCATATTCCGATATACTGTACCATGGTCAAGCTATAACGGGGGGCGGAGGTAAATGATGTCCCCCATAACCCCGTGATATGAGGATTCCATGGTTTTGCTTTGCCCCCCTCCCCCAAAGAAACGGTTCTCTCTCCGCCTATGATGCGCGAGTTAAATTATGATATGTGCCAGGGTAGTTATATTGTTCTATCTAACTATTCTCTCCCCCCCTTTTTGTGATCGCACCTACACGTATAACATGAAGATTTTAGGCAGCATAGTGAAGCTATGCACCTGTTGATGTTTTTTGTACCGAGAATGGATACCGCTATCCATCAAAATGTCTAATTAATTCATAGCCCATCCACTAAGAACCATTGTTAACAGTAAGGAGCGAGAATATGGGAATTTCAAATGTTTTGGGATCGTCGCATATTCTATTAAATTCTAAAAATGTATTATTGTTAAGGTTCCAAAATTACTGTATTATTAGCACGTAGGTATGTAAGAATTAAACGTATAATCATAATAATAGCAGTAGTAGTAGTAGTAGTAGTAGTAGTAGTAGTAGTAATTTATTCACCATAAAGATTTTTACAAATCATGGCTTCGTCAATCTTATTTCTAGGTTTTAATCTAGTTTCTGATTATACTATAGGCTTATTTATGAATTTGTAACATTGTTATTGCAGGACATCTGCTGACACTTGACAGATCTCAAATTATAATGGTATATTACGTGTACATCATGTAAAATTCAGATGCGCTGCATTGTCTATCAAAGGCTCATTTTTTAATTCAACGTTATCATTCATACTTTCGAGTTGTTATTCAATTCAGCAGTATTTCATTAGTGTTCGGAATCTGTATTTAAATCACTGCCTGCTGGATCACATCATATTCCCAAAGTCTCCTATCGATGATGGATGAATGTTCGTGATGTCAGAAATTATTTCGATTAGTTTGCAATGGCGGGTTGCTGAATTTAAGAACGACTTGATACAAATGAAAAATGAGTTAGAGATGATATGGGTAGTCTCCTCGCGCCTAACTGGGTAAGTTTGTACACAGAAAATTATTTATTATGACCATTTTAAGGTTTTAAAGTTATTATTATTGTTTATTATTATCAACAGCTTGAAATACAAATCTGACAGGTGAACGTGAAATTTGAAGTCCATATTATAATAATATTACTTTAATTTTAATTACTATGGTAAAACTAATAATACAAAATTATTACATTATGTTATATTATAAACTTTTTCTTTTGTAATTTCCTTGGGCTACCGCCGGTAGCCCGCAAAATACGCCCCTGTATAATATATGTAGTAACGCGACATTAACTTCAGGCATACTCCAATCTTAGCCTCTAATCGAGGTTCTGGCTGATATTTACAGTCTTAGAAAAAAGTTTTGTTGCGTAGATACTTTGTCTTAGAAAGGAGGCAGTGCGCATGATCAGAGGACGTGCGACCAGGTTCACAAAAGGAGGACTAGTTGAGGTAATACAATTAGTTTTGTTTCGTTGTATGTCTGATTATGCGCAATACCTCATTTCTGGGACTAATAAAGTATGTATCTATGTGATAAAACGTTTTTCTAAGACTGTACATCTATTATCAGGAAGTAATTACATCTCACTTGACGTTGTGTGTTAGAGGAAGAACAATTTGTTGTTATGCATCTGAAGTTTGATTGGTGTAATATGTAGCTAATCGGCGTTGTATGCAATGGAGAGGGAAAGGAACTGACCACCTAACCCATTATCTCCTAGCCTAGTTGCCTCATAAGTGGTGTCTTGTTGGTATCACTTGTGAGGTTCAGACCTGTTTTCAGACAGTTGACTAAACAACAACAATCCCAATCTTCACGGAACTCTGGTTTTTTGTAGGTAATCATTTTCTAATCAAATTAAACAAAAATGCATCATTTTCGTTTTCAGAATCCGTTGCTGATTTCGACGAACTTTTTGACAACATCTTAATTCATTATCAGTAGCATTTTAAGCAACATTATTTATTATCTTAACTTCATTAACTCACCTTTGTCGCTTGCCATCGTCTGCTATGCACTAACACTAGACTGTGGATGTGTGAAGACCATTCATAAACCTCGCATCTACATCTAGTCATTAATCAGTTTAGAAGCGTTATGTTAGTTGGAATTTTTCTAATGCTATTTATAAGGAATTCACAACGTTTTGAAGACTGGCTCTAGTTTAGTCTTCAATAAAGAAGGGTACCCTACTCATTTGGGTCATTACAAACCGCTAATTCTGCCTCTATTTAAACGATTTTGTTTCTTTAGGAGAAAAGTAAAAATAATTATTAATATTTGTGTTTCAGGTAAAAAGAACGAAGCTCAGTTTTACAGACCTAAAAAAATGAATATCATAATATACTCCACACCACACTGACAATCATTGGATATTGAACTAATTGCATGTATAGGGTGATTATAAAGTTTTGATAAATTTTTAGAAAAAACATTTATTAGATTCCAACCAATACACCCTAGCACATAGTAACACATTTAATATATCACAGTTCTCTCTCAGTGAAGTTCCACACGACCGCCATGCATTTCCATGGAGTTGATCTTGTCCCCATAAACCTGTGACTTTATGTATTCCATGAAGAAAAGGTCCAGGGGTGTAAGATTCCGAGAATGTGGAGCCCAAATGCGTGAAGAACCCCTACCAATCCACTTACTGTCCGTTACTCAGGAGAAAAATCACAATTTTTGGAGAAAGAATGTGAAATTTTTGACTAAAACGCTGTTGATTATTATAAACATCGCTCAGATAAGCATCCCATTAGCCAGGTTATTACTCGTGCAGGAAATATGAGTAACAATGCGTATGGAAATTAAAGCTAAGTTGAACAGAAGGAGACAATGTTTCCGACGTGTTTCGTACGTTATCTGTTCACATCCCTTCCTCCTCAGTCCGCTCTCGTCTTCTCCTGAGTCACCGACAGTAAGTAGAAATGTGACAAAGGTATGCATGAATAATCCATGCGAAATGAGAAGGAGTTCCATCCTGTTAGAAAACCACTGTTTCCAAGATGCAACCCTGTTTTAAGGAACAAACACAGCATATCGAGATATGAAGCATCTGCCACTGTGCATTCCGTGCACCTTGGACTTTGTGACCACCACACATTGACTTTTGGGGTATCTTGTTCCCATTGGAGGATCTGATTTGGCTGTTCATCCGCCCACACTCTACAGTTGTGTTGGTTGACCATTCCACACTTGTGGAAGGTGGCTTCATCGCTAAAAGCACATGTTCCAGCAAATTATTCTCTTTCACTGCTTGCAACAGGTCGTCACAACACATTGCTTCATGGATTTTGCAATCCTCTCTTTCCCGCTTATGCAAGATCTGATTGTGGTATGCCCGTTTTTCAAAGTGTAATGGGGATTTTCCGTAATTTCGGTTGTGATGCACTCAGCTCCCGGCTTAGCCTCCTGGAACGTTTAACATCCTGCACACTACTTGTTCATGCGTGGAATTAGGAGTCCCATTGTATGTGTTTTTTATAGACTTCCTAAAGGTGTTTGATTCTCTGAGAAGGGAGTCTATGTGGAGATCTTTTGAAAAATATGGCATACTGAATCAGTGGCGGCTCCTGCATATTTCTTAAGAGGAGGAAAGACGTTAACAGCACAAAATGATACCTTCTTGAGAGAAACATGCTACAAATTAGCCTACACGCATACATGTAACACCAAGTTGTGTTAGGGATGGCCTTCTCTTTCGTATAGCAATAATCTGTTCTTGTAAACCCAGTTTCCTAAATTGTCCAAATATGTTTTCACTTCCATTCATTGGTGGATAATTGCACAAATTAACAATTACAAGGAAATTCACAAACTTGCAGCATTTTTAGCGCATATCCCTTCCTCCTCATCCAGCCTGTCTCTCTCTCCTGAGTCACTGACAAAGTGAAATGTCACTGAGCATCACCTGTTGGTAGAGACCAGCTACTAACATATAACCAGAACCGTTTTACGGAAGTGGGAATGAGAAATAATCTGTTAGGAAAGTGAGAACACTGCACCCACTCACGTGGTCTGTGTTGCCACATGTACATTTTACAAGTTCAGTATCACATGCTTTTGAAGAGTGTCAGTTCTTGTAAAGCCATTGCCATTATTGCTCAAAGCTGCCGGTGGCCGATTAATTTTTTTGTGTTAAAAATAATGTAGTTTGGAGTACTTTCAATTTCAAATATATTTGTACAAAACTGACAACTTGGCTGTTGTCCTAACTAGTAGACAATGAATGGCCTGTGAATTTCTGGGGCCAAAAGATCTGTGATACTAACGTGTAACTACTTTTCCTCTTTGTTTTATATAAATCTAACTTCAACTTTCAGATATCCTCGAAAGTTTCAAACCATGAGTAGTACCTTATATAAGATGCAATGAATAATATATTTTGATTTATGATTTAAAAAAAAGTTTATATGGTGTTTTTCATAGCTTTTCGTTAAAGCTGTTTTTAATTCTAATCAGATGTGTTATAGTTATATATTGAATGCAAAACATTATTAGATGGCAGTGGACGAGTTTGCGGTTTGCTGCAAGACCAGTTATCTTCCCGCATGCGCTGATTCAGAGGTTCTCATCCCTAATTGTTCATTCGTTTGAAACCAGTTTAAAACCCTGGTTTTGTGGTGTTTTGAAAACTTCTCTGTTGTCTATAATGTTTTTCGTCGTTCAGGAAAGGAGGAAAGGATTTGCTTAATACGTTTTGAAACAATCTCGCATCTTTCTCACAGTTTTCTAATGCGGCACATGAGCGCCGTCATTTAAAACTCAATCAAGCAGGTTTTCTTATCTGTGAACTTAAAATTATCGAATCTTCCTCGATGCTTTCAACTATATATTTCATTTGGTATTTACTTTCAAAAGAAGAAAAATGTGAGGAGGACGTTCCTCCCTTCCCTCCCCCGAGAAACCGCCACTGTACTGAATAACATAATTCTAATCAAGAGTTTTATGGGACTACATGTCATAACGGGGTGCTAAGTGACCTGATTAAAGTTTATTCAGGAGTCAAGCAGGGATGAATTTTATCTCCCACTATCTTTCTGACAGTAATGGATCTGGTTATGAGGAAAATAAGCTTTCGAAAAAGAACTGGACTCAATGGGAATTGATGCAACATATCGAATATCTTGGTTTTGCTGATGATGTTTGCTTGCTATCTCAAAACTTTCAAAACATGGAAACAAAACTAAGTAGCTTACAGGAGAAGAGTGCCAAGGTAGGACTGACAGTAAATTGCAAGAAAACAAAAGAGATAAGGATAAATACCAATATAAATTTTACAAGGTACTTCCAAATAAATGGACAATGTATCAAGACAATAACAGAGTTTAAATATTTGGATAGTTTGGTGATGATAGATGGTGGAGCCAATGCTAATGATAGAAGCCATATTAGGAAAACAAATGCAGCATTTGTACAGCTATACACAATATTAAAAATTAGCTGAAGCTAAATAATGACAGTTATCTTGAAATGCGCAAGAAATGTCACGGTATTAATCTGAAAAGCACACTCAAACTTCTTTCTATAAATAACTCTCCACCGATACACATCATGGATAGTGTGCTGTGCTGAAGTGGCGTGCAACTTGAAAAATGGGTCAGAGTCCTGCCACCTATCCGCAATATGCGGAACCCGAATCACTTAAGTGAAGTGGGTAGGCATTGGATATACATCCTACGACCGCTTTTGTTAACATTACTTATATTAGTCATAGTGATATAAAAGAAATCACAATTAGTCCTAGCTTTTGATCACTTATATTCCTAAAGGGAGTTGACTGTTCGTTTGCCAGCATTGCAGGTCAATTGTCGATGGAACAGTCTTTTATTTTAATAATACAGCATAACATATTACGCTATAATTACTTTATTATTTAAAATTGTTGACTGAAAACTTAACATTAATTTAAACTCATATTATACATTACATTATAAAGATTTTCACTTGCATCAAAAATCACAAATAAAAAATAACAAGCTTTCTATGACCATTTTCACTTCAACTCACATAGTAAAATTTTCAATAAGTATTTTGTGATGATATAAACAGTATTCATATCCAATGAACTGGATATGTAAAAGTAATATCAATGTAATTTGTGAGTTTTAGAATTTGTACTTACAAAATAGTTCTACTTCTTTTATTACTAAGATTAATTTATATTCTATATATTTTAAAGGAAATATTATATACAGTTTCATTCATACATAATACAACAAAAACCGCTGGCCTTCACATCCAGGTCATGGCAAAAACACTTCTCTCATTCCTTCCATTTAAGTTAAGTGTATAAAAATATATACAATAAAAACACAATTTCCAAAACAGGAATGCAATTCGAAAAGATAATTCATGTAGATTCATTAATTATTTGATGTCTACCTCTACATATCATAAAAGAGATTCCGTAATACATTTAATTTAAACTGAACTTAGGTGTCAATGTACATGATTTAGTGTTTATATTTGTAACACTGATACAAATTTGAAACCATAGGAATGTATTAAATACATAAAACAGTTCAGAAACAGACTTTTGATTATCAGCCTCACTGTTTGGAGTAGTAGGCATAACGAATCCAATGAGTAGATGATTCTTGAGGTCATATTAATTTATCCTAATGATGGAACCTGTATACAGTTTTCAAACAGACATATAGAGTCAATTTCTAAAACACGGACTAAATCGTGGTTCCAAACCTCGGCTTTTAAACTGCAACCGAGGTCTGAATCCTTGTGCGATTTCTAAAACGGCTTGAGAAGAAACCGAGGTTCATGTGTTTTATATATGACAACGCAGCTTACAATCGATTTTTATTCTTGTAAACAATCAATATTAGAAAGAAATGAACATCAGGATTAATATTTTGATTGAATTGGAGTAATTCACATTCTTTTTTCCAGCTGAGGTATTGTTACTGGGTATATTTACTAATTTACAAAATATAATATGTGCGATTAAATACTAGCATTACTTAGATATTTAATAGAGAACGGATTTTTAGGTACCAGAATTATATTGCCCAAATAATTAGCACAAATTGAGCGTTTATGTTGTAGTTTATCATTTGTTTACAATTACTACCAACATCAACTACCTGAAAACCCGGTTCTAAGGAATTAATAACCTAAATATTAACTGGATTAAAATTTCAATTGAAACTAAAATGTAGTAAGGTTCTATTTTCACATATAATACTACGTGGAAAGCCCTAGTAGCATAAAACTTAAAATAAGAAGACAAAATCACGTTTGCTTCATATCCTTGTAGGCCCACAACATTTTCGAGTATTAAATGAAATGTCCAAAACTCTGTAAAGACTAAGAATTAAGTTATGTTGTCTTATAGGCATAAAGGTATAATTGATGTAAATTATTATAACTTACTTCCCTGAAAGCAACAAGAAGGTTTAAAAAAATTCGTAACCTGCCTTTCGTTGCAGATTATTATTTAGCATTCTTGCTAAATTTGCGTTGATTCCTTCGAAAATCGAAATATTCGTCTCAAATTATCGTCGTTATATAGTTACAAAGGATTATTCCTGTTTCTCATAATTCTAATCTGTCCAAATTTTCCTTTGATAGTTATCCAGCTGATCTACTTTCTCCATCTTGTATACATGAAGCCATGGTTTTAAACCTACCCCAGCTGTGGTCTCTGTTTCAGACCATAGTTTCGAGCCATGGCCCAGAAAAATGGAAAAGACCTCGTTTTATAAATCCAAACGCGGTTTAAAGCCATAGTCGTGGTCTAGACCTCGTTTTAGAAATCGACAAATCAAGTTCAGCACACAAAGTACTAAAAAATCTGCTTCTGAACACAATCACCTTGAAAACCTAAAATATCTTGACATTAAGCAAATTATTAACGAAATGAACTCAAATACTCAAGATTAAAAGGTATAAGCATAGTGCTTATGTAACGAATTTTTAAATAAAACTGTTACAAAAAAAGTGATTAACAAATGTTTTGATTCCACCAGGTCATAAAAAGAAAACTTAAATCAGAAAATTGTTACATTTTCAACATTTTGCACAATTACAAATTTACAGTATAAAAGTTAGCTATTCTAATAAGGTTCATTTTTTGATTAAGTAATAGTCTATTATGGCGTACAATAGCCTATAGAGTGTGCAACTACAGAAAAGGACGGCACTAAAACAGTCTATTTGGTGAGTGAGGTAGACTAGCGGTATAATTAGCCAAAATGACTGGCATTAAAACCAACAAACATGTTCACAAGAATAATTCACAATAATCTCAACCCTTTGCCTTCACCCCAGAATTGTAACTGGCCAACTTAACTTAATCCTTTGCATCCTAGTAATATGTAACTTGTTCTGTATATGTGCTTATCAGGAAAACATAAGAATCAACACTAAGCTAAGGAAGCCACAGGTAGAAAGAAAACTTTTTAATAGCAACCACTTTATTGTGCTCAAAGTATATAAAAGAGGGGGGGGGGTGGATATTGGTGTGGCAACCGTGTGGCTAATTTTTTCACCCTTCTCCTTTCCACTCCTTCATAAATACTGAATATTACAACATAAGGAATAGCTTGTCTCTATCTCTTTGTTGAGAATATTATTAGCATTAGATTAAAAAAGATACAGACACACATACACATTTGAGCTGAATTCCCTTCTACTTTGAATTCTGGGAACATATTATAAAAAAGGTTAAATTGAATTTTTCCAGCTGTGTATACAGGTTGAATCAGCTGCCCCTCATAATTTAGTTTCATGCAGCCAGCTAAAAAACATGCCCCTACTGGTATCCAATCATTAAGAAATGGATACGTTTGCACATACACTCTAGCAGACAGAAGAAGTCTTTTATACTACATATTATTCATTAATGCACTCTCAAAAAAGTCACAGGTGCGAATGAAACATATGTACAACAGGAAATGTTGCACAATGGTTGAGCAACTCGAGTTTTTTCTAAGTCAAAGAATGCCACACTGCGCATGCTCCAAGCCAAAAGTTTTCGGTCATGTGTTGACGAAATATTCGCTTCGCTTTTCTGTTTAAATATTAGATATCTATACCAGGCATGTCAATTGATGCCCACAGGAGCAAGCGTGCGCTTTAGAGCCCAGGAGAGCCTGAGCTCTTTACAGCGGAAAGGAAAGAGACAGACGAAAGAGGTAGTATATGCTGCTTGGTCGAGCTATATTCAGGGATGGTCAGCACTGATTCAATAGATAAAGGGAAGATAACTTATTAAAACTGTAGCCATGTTAATTTTTAGATTTGCCTGAGAAGTATAAGTGCATTGTAAGAATGTAAGTTTTAATTTTAATGCTAATTTTTCACAAGTTTGATTTTTTTATTCAAAAGAAATATTTTCTCAACTTTTCGTTTTTCGTACAGAAAAGTGAAATTTTCAGGTATAGGCCTATTTATTTAGAAGCCTTACAGAATGTTTTCGTAAATCTAATATACCATATATATGTATTACTGAAGATAGTGTATTGAAAATTTTGAAAATATTCGCATGGAAATTGTTTGTAAGGAAATGAATTAACAAAGCAACTACTGTTACATCATAAACAAAAGATACGTGCCCATGTGTTGTAAAAATGTCAGCTCAATAGCTTCAGCAGATTTCGAGAAAATAATTTAATATTCTGATGATAGGAAGTTGCTCACAAATACCACCTTAAAAGCATAATGCGATAAGAGTTTTGTTATGTAATATTAGTTACACTTAAAACAGATACAGTACAATACCTAGGTAACTTTGCTTTGTACTGTAATATTGTTTTGATTAGTTTATTGATTACTTTTGTAAGGCTAAAGATACCATCAATATAAATTCCAACTTATCATGTCATACTCAATCTCTTTCTTTGGAATATCACTTTCTTTATGAATGATGTGTTTCATCCACTTAATACAGTATAATATTATACTACTATGGAATTTAAGTGAATATTCCTTCTTAACTCTCTATTATGTTATTAAGATTTAAAACACAAGTGCAATATTAAGAAATCAGTGTTAGTACTTTTGTTTTACAGACAATATAGATAATATTAAACAGAAAGAAGCCATATAAAAATAACGACATAAAATTTCACGTTCTGTTTGAAGTTTGTGCACCACTGTTTTCTTAATCCAACAGGTTGCTTATTTATATACACAACCCTTCCTCTTTCCATACTTAGCGCTTGCTGCCCACGCACAACGTCAAGGTCAGAAAAATGCGCTTGCTTTGACATCACTGATCTATACTGAGAAGGAATTAAAACTATAGTCTCTTATGAACTGAGCTACTGATCTTGAAACATTTTCGTCCACTCAACAGTATGTCCCTCACTGTACATTGCGATCACACGCTGCATCTTAGTTTAAGTGTTAATTGCACTTCTTCTATACCTGATCATTTGGTGCGACCTTGTAACTCCTTTGTATGGAGGAATAACGCGAAGTGACTATGTGGTATGCAGTATTAGAGGCAAGAGGAATATCGACAGTCGTGTAATTTCTGTTTTAAAAGACAGCATATCATACAGAATTGTGAAGGACAGCTGGTTCAACCTGTGTTTATATATTTATTTATTTTACTACTTAGAACCATTTAAGATACATTTCTTAGTTTCATATTTGCATAACAAAGTTAGATTTATGTACTCAAAAATACTTGAAGTGAATTCTCCTTTAAGTAATGCTCTCTAATTTATCTGCTCACTAACTTTAAATATTCGTTATTTAACGGAAGAATAACTTACTTCTCCAGCTACACAATTCTGAAATGTAATTAGGCTATTTGAAATGTCTTTAAGAAAAGAGTTCTTGCTTTGATGAACATACTGTATAAATGTTCAAATTATAAAAAAAAAAAAATATAAAGAAATACTGGATGTTAATTCCCACAGTTATACACTTCTGGAATGTCACTCCCTAAAAAAATTAAGAAAGCACTTCTTACCCTTGAACATACTGTATAGAAGTTTAGGACGGATTAGTAGAAAAAACTAAGTGCATTTGCCTAGCTTCACATTCGTGGAATGTTGTTAAAAATACTCACGTGATTCTTACTTCATGAACATGAATAGCAAGAATTATACAGAAATGCTTCAAGTGAAATTCCCTACCTGTATATTTTTGGTATGTAATTAGTAAAAAAAAAATATATATATATTTAAGAAGCAGATCTTAATTATTACGAACATACTGTATATCACATATACTGGTTGGTAAAAAGTACGAGTACAAAACTTTATTATAGTATAAAATGGACGGCATAATATTATAAAAATACAACAGTTTTTAATACTATGTCTCTGACCACAAGAAGAACAGTGAATATAGCAATTAGTGCACATAATATATTCGAGCCTGAGGTTTTTATCATTTAATACAGTATTTTCTTCTATCAAAGTGACTTTTGCAATATAGGCTAAATATTAAGCTTTCCTATAATGGCAATGAACAATACACCACGAGTGTCTGACATGATGAACTTTACTCCATTGAGACATGTTAGAAGTTGTCAGTCTCTGTAGTCATGCAATATGATACAGTACAGTAAAGTTCACTACAATTTAAAACAGTGTATATGTGAAACTTAAAAGCTATAAAAAGTGTAAAAGAAGAATAACTCTTGTCGGATTCTCAGCCAGGTGAGTTGGAGATTTCCTTCCAAGCTTTCGACGGCTAGCTCTGCCATCTTCTTCAGGGAATGAAGTGATGTGGGACCATGTCTAGCCGGTATATATACAATAGTAGGGGTTCCCGCTGTGGGCCAATCAGGACCTAGTTCCTAATCCCGACCGTCAGGCGCATTCTGGTTGGTGGAAGTGGTAGCCAATCAGAATGCGCCTGACGGTCGGGATTAGGAACTAGGTCCTGATTGGCCCACAGCGGGAAACCCTACTATTGTATATATACTGGCGAGACATGGTCCCACACCACTTCATTCCCTGAAGAAGATGGCAGAGCTAGACATCGAAAGCTTGGAAGGAAATCTCCAACTCAAGAGTTATTCTACATCAAACGCTGGGAAAGCCTCAAGTCATACAGTGTAAAAGAAATTCGAGAGGAACTAGAGTTCATTGAATCCAATAAGAGATGGTCTGGTGATAACATATTTAGCAGAAGATTGTAGTCTGCAATATAGCCTGATTTAGATCAGTGGGATTTTTTTCAATGTGGAACATTAAAGGGAAAAATGCATGAAAATAATCTGCATACAATAGAAGAATTAAAAGAAAATATTTGGACTATAATAACTAGGATTATACTAGTTAAACTTAGAATGTTCCAAAACTTACTCAAGAAGTGCCAATTGTGTCTGTACTTTGATGGACTGTATTTTCAGGCTGTTGTTCATAGACTGTCACCCAACGATTTTTCACTTGCGAAACCTGCTTGCTTTCGGTTTAGTATTCTGTCAACATGTGACTAGAGTGGACAACTTATAAATGAAACACTCTGTACAAAAGATCTGTAAGAATAAAATACAGTGCCTGGTTTCCATTGCCTCCAAATAAGGTCAAATATGATATGCTTTTGGAATCAACGATTTTGATAATACTGTTTGCATGAAAATTAATTATATAAAAAACAACAAATTAGGCCAAGTTATTGGTATCGAAATTTGCAGTCTGCTGTCTTTTTAGTTAAGGGTACGTGGTACTGAATGCTGGTGAAACATTTCAATTTTTACCATTATCCAATTTTCCCATCAAAAAGTAATTTGGTCTATGATAAATATTTGTGCAAAGTTTCATTTCATTATTAAAATTGTAGGCAACCTAAATATTAATTCTTTTAAAGGACAATAAGCTAACCTGACCGTCAAGAAGTTACTTTTAAAAACAGTTTCTCGAATATGAAATATTTTACATTTTTCAATCTAGGAAATCAGATTTCTCAAAAACTAAGTAATTCGATGATATTTTACCACAAATTTTAAACATGTTCTATGGAAATTTGTATTATTTTTATGCCACTTGAAAAATACAGCCAGTATTGCAAAATTCACTGATATACATTGCATGACAATGGACTCTCTGGAGGAAGCTGTATGTCAGATTCTGTTATCTGACAAATCTGTGTCCTCGATTGGATATGATCATCCTATGATGTTTTGAGTCCAAACGAAAGCATAGTATCACTAGACCTCAGAAGACTGCATAAAAAAATGAAGGTCTAGTCAGTTTCTTATTGTCGCTTTTCAGCTCAAATTCAAGGCACTTCTTTATTCACTAGTTCTGAGTAATTTATACCTCCAAAATTATTGAACACAGGCCTATTCCACTAAAGTAATAACTTAAAACTTAATAGTTCTTATAAAATATAGATTCGATTTTTTTTGTTCCACAAAATATTAGTCTTGTATAGTTGCGACTTGTAGTTAAAGATTCTGAGGCAGAACAATGCCTACAGAAATCTAGAAGTATATTTTAATAATGGAATTTAGAATTGAAATTAATTGAAAATGTTTCAAAATTTCACATTTTCCATTTGATAAAGACAGTCAACATATCTGGGACTGTTGCATCGCTAGATGATTTTCAGATATATAGTAGCCAACTGGCGCCAGGATTTTTGGCGTATGTCCTAGATATATAGTGCCCAGTTTGTGAGCTTGTTGCTAGTGCAGCTGAGAATGGTACCACTTCCTATACACGTCACATCAGCCATTTGCCAAACACAGATGTCAGACTCACTGCGGCAAATGTAAAACACTCACTTAACGTTCCCATTACTTATTTCACACACCAAAAACAGTGACGCGGACTATAGATGATCACAGACTCCCAACTATATATTTGCCATATTCCATATGTAACAGTTGGGAAGAGTGTTTTTAATTGGGGAGTGGAGGGGATTGGATTCAGAAAGAGTGGGAATACTTGTTTTTCTGAACAGAAACCGTTAGTTAATGTTCTTAAATATTGGACTGGCATTATTGAACTACCTTTTACCCCGTTTCAGTGGTATCCATATTATTAATAAAATAAATTCCAATGCTTTTTGACGCATTCAAATTTTTGTTGTGTTATGTTTTCATTTCCAAAGTTGTAGTATCGAGTACGGAAGCTCTAAAACAGCTATCAGTATTGAATAATTGTGATATCAACCCATATGTAGCTACATGCAAATTATCTGTGAAATATTACTCCATACTTCTGGGGAATAGGTCCCAGTTGTTATATTTCACTTGTTCTTCTTGTAGAATTATATCAAAATACATTTCTGATATAATTTATAGTAATACAATATGTCAGAGATGACTGTATCTACATCATCAAAATAAACATATTACAACTTCTATTTACATATCCATTTGCTAGCCTCACGAGGCAAGATGCTCAGAGACACTTTCATCCCAACACACTGGAAATGACTAAAGTAGTAACAATCCATACAACGGGAGCTTTAACGAGACTTGCACCTGCATGACAATCCACTACTCTACGAGCTCGCAGGAAGTCCTTCCCCAAATAAGCTCCATAGTTGCGTTGGTATGGCTCTATCACTTGCAATTGCTGCGCTGCATCTTGAAATATAAGATCACTGTGTGGAGGTGGAGAGTAGAACATTCCAAAACTGAAGGAAAAACAAAATTATTTCATTATATTTTTCAATGCTGCATTTAAATTCAGGAACAATCTCTCATTAGCATTTAAAACATGGAAGGGTTTGTGCCTGAGAGGATAAAAAGAAAGGAAGGAGCAATCCAAGCAAATATGCTTGATATCGGTGCAACGGATATGATGTCAAACTACACGTTCTATGCCCCATAATCCTCAGCGAAATACCGCCAATCGCCAAATATTCAATTGCTACTATCAGTTTCGATCATACGTAAACGGTTTAGAATCGATGTGGAGGTAACAGGAGTATTAGCAGATTATTGTATAAATGTAAATTTCACTGTATATTAAATGTGTTATGGTTGTGACATGGACTGAACATTTCATTTCCACATTCTTTCTTTTATCAAGGATGTTGGCACTCCTACAGGAGGGGGACAGATCAAAGGACATATTCTACAGTTGAGTCGAGCAGAATATTAGCTTATTTTAAAAAAAGTAACACTTGCTGAACTTGACTACACTTTTGAAATATACACAACGACATGAAACAATTTGTAATCGTAATAATATGAACAAAACAGCTGATAAACACACTGGAAAAAGAGATGAACTATGGGTAATTTGACGGCCATACTAGTACAACTTTTTGGTTCCACCGTTTCAAGCTTATGGCCCAGGGTTGGTTTGTGCCAAGAGTATTCGATGTTACTCACTCCCTTCAAGATTTATGTGCAATCTGTTTTAAGACTTTGCAAAAGACATGTAGAGGTACGAATGTTCCTATTAAAGAGTATGTAATTCATTAATTTGTTTTTGTGGATGATCAGGATATTCTATGGCGAAGAATCATAGTAATATGATAAAGCGCAAGTAATCACTCTTGTCATTCAAGACGATGCCATGTTCCGTCGGACCGGCCACTTAAGTCACTCGTAATGAGTGCACCTCTGTACTTGTGGTTGGATATTTGTGTCTACTGTCACACATACTGTGACACGGTACATGAGGGTAGGCCAACAGTAGGTAGAACTTAAAAATAAGAGGGATTCAATCTGACATCGGAACTTGAATCCAGTGTGGCTTAGTGGATAAAGCACAGGACATAAAGCTGGAAACCCAGGTTCGAATCCCGGTGCCGGAGAGAATTTTTCTTCATTCTACCGATTCTTCACCATATGGAAACACAGAATTACTGTACTGAAACTCTATATGTACTTCGGTGCATCATAGTAACAGGTTATTCTATATATTAAGAGAGAGAGGTTTCAGACAACCACATGAGAAAATTTGTAAAGATATTGCCCAGATTTCAGAATGTTTTCTAACAAAACCTTCTCAGCAATGTAAATTCATTTACTGTTTTGATCTTATAATGTCACAACATTACACAGATGATGCACTGTCCAGTGGCAGCCCCACTCCCACTAATTTATGCATTAATTTGCATAAAATCGCAAATATCAACATTATGTGATAACGTAGTAATGTACACAATCCATAGTAACATACAAAGTCCTCGTAAAACATCCATAACAGATCTTTTGTTTCAGTGTTCGATTTGTACCTTCCCTAAAGAAGTCTAACTTTAAAAAATGAAGAGTACAGGGGAAAAACCAGATAAGTCACGTTTTACTGTTTTTACAGGAGAGCAAGTTAAAAGTTTCAAGATCTATTACATTCTTTGTGTTATCATTCTTCAAATTTCTTTGTAATGATGAAGTTGTTATTCTGTACAGTTAAACTACACAAATCTACACTACCTGAGCTATTACATGACATCTAAAACAGAAAATCGATCATTTTAGACTTCTCAAGTTTTTCCCATGTGCTCTTCAAATGTCTTATATTCGGATAAGTGTGTTAATTGAATAGAAGTTTGCTGTTTTTGTAAAAATTCAAAGAACTATGATGGGTGGTTTTATTAGAAACATGATAATAATGTACATTTGAGGGATGATGATGTTTTACAAAGTAGTTGTGACAGTTTGTGGCAACTGCCTGTCTTCTTGGTTTATATTTTTTGCTTTTATTTTTTTTATCCAAAGCACCTGTATGTTGAAACAATTTTTTTCTTGTACTTATGGTTAGAATAATCATATTTTTGTCTCATTTCCTTTCTGGTATGTGTTTAATAGCTTCTAGTGGAAGTTTACTGTCATTCTTTGAGAGTTGCAATTCTTTTCATCAGAGTATGCCTTTTTGTCTTCCTGGATACTCTTGTGTGATGATATGCACTGGAAGTGCGGATTTTATGAATTTTTATTAAGATATTGATCATGTTTATTTCTGTGATGAGTGAACATTATTTGAGAAACGTAATTTAACCTATATGGCTGCGTGGAAATCTAAATATACATAACTTAAACTAACCACGTGATCTATAGAATAGTTATCAGTGAATAGATTTTTTAATCGAAAAAGAGAGGAGAATTGGGAGGAGAAATTGAAAAGGTACGCAAATGTTCCAAGGGGTTGGGGGCTGTATGAAACTAAATATGTGAGCTCACTCCGGGTTACGCTGCTCCACTGAAGGAGTTCTAGAAAATTTTGAAGGGGAAAAGCCGGAAATGGATGTAACCTCTTAAGTACCACATACACGTGGGGGACGGAAATGTGATCGAAATGATCACGGGACGGAACGAGGAGATGGCTGGTGTAGATCTGCACATTGAAATGAACTGTGTCATATCGCAGTGCAGGAGGAGTCGAGAAGACTCTTTTGTCTGTTGTTGGATGACAAGGCAGGTGAAGACCGCCAGGAGAGATGCCGTGAATTCTGAATCTGCAAATTGAAAGGTTCCCTGTCCTTTCGCATTGTGACTACATGAGTGACGTTGCACATGTATTTCATAATTTTATAGACTCTGAACTAGGGCATTAAGTTGTTTGTTAGAAAAAAGGGGGATTTATGGGGAAGGGCATATAGGTCCGTGGCCCATTTCTCTTAGGGCTCATCCCGACATTTGTCTTAACGCCTTAGGAAAACTACGGAAAAACCTTAGGCAGGATGAGTTGTCTCAATTTCAGAGACTAGCCAGTTGGCTCTTAGGTAAAATGACTCTATGAATTGATGGATATATACTAGCCCATTGGCTCTATGATAGATCCATCGATCAACCTCGAATTGAATTGAATTGAAAGAGGTGAATTGGGAGGACAAATTTAAAAGGTACGCAAAACGCGTCCTTGCAAGGGGTTCGGGGCTGCAAGAAACTAAATATGTGAGCTCCAAGCCTGTTGGCCACTAGTCTCACTCCGGGTTACACTGCTCCACTGAAGGAGCTCTAAAAAATTTTGGAGGGGAAAACCGAAAATGGACGTAACCTCTTAGGTACCACATACGCGAGGGGGACGGAAATGTGATCAAGTGATCACGGGACGGGGCGAGGAGGAGATGGCTGGTGTAAATCTGCACATTGAAATGAACTGTGTCATTTCGCAGTGCAGGATGAGTCGAGAAGACTCTGTCGTCTGTTGTTCGATGACAAGGCAGGTGAGGACCGCCAGGAGAGACGCCGTGAATTCTGAATCTGCCAATTGAAAGGTTCCCTGTCCTTTCGGATTGCGACTACATGAGTGACGTTGCACATGTATTTCATAATTTTATATTCTCTGAACTAGAGCATTAAGTTATTTGTTAGAAAAAAAAGGGGAACTTATGGGGAAGGGCATATAGATCCATTTCTGTTAGGGCTCATACCGACATTTGTCTTAATGCCTTAGGAAAACCACGGCAATACCTTAGGCAGGATCAGTTGTCTCAATATAAGAGACTAGCCAATTTGGCTTTTAGGTAATAGGTCGATTGAGTTATGAATTTATGATAGATGTAATTATTAATTAATTTAGAGTAAGTAAAGGGGTCATGGGGATATGAATGCAGGTCCATGGCACATTTCTTTTAGGGCTTATCCCGACATTTGTCTTAGCGCCTTAGGAAAACCACGGAAAAACCTTGGGCAGGATGATTTTTTTTTTTTTTGGATATCAATAAACAAAATTATTTTGCAGAATTTAACTAGCTCCTCCTGTTCACGATTAGAACATAAACATGGTACTTATATTATGAATTTATGAGTAACATATGGACAAGACATTCTGAGAAATAATGTTTCATTCACGTAGAAGACACTAGCCAACAGTGGCGGTGCGTCAATAAGAGCACAAGAGCACGTAACACCTTGTTTCCATTAATGCACGACTAGTTTTATTATTTAATACCGTATTGGCGTAGTGGGGATGTATAATATCAGGATCGAATATTTTAAACTTCCCGCATCTTGCATAAACTTCTTATGTAAACTTGGCAACATCCGTTCACGTAGGCTCTTTTCAAGAAGGTTACAGAAATTTCACGCATGCGCGGGAGAAAATTGTCTTTTGCTGGCCGCTTATGACTCGTCAAGAGCACAAAGCATTAAGTGGACAGTGAATCTATCCTACAGATGGCAGGTGCATCGATGCCTATCGTTTACGTGCTATATATTGAGGAGAAAAGTCTGTATTTTAGCCTGCAGGTGTCAGCATCTCACTGTCGGAACGTTTACTTTATGTCGATATATGTACAGTGCTGCTACAAGAGTGTAGTTTGTGAATTACTATACTTCAGTTTCGGCATATAGCATAGTTTGGCTTTCAAACACGTGCTGGCTGAATGTGATGGTGGTATGAATTTAAATATCTGTATGGTGATGTATATTATTTGAGAATCATATTTACTGGCATGTATTTATAGTAATCAATCTATGCGAATAGGATTACAGTACTGGTATAGGCTATAGTGTATCAGTGTGTTGTGAATCAAAATACAGTATATTACTGAACACACGCTTTTATAAATTGTTTTATGTATTAATTTTTAACAGACGTAAACAATGAACTCTGTTCAAGTAATTTTGAAGAGTAAATAACTGGGTAAACTGGCTTTCCAGGAAAAATTGGAAATAAAAAGACTAGGTTTCTTCATTATTATTATTATTATTATTATTATTATTATTATTATTATATGTTGTTTTGAATTTATATACGGTTTTTTCGACAGTGAAACATTGGAATCATGACATTTCATATTAGGCTAAAAATGTACGATTTCAAATTCTCTTCGATTTTGGAACACAAAATTGTGAACACACACAATATAGGATTGTTAGCTAACTGTAAATCAAGAACTGGAACCTACTGGTCCAGTGTATCCGCTCTCTTGTATTAGACACAATTAGATTCTCTGGGCACATAATGGATTCAGCTCTATGGAAAGGGATAAATGTCCACTTCTTGCTGGGACTCGAATCTGGATCTACTTGATTTGTGACTAGAAATACTATTATATGAATCACAGAAGAGGGTAGAACATTATTACTACTAGAGTAAAACTCTTTTTAATGATTGTTTCTGTGTACACATTTCAAGAAAATCTTAATTTCTAACAATGTAAAAAGAGATTTTGCAAGTTTGCTAAAACTGTCGCAGGAAACATGGCAGACAAAACTAATATCCTTAATTTGTGAATAACAATGTCTATAATATTATATTATAATAGCATAAAATGAGCTTTATTATTTAAATTTTAACACCTAATGTATAATAAATATTAACAAAGATAACATTAAATCTGCATTGCTTGGGAAAAGTCATTTTTCATTATAATAAATGTTTATGTCGATTTGATTTTCTTCTGTAAGATTATTGTAATGGGAGAAATACATTATTTTTTCCAATGAGCAGATGTTCCGTTTGTCAATAAATGATCAAAAAGGTTTTAAACTGACTGAATCACTACAGAAATAATGGTTCGAACTTTTACCTGAAGTCATCCTGATCTTTGCGACCATAAAATTGTTGAGCATATATGAAGAGGTTTATAAATGCATTCAATTCAGTCTCATTGTATCCATTACCACCACGGGCCACAATAGCATTTGCTTTAATTCTTCCCAAATTGCATCTCTCATATTCATGCATAGAAGCACGTGTGCCTGAATTAAAAAGAAACAACAATAAAATTAGTTCACACAGCTCAGATAGGAGAAAGTATCATTTAAATGTGAAAATTTCCATCATGGATGTAAAAGGGGATTACGGTCTTCACAAAGAGACTTTAGGAGTAAATCAGATCTTCAACAAGAGTACTGCTGTACATCACTAAGCAGTTAATCATAGAAATCTCTAGAGTTACACAGATAGGCTACCCAAGTATGTCATTAGTAAAACAAACAAGTATTTAGTTCAGCTTTTGACCAAATTTAACTGAATTCACTCTAAGATGTCAGGTAAAGAACAATGCATACCATCTGGGCACAGGAGCTCATAATCCTTTGTGAGAGCATTACGTGCCCACCATTCTCTTCGTTTTCCATCTGTGTTCTCTGTAACAGTGGTGTGCTTCAAAAATGCAACATGTCCACCACCTTCTACCAAGCAACGGAATGCACCTAGTAAGGGAAAATAATTCTCTGTTAATATACAAATACAAACTTAACAAAAGTAAGAAGCTGTACTTCATAGATTTAACTGCATTTAGTTCCCAAGAACATAAACTGTGACTGGAAAACATAGGAGTCAACATAAAAAAAAAAAAATAATAATAATAATAATAATAATAATAATAATAATATAATGGTGATGTTAAGAAGAATGAGATTAAGAACAATTAAACAAGCGACATGTAAGTGTTAATGGTCATTACAATGAAAAGTAGTATGTATCAGTTTTGAACATAAAAATGCAGAAAAATATCTTTGAAAAATATTGCATTTAAGAGGTCAAATGACTTCATTGTCAAATGCCTGGCATTATAAAACAACAACAACAATAGTAAAGTACTGTCATCCTCTGAGGAGTTTAGAGCTGAGAGGAAAACTGGTTCTGACAAGTCTAGGCTTAGTAGGAAATGGAGTTTTGGGAACAGTGACATCGCCAGTCTGGAAGGAAATTCATACCATTCGTAATTTACCAACATTTAAGTTTTTTAACGTTTTTTGGCATAATTTTTTTCTAAGTACTGACACTTTAGATTAAGTATTGTATTTTATTTATTTATTTATTTATTTATTTAGTCTCATTTATTTATTCTGGTGAAGGCCATCACACCATGAAATACAAATATAAAATAAATAAACTAAAAATCATAATAAAACTACAATAATATAAATGAAAAGAAGAATCATACTACTTAAAATTTAATATTTGTGTAGAAAATTAAATTTTAAAAATCAATTTAAAAAAAATAATATTATTAAACTGCACCCATTGAGGGTAGCCCTTATGGACTCAGTATATCCTCAAAAAAATTATTATGCATATGTTAACATAGATACTAAGTTTTAAAAAAGGGAAACAAAGAAAAGGGCGTGAAAAATTACAATTGCTATTAATGTGGCACCATTATCTAGGTTTGGCAGTATTTTTTAACACAATTTTCAAATGTCATCCCTCAAATGTTGGCAGAGCAAACTGCCATCGAAATTCTTCGAAAAACGTTAGTATAGTCCCTCATCTCGCAAGCCAAATATCAACGTGAATTAAGGCATATTTCAGCTTGAAATAGACAGGCTAAATAACCTCGTAAGGTGGATACATGACATTTTAAAAACGTAAGTAAAAATGATGCCCTAGTTTAGTGTCATGGACAAAATATGTAGACAAATATCTACTCGTCTCGTTGAAATAAACATTTTTTTAAAAATGACTTGTAATGGTGAAGTATTTAATATGAGTAAAATATAATATTAACATAGCTAACATCAGGGAGATGTTTGAGCAAAAAACAAAAATGCTTTAATATATTAAAACAAAATCACATAGGCCTAAAAAATATGTATATGAAATATTCTTAAAACTGAAGACTGTCATATTTTTGGACATATAAATACTAAAGCCGCTATGTTTCTGGCTTACTGAAAAAAAGAATGCTACCTCAATCCCCCAAATGGCAAGAATCTAGGTCCCAGCACTAAACTCGTCGGAGGAAGACAGTACTAGATCTATGCCAATACAGATTTCAGCAAAACTGATTAGACTTTATAAACTGACCTGTATACCCAAAATAATCTTCTGAAGCATCCCTTCTACAATAGCGGTAACTTGCCCCATGACAAAGGTCGCACATGTTATCATATGGCACTCCAGTGTTATACTCTGAACTTAGAGCTCCAGGCACACATGACTTGGTGAAATATTCTGCAGCTGCACGTATGGAATTGCAGCCATAGCTTCTAATCCAACCGTTAGAAATCAGAAATGCAAGGGGAACAATCCAACCAGCACCGGTGTTAATACCAGTGTGGCATGTGTATTTACCTGTAAGGATAAAATTACACTCATTAGTTCCGAATTGGAAATTTTATTAATTTAATTATAATAAACTTAATGGTTTAAACTTTATGAGATTCTTTGATCTCCAAAAGTTTTGAAAGGATTTATTCATCATTTTCATGGGCATTGTTACATTTTCCTTCAGGTATTTAAGAAATCTAATCTTTATTAGGGGGTAAATTTGCATTACATAAACATGAATATCTACAGTCTTACTAATAAACCATGTATAGATTTTATACGAGACTTATGCAGAGTTGGGATGGAAAACGTTACTAATAAACCATGCATAAGCGATGGATGTATAAACAGCCTGTAACTATACATAGGAATTATTGCAGTAGTTATATATACGAAACACCTTATTTAAGCATTGTATATAAAGAAAAAATGGCCACCCCTCTAACAGCTGTTCGTATTGATTGCCATTTTATGATGATGATTACCTTGTAACCACAGAAGAACCAAAGAGCACAGAATAATTAGAATTACATTGCTGTAGCTGTACTCTTTGACCAAAATATAGCATGGTAATCAATGAGGCCCAGTTGTACTATCGATACTTAGTGCGGCACACTAGTACGTACTTTCAGGTGCAGTAGAGAACCTCAGATATTCTATTACCTTTCGTAAAGAAGTAATGACATTGCAGGTTGGCTACATTTAAACGTGTGCGTCTTGTGATTTGCTTATGAAGACATTATTCATTTCTTAAGGCTCGATAAATACTTAATATAATCGCCCGCCATTTTGGCTCTTTCGTTGGCGTTCGCAGAAAGCACACAAAGACATTATTTGCCGCTCAATTATTTGCTGAATTACAGTGCGTTTGATTTATTATCATAGGAGCTACGACATGATAATGTTTAACAGTGTGGCAAATAGATTCCTCATATGGTAGCTCAGGAACGAAAGAACTAAAATAGCGAACGATACTACCTACCTAGACTTTATAGAGCCTTCACTTCCTAAGACGTAAGCAAAGAGGCGGAGTCACGCCGGAAATAACAGCGTCGCGACTATAGTAAGGAATTTACACACGACTTATAAACGAGCTATTCATTGTGTAAGTATAAGACAGTTAAAAGTCTATATAAGAGTTTTTATTACTAAGACCACTAGTATACATTTATTAACACTGGATTACAGGAATGCACTGAATATCTTTTTAAGTTAGGTACAACAGTGAAATCTTACTTTTTAGATTTAATGACTTCATACGTACTTTACGAAAACGAAAGTTAAAAAGAAGACAAAATTATAAATGCATACCCTTCAGATACGTTAGCTCTGTATCTGGATCTTCTTCTTTAGCCACAGCTACTGCATAATATTCAGGTAGCCCTAGGTTATAGATTTCTGAGATGAATGGAATCAAATCATATCTCAGTCCTGCAGTATACACATCACCTGCATCAAATACTGCTACATCGGCAAGCCTGTATAAAAAATAGTATTCATTTATAAATTCAACATTATACAGTATATTAAACCAAAACGAACTATGTTGTAAAGCATTGTTTCCCAATCTGGGCTGTATAGCCTCCCTTAAGTGCGTTTTTGATTTTGGTGGCAGGGGGACAAACTGTAATGGGAAATATGGGACCTTTTAAGTTTTTATGGATATTACAAGAATATTTCTATGTTATGAATAATAATGATAAAGTAGTCCTAGAAGAATTTTAATTTTGATTTGTAAAGACATATTCCAATGAACGGCAATCAACAGATGAAGCATCAATGTATCCAATGTGACTTTTAGTTGGAGCAGGTGGCGTCATCTAGTGATATGCAGGAAGGGGGAATTTTTGTCAGCCAAGGCATGTAACTTGAGAAGGTGAAACGACAGAATTAGTGAT
Source organism: Periplaneta americana (assembly GCA_025594305.2). Taxonomy (NCBI): domain Eukaryota; kingdom Metazoa; phylum Arthropoda; class Insecta; order Blattodea; family Blattidae; genus Periplaneta; species Periplaneta americana. The sequence continues at coordinate 86,074,316 of JAJSOF020000031.1, read as the reverse complement.
GGACAGAATCGAATAATCTGTTCTCGAATAATATTAAGAACTGAATTATTTATTTGAATAAAAGTTCTCGAATACTTTCGTCATTTGAGTAACGATTTGATTACTCACAGGCAGGTTCTCGCTTCTCAGTTCTCTTATCCAACATCCAGCAAGACAGCAATAATGATAGTAGTGACAGCAGGGTATTATGCAAGCACAGGAGTTTATATTTTTTTATGCTCGACCATGCCGAAATTAGTAATTATACACCTGGTAGCAGTCCTTTAATGCATGTCATTAAATGTACAGAATCGAAGTTCAGGTTTTCTCGATTATTCTCGGATATGCAAAAGTCAAGCAGGCTGAACTGAACTATAATTTATTTGAATAAATAATTTCAAATAAATTCAATTTGTCATTTGAATAACGATTTTAATGATTACTCAAGGTCGTAGACATTAGGAGAAAAAAATCAATATTTTCTCTACGCACATCTCTTATCAATATCCAGCAAGACATTCACATAAGATAACGTGAAAGTTATGAATAATTTCAGTATGAGCATAAAAAGTCAGTGAAACTTGCCTATAATGGTAATTAAGAAGCATATGAAAATTATGTACAGGAGTTTATATTTTATTATTATTCTAATCACGTGCTGTAGCTATCTGCAACTTCCAATAAAGATGTTGTATTGCTGCGTTCCGTAATTAGACGAGAAAAAGAAAGAGAAGAGAGGTGAGACAGAGAGAAAGACGATCTGGAGCAAGTCTTTATTGCACGCAACTACGTCATGTTTGTATGTATACAATTGATGAGCAATCGGTGTTCTCTTCCTTCACTTCTCGCAGCACCTACTATCTGAGCAAATTATTCGAATAGTTGTTCACGATTCGAGATATATCTCGAGAACTTACAAGAATCGAATACAGTAATTCTTATTTTTTTTATTCGAATATTCCCATTGTTAGATAGAATGTTTGCAGTGGTGTCAAACAATTTATAATTAACTAGGCTACAATGCGAGTGAAATTGGGTGAAGAGAGAAAATTAAAAATAGTGAAGCATAAGCAGTGGAAATGGGAATGGCCATATAAGCAACGGGTAGTAAACAATGGAGCACGACAGTTACTACAGCAACTGACATATTTACCCTCGGTGCAAACAGGATGCGACCTGTTGTAAATGAAATTATACTTGGCTATTAAACATGAATGCATTTCTTCATTGTTACACTTAACTTATACCTTTACGCTGAACATTCCACCCCGAGAGATGTATTCACACTTAAAACTTGTGGCTGTCTCTCCAATACAACCTACCTGGTTTTTTGGTTACTGTATAATTTTAACATTCGACATTGTTAAATAAAGAAAACAGAAAATTATATCACTTCGTAGCATATGTAATAAATGATAAATGTTACTTAACAGAAACAATGATAAAGTAACAATAAATACCTTCAAACATTCGGCTTAAGTAAGTCACAACACATGTTTATAATAATCTGAACAGTGATATTATGAGTAACTAAAATGAGTAGATGCTGGCTTTACCTTTCCAACCCTAGTTACCATGCCAACTAATACAATATCTTCCTTCACATGATAAGGAGCATAATTATCTTTCTCTACTTACCCATTACTAATAGCTTGCATACAATTAATTTGACTGTGGGCTTTGTAACAGACCATTTCTGGTTTCAGTAGTTGTGCTTTCAAAGCAGTCTGAAAAACAAACATTTTAACACCATAAATTATGAATTTAGGCTATATTTATACTATTTTCTGGAAACTAAACAACACAGCATATTTTTTCCATTAATTTAAATACATATAAATTAATTAAAAGCTATCAGGAAAATAACATTCTGGTGAATTTAATCAATTTCTATCTTAGTAAGATTTAAAAAAAGGCATAAATGTAATGTACAGGAAGACCCAAAAGTTACAATTAGGAGCCTTGTTTAGCTTCAAAGATTATTTTGATTTCTCATAATAAATAAATCAAGGCCATCTTTCTTAGATTATCGCTACAGATAACATGGTCTAAAATGAAGTTCATGATGATGATGATGATAAATATAAATATAACACTGTATGTAAAACGAAGAGTAGTTGGTAACAATGAAGTTAGCTATTGCGTGTGAGTGGTGGCAGGAACATAGCTTGTTTAGATTTCTCCCATCACAGATGCTTCACTTACAACCATCGGTGATAACTGTGCTTGAAAAACGTGGTCAGTGCACCGATAGACTAGACTGCACTAATATTGTAACTAATGTCATTTCTTGTAATCGTATTGGAGAAACCGTTTTCATTTATTTATTTTTATTTTTACTATTACGTTTTAGCTCAACATAAAGTGAAAAACACCAATATATGACCCAATCATGACTTTTAGAACATCCTGTACATACAAGTACAGTGAAAGTCCGTTACAGTGAGACCTCAAGATGTACGTCAAAGTTACCATTATAACAAAATGTCATTCTATTCAAATGTTACTTTTAACACTATCGTAATGAACCTCACATATATTAATTAATCTGTTACTTTTGGCCATATTATATTCTAGTAAAGACGTGTAGAACTCTCTTAAAATACTTCTGAGCACAGATTCATATGATGTGATAAAAATTCACACAATGCTATATCTAGGCATCACTTTATAAATAAAATTTCTTCTCTTTGCTTAAAAACGATTCAAATTATCCATCAGTGCATTTAAAATTTTCAGTTTCAAGCTAGATTCGTCTGCTTTAGCTTCAAGCTATGGGCTGCTTATTTAAATATTCAATGCCTGTTAATGACAATATCATTTGAAAAGCATTTCTTTTAAATCTACATGATATGCTTTTCTACCCCCCATCTACAAATTTCTTATCCTACCTATCTTTTTTCTGTTTCATTTATTTACATTTGACACACAAGCAGTCTGAGTGTCAAATTTGTGATTTTGTTGTATTTTGTGTGGGTACGTCTGTTCGAGATTCCTCCTGAAAATTATTGAGAGTAGTAGAATTCCAACATAACACATTTCCCACACACAAGGACCAACTGGTGAGACTGTCAAGACAATTTTATATATGGTGTTTTAAAAAAAAAATACTCTTGTTACAGCACTGTGCTTAAAGTAACGAAAGTCTTGTGGTCTTGTGCCAAGAAAATGTGGCTTGCTTGAAACTGGATCTTACGAAATAACAATTTGGATATTAAAATTTTGCTCAATAACCTCATGTGATGTTGAACGATTATTTTTGACATTCAAAAATATCCATGTAGATAACAAAGTTGTTGTCTAATGCCTTGCATTTGGCAATGAAGCCATTAGCAGTGTGGATAACAAAGTAAGGTAACATAAAATATTTTAAGTTTAGTTGTGTTTTCAACCAGAAAAAGTAAGATAAACAAAAGAAATACATAGTATTAAACCTTAATACCTTAATGACAAATAAAAAGCATATTTACGTACGGTACCTGATATATATATATTTTTTTTTTAGAAAGATAGTGAACCCTACAAAAATATTGGATTTTGTATGTTTTGTTATGCATATTCCAGACTTTGTTTGTACATATAAATCCTGGCTCTAGTCATAATAATAGACATTCCGTTACAATATTCAATTAATTTATCTACAAAAAATGACAATTAACAAAGCTAAATAAAAAATTTTTGTTGCACAACATGAACAAAAGTGCAGTTCCTCTTTCCCCTCCAAATTCAATGATTGCAATTCGTCTTAATGTTCACTTGTTAAAAATATTGATTTCAGCATATTTATTACAACCAATTTGATAGTGCAAAAGCTAAGCTATATTCATAATATCGGACTTTCACTGTAGGTATAAGATTACATTTAAAAAAAAAAGAGATCACTACTCACTCTCATTTTGATGCATTTTTCAAGTTCTGGATCTGATGTAACACAGAGGGTCATTTTGTTGACAGGACAATGACGCACACTGAGGATAACATCAAGAGATGGTCCAAGATATCCTGTATATGTTTGTTGGTGTTCATTCAGAGGAAACAGTTTGACAGCTACATCCTGTGACAAAATATGAAAACTTCATTACATTACAGTAGTATTTCAAATTAACATGAAAAGTAACAAAATTATTGTTTAGTTCAATTTAGAAGATCTGCAAAATAAAGAATGTCAGTCCAAAATATCCAATAATTTTAATGCAGAAACAAGAAGTTTATCAAACCATCTATTCATCAAACTAGGAGTTTTTTATTCAGAGGTGTAACCAATGAGCATGAAACATGCCACGAGCTGGGAAAACATATTTTAAAACAGTGTCAATCAGGATTGCAAGACGTCCTGGATTTTCCAGGATTGTCCTGGATTGAGTAATATTTGTCCTGGAATGTCAAAAACATTTGAAAGCTATAAGTTTTTTGCTCATTTCTATGTACATTTTAAAAATTCCTATTCATTTTTTCAAACTTGCCCAGACATGTTCAAACATTTTTAACAAGAGCCAGAACAGGTCACATTGTTACATAATTGTACCTACACCGATTTCACATTTCTGATGATCCTACTTGTCTGTGGTGTAATAATCATGATGAAGATCTGGAACATATTCTTCTGTACTGTCCATCCATAAACCACAAAAGAAGTAAATTAAAATCATCAGTACCAGTTGCAGAAGAACAGTCCTGCAGTATATTGACTAAACCCCAACTCTGGCTACTAAACAGGCATCTATAATGAACACCAATTTTTTTCTGTGAAAAACAACAATTGAATAGACTACAGTGGACTTTATGTTGTCAGCAAACAGCTGGATACATTAAGAAGATTGATTTAAATTCCTTATTCATTTTTCAAGATCCTGTCCAACCTATATTCAATGTTGTCGTCAAAGCCACTTGCCCCTCCAATCGGGTTGTATTGAAATAAAAACAATTATACTATAGTATGTATTATACAGTATTTTATGCTTCACTTCTTTGGAAGTTGATTTATTGATAGGATTAAACAATGTATCATGCATTTCTTCTGTATAGATCAGGATGTAATATGACATTATTTTTCAGACTTAATCAATAATTCAAAGGAAATTTTATAATCTAGGAAAAATGTAACAAAATTAAAAGTTTAGGCCCTATATAATTAGTTGAAATACATAAAACGAATAAAATCAGTTGCATTACAGATTGAATTAATTTAAATGTGTAGTCACGTCAAGGTACACAGTATAATCACCTGTCCTGGATTCCTGATGAGAGAATCTGGCAACCCTGGTGTCAATTTAGCCCTATTTTTTTTTAAATAAATTATTAAACTTAAAATTGAAGCCAATATAATTCAAAAGACTGAACAGACAAATGACAAATTTTAAGTTTTCAAATATAAACTGATTTTCTCAACAAAAATAGCTTCATCAGACAGTTGTAGACTTCTCTTGGTATAAAGACACTTTCTACAGCAGACTACCACAACATAACCTCTTCATAAATTAATCAGAAGCTGAGTGCAGAGTCTTCTTCTTCTTCTCCTCACTGAGTAGGGGCATAGACAACTACTAAAGCATTTAGGCACAAGTGGTCCATTGTGTGCCCCATACGCTAGAAATGAACCCAGGAGACCGCAGTGGGTGACCAGTTTCAGAATGCTCCTGGGTTTCATTTCCTGAATTTCCTTGGGAGACACCATGTTTCCTGAAGTATCAATGCCTGATGTTCCCTAACCAGGACTCCAATAGAATGTGAGGTGATGATTCAACATCCATCCCACATTTCCTTTAAGTTGGGTCCTCTATGAGGCTCAATATATTGTGACAGCTGCATCAGATGGCAGTGTCTGGCAGAAGGAGGGATCCATCTTGAGACAACCAGCGGAGAGAGAGGAAGGCGAGCTCCTTGTGCTGGGCGCGGCAGAGAGAAGACGAAGACACTGATTCGCTCAATAGGAGTTTGGGGACTGTCTGCAGGTGCTGCGCTGTGCGAGGTGAAGGGGGAATGAAACCTCCCGAACAGATGGTTCTGGAAAAAGCCTGTTTGATTGGGTGGAAGATACTGAAACAGTACTTTCTGGAAACTGTCGATTTGGTAATAAATAGAAGGCGCGATGAAGGGCCAGCCAGTTCAGTTTAGAACAGCGAGTCAGGCTGGCCAACCACTGAACCAGTTCTGCCGAATAACAACTCTCTTGCCCATAGGACCGAATGATCCCACAACAAGAGAATGCATTGGCATTCGTCCATTACACTCGTCCTATTCGGCCTGACAGCCGAATGACGATTCGATCCAATTCAGATGGGATTTTCGGTCTCATTCTTTTTCGAACAGGGCAACATGTGATGACTGTTTCCATAAATTTCGCCATGAACGCCGAAAAATTAATTAGTTCTTGTGTGTTTCTTTTTTTCGTTAAACAAGTGAAATAAAATTTTTAAGGCTTAACAAATTATTAGGCCTATTCATGTACTACTTACCTTAAGATCACTGAAAAACGTTTCTCAGGTGGTACAACTTCTCTGAAATTTGACCATTTTGAGATTGATGGACGAATTACATTTAAAATATAGCTATTGAAATGTATCAACATTCATCCGATAGAATCGAAAACATAGCACTATGCTCTAGAAGTTTATTGTGTAGGCGTAGATGATGAAAATTACCCAGGCGACACCTTTCTCTAAGCATCGGATATACCCTATATTTTCGTCATTCCTTAAAAGCCATTTGTACGTATGTGTGTATGTATGTATGTATGTATGTATGTATGCATGCATGTATGTAATTTTTTAGTTGATTATTTAATGACGCTGTATCAACTACAAGGTTATATAGCATCGATGATATTTGTGATAGCGAGATGGTATTTGGCGAGATAAGCCGAGGATTCGCCATAGATTACCTGGCATTCATCCGGTTGGGGAAAACCCATGCCCAACCAGGTAATCAGCCCAGCCTGGATCGAACTGCGCCGAGCGCAACAGTCCACCATCAGGCAAGCGCCTCGATGATCCATGCCTTGGCTGTATGTATTATGTATGTATGTATGATGTATAAGCATGTAGCACGAGGACATTTTAACTGATAATTGATGGCCAAAGCTCAGCTCCAGTGGAATCGATCGAAATTCTGCCTCGTCCGGTCTTTGGCCAAGGCCGTTCACGGTGCCAGTGGACGGCTAGGCTCAGTCTTGTGAAGCAGCAGTGGACGAGCAAGGAAGCCAACCTTCGAGACCTGGGTTCGACTTGAGGAGGACCGCAACTGTGGCAGTAACCCGGCAAGTGCAGCATATCCGGAAGTATAGAGTTCGAGTGCAGTGGACTGTCTCTGGAAGTCTTGGGTTCGATATACTGTGAACTTGAGTGAATGAGCTAAAAGAACTAGCCAAGGCAACGAAATGTGAACTGAGAACTGACAGTTTTGTTTTGTAAATAGTGCTTTGTGAACATTAGTTGAGATTAGCAGTACATTGTTGTTCTCAATAATCCAAGTGAATTGTCACTGTCGTCTGTGGAGTGCAATAACGGATACTGTGTTGCTGTGTGGAGTGAAATACCCATTGTTGACGGGAGTGTTTAAATTCAGAAATAGAAAGCCATTATTGTTGTGAATAAAAGTAACATTATTGTTTTGAATTAAAGTCACAATATGTAGATGCTTACTCAGATAGCAGTGTCTGATCAGAAGTCTGGTTATCCATCTTGAGTTTCTGCTTTCCAGAGCTAGGAGTTGTGTAGTTAAGTCAAGTCTTGATTCCCCCAATAAGGAGTTTGGTCTGTCTTATGACTGATGTAGATCTCCAGGCTCTCAGAAAACCCTCATCAGGTTGATCTTTAAAGCCTGTTTGATTGTACACATAGGGATACTGATACAAGGTTCTGAGTCCTATGTAATTCTGCATTCTCTGACCAGCCTGGAGTCTACTCTTTGCAAAAGTCCACCTATCAGAACAAATGTCGATATTCATACCTTTGCATGATCTATTTAGGTTTTCCTGAGCGCAAACTAATATAGCAAACATTTTAACTTGGAAAACCATACTATACTGAGAGGAACAGAAATTCTAACCTTTGGTCTTAGACCAAGGATCCCTACTCCAGTAGTATTAGTTCTGAAGCCATTTGTAAATGGTTACAGTTCCATAAGATAAATTACACAAGAATATATAAATACAAATAGCAAACCTGGAAGAGCAAGTTGTGATGAAGGCCATATCTTGGTGCAGACTCAAATAAACTGAATGACTCATACGGAACTGGTTCTGTACTGAATGAGTCATTTTGTAGAAAAGGTGTGAATGTTCGATTGAAAGTGGGTGTACCATACATATCAACTGCTTTCTGTAATAAGATACAAGAACAAGTACTTTAATTTATAATAAATTAAATTAGTGTACATTAAATCCAAAAATGGTTGAAATATAAAATATTTTATTTAATTTTGATATACAGACAAGTTCTAAAATATTGAGATATAAGCTCAAAACAAAGTATCTACAGTAATCGTTATTTAAATGTAGACAAAATTAGTAGTATTATGTAACAGTACCTTAAGAAAACGCTGATAAGTTTTCCGTAATTCAAGAGACTTTGCTGACGTTGTGACAATTGCATGAGTTGGCACAGTTCCCCAGTTACAGGCATGATATTCATCAACTGACCTCCGAGAACCATCACGGCAGAGTAGTTCAAAATCTGATTTTGAAATTCCAGCTATGAAAAATTGACAAAATTCAGGTTATCAATTGTGAGAATATATACTATCAGAGTATTTTTATCACTATTAGATTGCAGAAAAATATATCATGTGGATATTGTAAAATACACTGGCCATAAAAAAAGTTGTTGTTGTTGTTTTCTAATGCCAGGCATTTGACAATAAAGTCATTTGACCTCTTGCACTCCAATATTTTTCAAAGATATTGTCATTTAGCCAAACACAGATTTTGAGATGTTCTGAATCCATTTCTTGGTTTGAGTTGCACAATGGGCAGTTAGGGGACTGATATTCCAATTCTATGCAGATGCTTGGTAAATAATCTGTTTTAATCTAAATTCAGCTAAGACGATTTGCGTGGTAAATCTGGAATCAACTGTGGATTATGATGCAAAGAGTTCCATTTGCTCCCTTGAGATTGTGTTATCAAATTAGTAATTTGTAATTTGTTTATCATAATTTTGTATCCTGTATACTCCCTCCGTTTCAAAATATGGTATAGTAACAAACAAAACAAGTTTGATTATTGCAACCTGTGAAGTTCTACCTGTTGGATCCACCACAGAGAAATATTGGAGAGCAAGAACGCTATTTCCATTTCGTTGCAAATTCTGGTCATTGGATAATAACAACAACACAATTTGTTATTGCGCATGTGCGTTTATTTTTCATAGTGTGGTATTCTTTCTAGTAAAGGGACTAACAGACAGTGCAGTTGTGAATGTTTCTAATCTTTTGTAGTGCATGAAACTATAATATTTAAATAGTTCATATGAACAGAAATCAAATGGGCACCTGCTGTGATGTTCCTCTTGCAGAAAACGTAATACTAGGCCAGTAAATTTTGAATAGAACATCTAAGGCACAACAATCGTACAAAAAGAGTTATAATTTATTGCAGTTTTTATGTTAATCTGCCTCTCTCAAAACAATGTTTGTTTTTCTTTTATAAATTTGACATCACACAGAATGAAATGTACCTAATTTTTATGTTTTTCTTATATTAATTTATCAAACAAGTAAGTATCTAAAATGTATTAAAGTTACATTATATTACTGAGAACTTTATCAAATATATACCATATTTTGGAACAGAATTAATGACATCTTTCTATGCCATATTTTGGAACAGAGGTAGCATTATTTTTCTAGATTATCACAATAACTTCTTATGAAACACAGTGAACATGTGCCATATGCGTGTTATTCCCATTATCAAAATCCTTTTTGTTTGCAGTTTTTTTAAATTCTAAAATTTTGTAATTTGACAGCCTCGTAGTCTAGTGACCAGAGCTTCTGACTACAGCTCATGAGGTTCCAGAATTCAATTTCCGGAAAGGAAATTAATTGTTCCTGTGTTCGTCCATGGTCTGGGATTTAATTTAAGTTTAAATTTAAGACCTCTCTTGGCACTACATAATCATTATAGTCTTCTTATCATATCATCAAACGTAACTCCACCTTCTAGGTGTGCCATGCCAACCTCAGAAGTGAGTTGTATGTAAAAAAAAGCAATTGTGCCAGTGAAAATTTTGGTGCTGCTATTGTGCACTTCTTCTTCTTCCTCTTCCTCTTCCTCCTCCTCTTCCTCTTCTTCCTCTTCCTCTTCCTCCTTCTCCTTCTTCTTCTTCCTTAGTAAACAACTACCAAAGCACTTAGGTACAAATGGCCTTTTGTGCATCCCACAGACTAGAAATCACATTGGTTTTATTGCTGGTTAGTTCAAGAAAATAAGCACACATCCTGGTGCTTAGGGTTGAGAGTGGTTTTCAGGATGGCATTTTATGACCTTTCAAATGCCGTACCATATTCATCTCCAATACTGTTCAATAATCATTTCTATGCTCATTTATTAAATCTACATACTTAGACTTCAACAAACAAAATTTGATAACACAATCTCAAGGAAAAAATGGATAATCATAATCCACAGTTAATTCCCGATTTACGACGAAAATCGTCTGTAGCTGCATTTAGATTCGCAACAGGCCATGATTGTTTGGCCAAACACCTGCATAAATTGGAATATATCAGTCCCTTAACTCCCATTGTGCAACTCAAACCAAGAAATGGATTTCAAAATCTTGCCTGTTTCCCATGATAATAGCTTTGAAAAATATTGGAGTGCAAGAGGTCAAATGACTTTATTGTAAAACGCCTGGCATTAGAAAACAACAACAACATACTCATAAAACCGACTTACTGTAATAATGCCCAGTGTACAAATTTTGTTTTAATGAAAGCGTTAAAATATTTGAGTTCGAACTTTGTATGAAGTAATATTTAAATTATAAAAACTTTTTCTTACTGAAATCAAATCTTGTGGAAGTCATTTCCTCAACAGTCGTGTGCTTCAAAAAGGCAATTTCTCCTGCCTCTACAAGACAGCGGAATGCTCCTTCAAATCCAAAATATGGATCTGCACTAGAGCACCATTCTCCAGGTATCTTCCCCGTGCACAATTTGCAGAGTTTATCTGAATTGTCACCTGCAAAAACAATAACACTTATGTTGGAAGAAACATTAATTCTACTCGTGATGAAAACAAGGAAAAGAAACTAGAACTCAATTTGTATTACCAGATGTACAAATTTAATTCAATATAAGTGCTTTAAGGAATAAGGAAAACTGCAATTAATATTCAGTAATAATAATGCCTGTAAACTCTACTGGGTGCATCTATAACACATGGCACTACTGCATATTTTTCAGAAAATTGTTACAGCAGAAGTGATAGGAAGTATAATTGAGAGGCAGGATCACCGAGGTCCAGATTAGTGAGTCTAAATTGTAACAGGATAATTAGACTAAGTCAACCTCACTTATGCATCAGAAACAAAACCTGACACATCAAAGACTACATGAATTTTGGAAGAAACAGATGAGAACATCATGAAAAATAATAGGTGTAACAAGGCTAGGCCATGTAAAAATCAAACTATGAGAGAGAAGTGTAGTATACAAGGATGGGTTATAAAAAGAAGGAGCAAGTGGAATGGGCATGTATCAAGAATGGACGAGCCTAGGATTGATGAGAACTGCAAGGGATGGTCGGACTCATGGAGAGAAAGTCCCAGGAGCCTAAAAAGGATGGAAGGATTGCGTTCTCATAAATACATTTATTTTATTTTATTGGGTTATTTTACGACACTGTATCAACATCTCAGGTTATTTAGCGTCTGAATGAAACAAAGGTGATAATGCCGGTGAAATGAGTCCAGGGTCCAGCACCGAAAGTTACCCAGCATTTGCTCGTATTGGGTTGAGGGAAAACCCCGGAAAAAACCTCAACCAGTTAACTTGCCCCGACTGGGATTCGAACCTGGGCCACCTGGTTTCGTGGCCAGACGCGCTGACTGTTACTCCACAGGTGTGGACCTCATAAATACAAGCTTATAGCCTAACATAAGAAGGAAAAGAAGAGTACTTTCATGGGAGAATACTTACCTAGTGGATTATATTTATCTAAAAGAGAATTCACTGCACAGCTTGGCCCAAAGTATTTTATTGCAGATTTCACATGATTGTTACAATCTATCACTTCCATGTCTCCCTTTTGCATTAACTGAAAATTAAAAAAAACTCTTAAAAACAAGTAATTCTTTATGTTCATTTGAGAAAAATGTTCAAATAACATTTTAATTATACATATTGAAACCTTTTCTTTGGTCAGCAGCACTAATTATAATGCTGGCATATTAAAGCTTGAATGAATATTATCGAAAAATAACCTTGAGTAGATAGTGTTCACTCAACTGTGAAGAGCATTAAGTGCACGAGCGACTCAACTACTCTAAATAAGCGCCATTATTGTTTTGTAATGCAAAATCCCAAGTATGCATTGACACCATTACAGTCAGCATGGACAACTAATATTTTATATTTGTCTGTCTACTGTGGAGATCTTCGTGCACAGTTTGAACGGAGGTTTTGACATGAGCACAATAACAGTTCCTTATTAGTACGAGCTTCCAGCTTCATACAATGCTAAAATAAATACATGTAATTACACCCTCTCCCAAACTACAGTATAAAAAAGAAAGAAAAATTAATAAAAATAATGATTAAACAAACCATCAACAGTTATTTAAAGCACAGAAAGAGGTTAAAAAAATTATGATAATTTTATAATTTTATATACACATACGTTCATGCATGGCTGCAAAACGGTATTTGTCAAATACAGGGGGGAGAGCCATTAATCCTTCCCATTGAAGGCTTTAAGGAACCAACCTGGACAAATATCCAATGTCCCATCCCTACCTTCCCGTGGTACAGCTGTTAGTAAGCATAACTTTACAAGCTGAACTAAAGGGAGGGGCTACTCATCCATTAGCACTGGTCAGCTTGATGAGTTACTGGCCGAATTTGGTATAATTTTCCTCTATCCAATACCTAATTCCCTCTTTACCCTTTCCTATCCAGTCCTCTGACTGAACTCTTACTTTCTTCGACCCCGACAGCATTAGAGCATTCGAGGCCTAGGGGTTCATTTTATTTTCCTTCCTACCCTTTCTACTTTTCTGTTCCTAGTGCTGACCTGCTATGGCACTAAAATCGTCCTCAAGTGGCTTAAGGAGGGAAAGCTGGTGATCAACAAGATCTCCCAGCTAGGTCCAGTGGACCCGTCGACCAACAGCAGGTGTGGTCCTCCAGACATTCTGGGGGTTGTGTGTGAATGAAGTAGCCACCAAAACGTTAAAATATGGTGTTCACTTAAATCGGCTACAACTTGCCATTTTCACTCCAATATGAAAGGTACAACCTATACTTAGGAACGAGAAACCAGGTCTCCACATGAATGCGGCGCCCCCCCCCCCTTCATCCAGACAACGGGCACGGTATCAAGGTCACTCTTTCGGACTTTATGAGGGCCAGTATTTAATATGAATACTCCCCTTCATACAGACCTCAACCGGATTGGACCACACAGGACCAATCAGATGCCAGAAGAAGAACCTACGACCTATCACAGCAAGTACTCCCCCCCATCGAGACTACTATATATATAAGTACTGGCAGACTATTTCCTTATCCAACAACTGCTCTGAAGATGGCCACAACACAGCAGTCGAAACGTCAGCCAATAACACCAAGACAACGCGGTAGAAGCCCTGAAGCTTATCCACACACCATGTACACTACGCGAACACTTAACCATTAAGGTAAAATTATCCGGAGGTAAAATAGTCCCCCAATCAGATCTCTAGGTAGGGACTACTTTAATGGTACAGAATCATCGTATCTTTGAAAAATATTGGAGTGCAAGAGGTCAAATGACTTTATTGGCAAATGCCTGGCATTAGAAAACAACAACAACGTTCATGCATTTCCAAAAAGAGCCTATAGTGTGTATAGTTCATTAGAATTTGTTTTAAATTTCTACCGAGGTTGATTAAGCTTTTGTCTTAGTATATTCCATTTATGCTCTTGTGGCGAAGATAGTTGCAAGTTTGAGTACTTTGTGATAATGATTACTAATTACTATCTCATAGAATTTTCTATATGTTACAGAGGTATCAACCTATTTAATTTACTCAAATTTGTTTCTTATTAATGCATTTTTCCATTCTGCTTTTAATTTCTGTGATTGGGTGTAGGACAGCAGGAAGTTCTGCACTTTCATCTGCTGCTTCATTTTCTACATTGCTGTAGTGCTGCGTTTATATAAATACAAAATTCGTTTATATTTTTTATATTCAGAAATAACTAGTAGGTCTGGTGCTATTCAGGACTTGAAGTGTTAAAACTGAGTGACGAAATAAATATAACTTTACCAGTAGAAATAAATCTATTACTACTATAAAAAAGGATAAATTTTACTGCTTCATATGTAGTTTATGAATCTATTCCAACAAAAGTTGATTCTTTTCACTTTATTACAGCATTCATTTTAGCATTCGACATTTACATAACAATAAATTTTCTTCATTGAAGTCTTAATGAAAATGTCTAACACTTTGATGTAGAAATACGCCTTTGTATTCAGCACAGTAGGTCGCCAACCACTCAGTAAAGATGTCCAAAAAAGTGTTATATCATAATCACTTATAACTTTTGAAGAAATTAACATAGTAAAACCAAAACTATACCACCATGTATAAACAAAAAAGTCCCATATCCACAAACATCTACACAAAACTTGTTTAACTCAGTCTTATGACCTTCCTGTAACTATAAAAAGTAAAGACAAATGTCACATAGAATTTTCAGTTACCATTTTCCTTCCTTTTTATTACAGGGCAACAAAATGCATGCATTACCAAATTTAGTGATGTCAACACAGTTTTCACATCAAACTATTGAATAAAATACATCCTTGGATGATCGTCACACTTGAAAATTAAAAGAAAATCTTTTGAAATATGAATTATGTGATGGAGTAAAGACAGGGTTACAAACTGCTAGCATTTTACCTACCGTATGTATTGGAATCACCCATCCTGCCAATGTGCCAACTCCAGCAAAGCATGCTTTCTTATGACGTAAATCTCGTAGGCTCTCTACATCAGACAGAGTGTTCCTCTTGATAACAGCAACAGCATAATAAGACTTTTGGTCACCTGAAAGTGAATGATGAATTTCAAATGAAACATCATGATTCAAAAGATTTCATACACATAAAGTTCCAATACTTCCTCAAACTCGAGATATTACATAATACTTAGAGTAATATGAATGTACAGTCTTAGAAGAAAAACATGACCAGTCTCATGTAGTAGGAATCTAAGTCCAACTTCAGACAGCATCCTGTTCACACGAAGAAAGATCTGTTATATTTATAAGCATTAAGATAAGAGGATTTTTATGTTGCATCTAATTTACTCCTAGTATATATCTTTGTTGTAAATGATTTATAAAGCTTGATCTATACATATAAAAAGATTGGCACCTTGAATTAATAATCTCTCATTTAGTATGCAGCTACCACATTACCTTTATTGGAACAAATTATTGGAACTGTGCCACTGCAGAAGAAATTTGTTCCTGTGTAAAGCTAAGCTCTCATGAAATCAACAGAATTCTTCTAAAGAGGACTTAGTATATGGCAACTGGTCTTTTTTTTGTGTAAGATGATACTTCATACTTGTTAATAGATAAATCATATTCACCACTATACAATTCCTGCATTATGGGAATGAGGCTATGATATCTCCCAGCAACAAACACTTCTCCGGCATCCAGGCTTGTTATATGGGCTTTTTCTTCATCAAGCTGAGTCATGCAGTCCTCCTTATTGAAGCCCTACAAAAATGCATCACCATCATTTTTATTTTCTGCCTGTCTCTATACAGACACATTCATTCATTATTTCAGTCACTCATTCATATCTGCCTCTATCTCTTTGATAAACTGTATTTAAAATGTCTAAATATTACTTATACTATGATGAAGGATGGATAGAACAGAAAAAAATTCTCTCTGGCACCAGGACTCAAACCTGGATTTTCAGCTCTACATGCTGACGCTTCATTCACTAAGCCGCACCGGATTCCTGTTCCGATGCCAGATCGAATCTCCTCAGTTTAAGATCTATCTCTCAGTTTTCCCTTTGGTGGCCTGGTCTATCCTCATGTATTGTGTCACAGAATATGTGACAGTGGCACAATGTCCAACACACTATGTACAGAGGTGCACTCATTACAAGTGACTAAGTGGCCGAGATCCGATGGG
Source organism: Periplaneta americana (assembly GCA_025594305.2). Lineage (NCBI taxonomy): Eukaryota > Metazoa > Arthropoda > Insecta > Blattodea > Blattidae > Periplaneta > Periplaneta americana. Next base: position 86,057,969 of record JAJSOF020000031.1, on the reverse strand, counting down.
ATGAGTGCCGTCTTGAATCACTAAGTGCTTAATTATGCATATCATATTATTATGGTGTACCGAAGTACATATGAATCGGGGATTGCAGAAACAGAACATGTCACTATGTGTGGGATATTGATATGTGCTGTTTCTGCAATTCCTGATTTATATGATATTTCCGTGCAGGAATTCTGCATTGCCATATGAATTTTTCTCTGTTGTGTTCCCAGCGGCGGTTCCTCTATATGAGCACAGGAGCACGTGAACACCTTAAAAACCAACAATAATCATACGTATTGCTGTATTAATATTATTACCGGTACATCTATTACTTTCCAATGCGCAATGACGTTCCTGCATTTTCGTCTCGAGAGAATGTCCTGTTCGTGTGTCGTGTGTCTTTAAATCTCCATTGGACTGCAAGGAACTTAGAATATTGGACTGGTTGACAGCAGTTCGCACAATTTTTCTGCTCGCACAGGTCTTAACGTGCTAGTGACAGAGAGAGATGCTCCATCTCCCTTGGGTCTGGCATCCTGTTCTTTTCTCCCTCTTTCCTCGTTTTCTCTCTTTACTTTTTCTTTTCAAAATACCATTATGCACGGGGCTGATTCTGTTGTCTTTTGTTCAGCAAAGTAAGGAAAATACAAGCTGCATTGGTGCGTATTGAGAGTTGAAACAGTAACATTTCAAGTTTGGAAACGGACGTGTGTGAAATTGTGAGTGTGTGGAATTAAAGAGGATTAAAACATTCCTCCGTAACACCATGGCAGAAGACCGATTAAGTACATTGGCTATGTCGGCAGTGGAAAAAAACTTGTTAACATGATTAGGGACTTCAATAATAAAGTTATTGATAAGTTTGCATCTCTCAAAACTAGGCGCATGGAGCTTCTCTACAAATAAATCCAGATCTTCAACACCATCTACAACAGCAGTGAAGATGAGTCCTATGAATTAATTTTACTCTACTTTTGTTTAATGGTTTTAATTTTAAACCGTGACGTACAGTACACAATGTTCTATACAGTTCCCAGTGTAAACTCTCTTTACTTATTTTGTATGGACAGATCTCTATGATACAGAATGTCATATAAAGTCCTATACAAATACGTTAGGAGAAAATACACAAACGATTAGGGAAAACACGGAAATTTTACTTGAAGCAAGTAAAGCGATCGGTTTGGAAGTAAATCCCGAAAAGACAAAGTATATGATTATGTCTCGTGACCAGAATATTGTACGAAATGGAAATATAAAAATTGGAGATTTATCCTTCAAGAGGTGGAAAAATTCAAATATCTTGGAGCGACAGTAACAAATATAAATGACACTCGGGAGGAAATTAAACCAGAATAAATATGGGAAATGTGTGTTATTATTCGGTTGAGAAGCTTTTATCATCCAATCTGCTGTCAAAAATCTGAAAGTTAGAATTTATTCCACCTGAAGATCTGGATATAAGTAACATCATTGTCCATAAACTACGACAAAATCTTAGGAAACAAGAGTACGACAAATGGTGTGCGCTTCCACATAAAGGAAAAGGTGTTATTTTATTTCAAGAATATACTCCCGGAAATAAATGGATTTTTTCTAAGGAGGGTCTGTCTTCCTCTGAATGGTGGGACGCAATTAAGATGAATGCTAACGTAGCACCAGTGAGAAGTCTTCATGGGAGATCCTTGGACGGTTTCCGTTGCAGATACTGCAACGAGATTGAAACCTTAACACACGTCCTAGGATCCTGTCAGCATGGAGAACTCCTGAGAAATTCACGCCATCATAACATCCGAAAACTAATAGCATAAGCCCTTAGAAACAAATCCTTCGAAGTCCATGAAGAGGTGCACTGCGTTGCGTCTGAAGGCGGCGGAATTAGAAGAGCGGACATTGTGGCTCTAGACAAGACTAATAGTAAAGGCTTTATACTGGACCCAACTGTTAGATTTGAGATGAGCCAGACCCAACCATCCGAGGTCAACAAAGAAAAACAACAAATTTATGAGCCTACTATTCCGTATTTTCGAGAAAAATATCAGATGGAAGGCACCTGGGAAGTACATGGTTTAATGATCGGAGCGAGGGGCACCATCCCACGATCAACTGTAAACACTATCAAAACATTTGGAATCCATGACATCATTCCAAAAATAATTACTTCAACCATTAAAGGGTCTGTGGCAATTCTGAAAAATCATTTATACGGAATATCATAATACCCCCCTTTTCTATTCGTTAGTGTGTGATTGTTACAAATATATGTACAAATTTATTATTTCTTAAACTTAAGCTCCTAGTTCACATTTCAATTTGACTCATCTATCTTCCTGTAATCATTACTATTCTTATATGTGTGTTATTCTGTGTTTTTGGCAACCCAGGATGCCTGGGCAGACTATTTCTTGAAATAAATTATATAATGGTTGTTCTTTATGGTTGTGAAACTTGGACTCTCACTCTGAGAGAGGAACATAGGTTAAGGGTGTTTGAGAATAAGGTGCTTAGGAAAATACTTGGGGCTAAGCGGGATGAAGTTACAGGAGAGTGGAGAAAGTTACACAAAGCAGAACTGCACGCATTGTATTCTTCGCCTGACATAATTAGGAACATTAAATCCAGATGTTTGAGATGGGCAGGGCATGTAGCACGTATGGGCGAATCCAGAAATGCATATAGAGTGTTAGTTGGAAGACCGGAGGGAAAAAGACCTTTAGGGAGGCCGAGACGTAGATGGGAGGATAATATTAAAATGGATTTGAGGGAGGTGGGATATGATGATAGAGACTGGATTAATCTTGCACAGGATAGAGACCGCTGGCGGGCTTATGTGAGGGTGGCAATGAACCTTCGGGTTCCTTAAAAGCCATTTGTAAGTAAGTAAGTAAATATACAAATATTCCTGATGAAAACGCAAATTTTAGGGACAGTATTTCACTTGAGATTCAGCAATAGGATGTGGCAATGTTAATATCTTTTCCAACACAACAATGCTATGGCTTCCACAACAGCAGTTTCTCCCTTATTCTGACATGTGAACTGTTAGAATTCAATTCCTACCCCCAACATTATGTCACTGTTGATAGTGATTTGTCTATCGGATGGGGATGTTAAGCCTGGCAGCTTCCTTGGTGCTATTCGACAGGAGTAGGCCATGTGCTGGTACTGGGTTTTCCCTTCTCCCTTCCTCATTTCCATCATCCTCACTCATTTCCGACACTACAATTACACATCACTCACCCTAGTACACGACATAACTCACCACAGATATACATATCATGCATAGCACGGCCCACCAAAGTGGTGTGCAACTTGAAAATGGGTCAGTACTGCCATCTATCCGCAATATGCGGAACCCGAATCACGCAAGTGGAGTAGGCATTGGATACACACACAAACACATACATACATTTTATAAGCAATTGCTTTAAAAATAAAACTCGTGCATTGGATTTGCTAAGTGTACCTGGCTACAGTTGAGTCTCATTGCTGTCGCTCCAAACAGATTCCAATCCCTTTCGACAGCTTGTACAAAATTCAAACATTTGCGCTGCTCTTCAGGGCTGATGGTACACCACACCATTAGGTTCCTGTCTTCTGCGTTTTGTTGTCCTGGAATAAAAACATTATTTATATTATTTTAATGTACCAAGTACATATGATATTTCCATGCAGATATTCTGCGTCATCATACAATGAAAGAGTAATGGAACGGAGAAAAATTCTCCCGACGCAGAATATCTGCATGGAAATATCATATGTACTTCGGTACATTAAAATAATATATATGATACGCGTAAATCACTTCGTGATTTAAGACGGCGCTTATTCCGTCGGATCCCGGCCAACTAGTCACTCATTACGAGTGCACTCAGTACATGTGTGGACTTCGGTCCTAGGTTCATAGATATCTATGGCGTAGTGCAGAGGGCGGCCACTAGAGGGAACCTAAGAGTTGGAACTTAAAACTGAGACGATTCTTCCAACGCTGGGGTGGAATCCGGTGTGGCTTAGTGGATAAAGCGTCAGCACGTAGAGCTGAAAACCTGGGTTCAAATCCCAGCGCCGGAGAGAATTTTTCTCCGTTCCATTACTCTTTCACTGTAAAAACATTATTGTTGTTTAGTGATTCTTTTGTGAGTAAATGTTTAACAATCTAAATGAGGATGAAGGGTTCACTGACTGTGTGTGGATGTCAGACGAACCGCATAGTGAGAGGGCATTTAGTGGAATGATAGGCCATACGCTTTTTTTTTGACAATGCAGTTATAGTGACATCAAGTCAGTATGTGCACATTAGGGTGTATCGAAAAAATTAAATTACGAAATTAAAAAACATGTAGTGCGGAAAAACTTTTCATTATATGTAACAATTATGCACAAAAAAATTAGAGCTCTAGATTAAATTTTCACTGAGGCACAAAGCCCTCCAAGTTTTATAGAACTCACCAAAACTTGAAAAATTACATTCAGTAATACTGAATATTAAGAATGTTCAGCTGTTATAAATGTTTGTATAGATATAGATGACTGAATAGACACATCCAAACTGGCAACGCAATATACAGTAAAACCTGTTTAAGACGGAAGTGACATTGTCCTAATTTTTTTCCGTTGTGGACAGGTTTCCGTATTACTCAGATGTGAAATTAAAATGGAATATTTTATCATTCTTATACATGAAAAACAAAGTGACATCATGCAAACTGCAAGAAGTACAAAATATTCCGTTCAACACTATTCATATTAAATCAGCTTTCTGTCACTTATTCCGTTAGTGAATCATCTTGATTAAAATCTGATTTTCTGTATAAATGTTATCGTAACTCACTCATTAGTCATTAAACATTAAAGTTTCGCCTATATTACTGTACATTATTAATTAATTGAACTGGGAGCCATCCATTAGAAGCCTTGAATTCTGGCTTATCTAATTTCTTTGCCAGTAGCAGAATAGATCCATAAATTGACATATTCTTCGAAAGATCATGAAAACCTACTCTCACAACAGTTCCTTTACTTCCACACAAACAGTTGCTTTATGGTTCCTTTTATTTCACCAATATTGGCCGCAAGCCACTCACTCATTATGATCTTTATTTTTAAAGTGTCACACCTGACTTTTCCACAACTGTACTTCAATACTATTTCACATAGACTTTGTTTCTAATTTTCCTTTAACTCGATAACTTTTACTTCATCACTTAATGTTAATGCCACATTTTACGCAACTTTTTTTTACCAGGAAATCACTACACTTGCACTCTGTCCAGCTATGACAGTATACGGGTGTGAAGCATTGAAAACCTTTGAAGGGACTCGTCTGCCTAGTCAGCAGGGTGATAAAATTTATTACCGACAGGCCAACACACCCTCGTACCCTCTAAAATTTTGCAATGCAAACTTATTTTTATTTTAGTGACCTACATATTTCATATATTCCTTGAAATTACACGCTGTTTCAAAATATATTTACATTAAAGCAGTGTGCCCGAAATGTTATTTCCGTTTTGAACAGTAGCAGGCAGTTTCCGTTTCCGCGTTGGGCAGTTTCCGTTTTATTCAGGAAAAATTATACATAATACATACGAATTTCGCCGGGACCAATAAATTGTTCCGAAATAGACAGGATTCCGGATTATTCAGGTTCCGATTTGAACAGGTTTCACTGTACTTTAAATCAGGTTGCGTACTGCGTAGAGGGAGGGAGAGGGTGAAGATAAAGGATGGTTAACACTTCTGCTTTCTGTCACAATTTCCCTATTTTCTGTTCGTAAAATTGAAATTTGAATCACCATGAGGAAGTTGCGCAAAAGCAAGCCCTTCCATTTCAATAACTCAGACAGTTGGGATATCTGCGTGTCATTTGGAAGGGAGCGGGTTCGAGCCCTGCGCCTGCTAGTTTTTTTTTATTTCCTGAATAACGCCAGAATGGAGTTTTACAGAGTCCTGGGATTAAATTACTTCCCCCAATCGAAATCCTCTAGACTGATCACAAAGGCTAGGCAGTCTATAGCTTGTTCTTCTTTTGTGTTTTCTTTCTGGGCAGCCCTGCGACTTCTAAGATTAGCTGTTCTCAAATTGTAATTTTCTCTACGAAACATCTATCTGGACTGATTACAATGGACCTGTCAGAGTCTATCGTGAATCTGGCATAGATTTGATGTTCCAAATGTGGACCAACGTCAAAGATCACAATGCACTAACGTGTCATACTGGGGCTGAATCTCGAGTGATGGGGCAAGTGTCTTAGAGCATGTCATGGCTGGATGCATTCGCCATAATATATCCACCTTTTGGAAAACGTGTTGCTTACTATCACACGAAAACATTATACCAAAAGCGATCATTAAGATTCCAGCAGGATAACTCTTTGATTTACACTTCTCAAGTCGTTCAAATATGGTTTCGAAGGAGACCCGTGATCGAAGTGAACCGTTGACCTCCCATGTCACCGGACTTGAATGTTATAGAAAATGTGTGGATGGACTTGAAAAAGAGGAGTCGCGAATTATTGAGACACTAGCTACCTTGGAATACAAGCGAGTCCTGGAGTCAAGTTCTTAAAGCCTGGAAAGACCTAATCCAAGATCAGGGCTATTTCCGCCAGTTGTAGATTCAATGTCCAGAAGGATCATGGCTACAATAGATGTCGATGGCATGTGGACAAAGTATTAGGTTCATTTTTTTTTTTTTTTGTGAAATTGTCTTTATCTTTATTTTGTTTGAGAAAGACATAGAGTACCTTCCAAATTTTTTCAGACCAGGTCAAGCTTAATAATAATAATAATCATCATCATCGATAGGAGTTGGGTAATAATTATTCCACTTTTTGTTAGACAAACTGAAACATCAGCCCCAGGACTCCATAAAACTCCATTTAACGTTAATCAGGAAAAAAACTCGCGGACATAGGGCTCGAACCAGCTCCCTTCCGCATGAGACACAGTTGTCCCAGCCGTCAGAGCTACAGAGACTTGTGAGCTCTCGTCACGAAGGTCCGGGTCCAAAATACAGGAAACGAACGTTATCATATGAATCACGCTATGAAGCAACCCCCAATAATCGGGTCATTACTTTTTTTTCTGGTACTGTACATTACTGAATGCCGTTCGATGTTCAAAGTAAACCAATTACAATTTATGCATACATAACGTCGTATTATACGCGTTTATTTCGTCATGAATCCTACATACCGTATTTGCTCGCGTAATTTGCGCCCCTGCGTATTTTGCGCACCCTACTCTTTAAGGGATTATTTTGAACTTTATTTTTGCTACGTGCATTTTGCGCACACATCTTACGTACATATTTTTTCAGTGTAGTAGGGATTACGTACATATCTTTTTCAGTGTAGTAGGGATTTTCCTTCCCTACAGTCATCGTAGGTCATTCACCAGCAACTGAAGTACCTGCTTCAGAAAGAAAGCCCAAAGTCCCGCCACTTTAACAATGCTTGTCCTTGGTAGAGACAAGTTACCTGTATAGAAAATTAGCCCTACCGTAAATACTTACCTATACATATACTAATTGAGATAAACTCAGAACAGGACCTCTTATTTGAAAAATCCGCATATTTTACGCACCCCAATTTTTCAGTGGCCAAAGTTAATTAAAAAGTGCGCAAATTACGCGAGCAAATACGGTACTTAGACCTACCCTTCAACTTTTATAGGTACTTAAAAAAATTGATTGATACAGGCCTAATTGTGAATAAAGTATTGTAAAAAGTGGTGAATAATAATTTGACTATTTGTTTTGTAACATAATTTACTTATCATTTCAATAAATTAATTTGATTTATTAACTCTTATATCACAGATTCATTCTGTCATATACAAAACTGCGGGGTTTTATTTTTGTATAGATCTACACTGGAAGGTATAGTAAGTACAGCTGTCAAAAAAAAAAAAAAAAAAGTGGCCGCACTCGTCAACAGCGAATATTTTCTAAGTATACTTCAGGTCACGGCGATGTAACACGATGCATGTGCTTGTAAGTTGCGGAACTATGGAATTATTCCGTATCTGCATCTCGTAGACTAGCGGTAGAGTGCTCGCTTAATGATTCGAAGGTTGTGAGTTCGGGCCTTGTTCAAGTTTTCATTTCATTTTTTAATCGTTCTTTAGCGGTATAAATAATATTGAAGTTATCATTTGTATTCTTTTATCGTTCTTTAGTGATATAAATAATATTCAAATTATCATTTGTATTCTGTTATCGTTCTTTAACGATATAAAAATATTCACGTTATTTATATTCTGTTATCGTTCTTTAGCGATATAAATAACATAAATTTAATATTAGGTTTGGAACAATACAGTTGCATAATACTGGTGTTAGTTTTTTCTTTTTATATTATTACATTATACTATCTTGAAACACAATAAAATGTAAAGGAGTGACGAGGAATTGAACCTGAGACGTAGAGATCTAAATTCAGACGTTCTTCCGACTGAGCTACGAGGGCACAAGTATAGACACATTTGCGAAAAATTGGCTCAATCTCTCTCCAAGATTTTCTGATGATTTGAAGAAGCTCGTTCAGGATGCGGGAGGCAAAGGCTAATTGGAATTTCCCGGTCTCTGAGCGGGTCAAAAATCCTGATAGAACTAATATTTAATAACCCTTGCGGTGAATTTGGGTGAAGTCCGGAGGACCCAATTAGTCAAATCCACTCACCTTCACGCTTGGGCCTCCTGGGACCTATTAAGATGCGAAAGAGACAGTGGTGTGCGGAAAGCAACGGGAAGTTACTGCATTTGTCCTTTCAAGAAAAACTGCAAACATGAACAAAGGAAGTTCTGGAAAAAGAACTAAGGAAGAGACTAGTGGAGTACTTTGTGTGGACTGTGGCATTGTATGGGGAAGAAACATGGACATTACGACGAAATTAAGAGAAACGAATAGAAGCATTTGAAATGTGGATGTGGAGAAGAATGGAGCGTGTGAAATGGACAGACAGAATAAGAAATTAAGTTATGTTGGAAAAAGTGGGTGAAAAAAGAACGATGCTGAAATTGATTACAAAGAGAAAAAGGAATTGGTTGGGTCACTGGCTGAGAAGAAACTGCCTACTGAAGGATGCACTGGAAGGAATGGTGAACGGGAGAAGAGTTCGTGACAGAAGAAGATATCAAATAATTGACGACATTAAGATATGTGGATCATATGCGGAGACTAAGGGAAAGGCAGAAAATAGGAAAGATTGGAGAAAGCTGAGTTTGCAGTGAAAGACCTGCCCATGTATGACCTGTATGTCCAGGTTGCCTGGAATGTCGTGGCTGAGAACAGTCGCTATTTGAAAAGACTAGTCGATTCCATGCCCATTCGACTGCAAGATGTGATAGAGATGTGGGGAAGATAGACTAAATATTTGTTTTTTGAAGGCTTAATTGTTTGAATGTTCTAAGGCAGACGTCAGTAAGTTTGTTTTGTTTATGCCACGAAAGATAATTTTGTTGAGAATAATTTTTTTTTTCTTTCCATTTGCAGCCATAATGTCATAATAAATAATGATAAAGACATGGCATAATACATTCATTAACCTGATGTTAATTATTAAAACAATCATAAAAGAGACAGGAGCAATTATGTATATTCTCTCTCTGTCTCTCTCTCTCTTAAAAACAAAACAAAAAAGAACATAAAATGCACTAGGTTGTATTCGAACGCAGGATCTCACGAATACCAGGCCGGAACGCTACCATTACGCTATAAGAAGATACACAGAATACTTTTAACAATAACACTATAGATATCAGGCAACGTGGTCCAACAACATGTAACATCGCCTGTCTCCGAACTGTAGTCCTGCCCTAGATCATATGATCTAGGCTGTAGCGAAGATACCCAAAGGGAACTTTGCTTCTAGAGAGCGGCCACTTTTTCTTTTGACAACTGAAGAGTTCGCGGGAAAAACTATGAATGTCACAGTTTTGTTAAGGTTGATTTCATTATTTAATTCAATGGATCAGTACGAAATTTAATATTGTTCTTATGAAAAATGGTAAAAAGGAGAATTATCACCACGAATACAGTAATCCTTTCCTTTATTTTATATAGAAACAGCACTACATCTTGCAGTTATAGACTCAATTAGATCATTATCTAATCCTTAACAGAAATGTGACATTCATCGTTTTTCCCGCGAACTCTTCAACTGTTCCGTGCGTGCCTTCGTGAAAAATTAAGAAAAGTAAAGTTGAGAAGAAGGAAAAGAAAATAGAAAAGGAGTTACGGTAGTAAAACAGAATAAAAACAGAATTGTTATTGAACATAACGACAGAATTTAATTTTCTCCTGACCCATTAACTCCAACATTTTCACGCATATCCCAAAGAAAAGCGAAAAGCGGCATATGGGAAGGGCGACGGCTTCTGAACAAGTACCATTAATCCGCACTTCTAAGCGGCACTTTGATGAAAACTTAAATCGGAAAAAAATAAATAAGAAATACTACCGGTTGCGAATTAAAAAAATGGTTTTAATGAATTTAAAAGCAATTCCTGAATGATAGGCCTATTTTGAAGTTTTTTTTTTGCAATGGATAAGACAAAAATAAACATACGTAGGCCTAAAGGTCTAAAAATACTATAGTAATTAAAAGTACGCATATACGCCATAATAATATGTTGTAATAAAGTATAAACAAAGCGGCGGAACAATATTAGCCTATAGTTAAGTTAGCAATACGTCATATAGGCTATGTTATAATAAACAAAGTAGCGGAACAAAAGAGTTATGTTCAATGCCAGGCAATTATTCATTATTATTTCGGTAGCGAAATCCAACAGGCCATATATTCACTACGAATCTAAATTTATGGCTTGTACCAAACATTTTTTTTTGTGGAGCCAAGAAAATGGATAGGATGCAAATAAGGTTTAAAAATACGATAATTAAAATTACGCAATACGCTGAATATTTCACTGTCACTGTTTCCTGTTCGATTTCGTGCATCCTTAAAATTATGAAAGATAAGTATATCATATAGGCCAATGTTTTTTTCTCGCTGTTATTTATAGTCGCTTTAACATATCTGGTCATATCGCGAGCAGCCTATGTTGTAATAAACAAAATAGCGGAACAAAAGGTGTTCAATGGCAGGCTATTATTTCGGAAGCGAAATTTAACAGGTCATATTTTCATACAATCTTAATGTAATATGCCTTGTACCAAGCAGACAGACATATTATTATGTTTAATGTGCTTAGTAAATTCATAAATAATGTTTTCATTAACTAAGTTATAAAACGAACATTAGATGTCGTATCTCAAGCTTGCTTAGTGGCTATGCTTGTTAAGGGTTAAGGCGTTAGTGTAGTAATCAGAAATAGTCAGAAGGAACCGGATCGGATTTCCGCACTTCAAATGCATACCAGTAAGTAAAAAATAGGAATGACTTTATTTTAGATACAGTAAGTAAAGAGCACAGGAGATAGTGCCATCTAGTAATAAACCTGATTAATTTATTTACTTCATTCCTTTTTTAATCGTATACACAGCTTTTGCCCCCCCTCCCACCAAAAGAAAAGTGTGAATCTGTTCCTAATGTCTTGAGAATTTATTTCTTAATCCGTCATTTGTAGCACTTGTAAATATTTACCCTTAAATCGTTCCTTGGCATGTATGGCCAGAGTGTTTGTGTTGTTACGGGATCACAGTGTCCGAAAACGTCAGTTTCACAAATTAATTTATGATTCAATTCACCATACTGTAATGATTTCTAACAGCCAGTTAACTCATTTCAATGTCAAATTCATAGGAGTAATTTTACTGGTTACCTTGAAACTTTGAGGTTATGGTATTTGGTTATCACGGCTTTTATAATGAGAAATGTAATCGTACAGTACAAAAATAAATCATTTCGTTTTTGATAACATCTGCCGTTTTTAATCTATTTCGTAATATTAAAGATTTTATATAGACCTATATCTCCTACAATAAAAATAATTATTAAAAAAAGTAGGCCCTATAAAGTATGGATAAACGTTTTAATTTTGTAACCAACTAGAATTATACCGAAATATCTCTTCCTTTACCGTACATAGTGTCTATTTCCGAAAAAATTTTCCCCTCCTTTCTATGTCAGTCATTAGTCACAATTCAAACACGACATCTCATTGAAATTCCTTTATTAATGGTACCGTTAAGTTTTTGTTAATGAAATGAAAGATACTTAATACATGTAGAAATAAAAGTCCACTTAATAAATTATCAAATGACTGTTGTTATTCATCTAAGAGAATCATGATTACTAAAGAAATAGTAATGTTTCTAATTATCTTAACCTAAACAATGTGAAGGAAATTCTCACAGTATGTGCTTTTTCATGCATACCAGCGTCGATTATCTTGTGTTCAATAAAAAGTGACTTACCATTACAATTTTTTATACAACACATAAACCAGAAAAACAACGAAAACGATAAATATATGAGTTTACAATCCATCGTAATATAAACAGTTCCAATCAAAACAACAACACACGCCCAAAAACTAGAGATGAGCGCGAATGGACACCAAGATCGCGAAAGTATACTTCTTCGACTCCATAGAAAGAGTCAAATCGCTTGCGAAGAGTCGATTCCAAGCGCTTCGCGCGCGTAGTATGAAATGTTCGTCATATCCGTGCCATGCGAACAATGGAACTTAAGTACCAATTAGAAAACAAGAGACATGAGTATTAGATGAAATTACAAAAGCTTTAAGGTGAAAGGTAAACAAGCTGTCATAAAGGAAATAGTAATGGCATTACCTTGACAAGACCAGATCAAAGATAGAAGCAACCCGCACTTGCATGCCCGTCTGTATCCAGTAAGAAATTGCTCGTAGAAGCGCCACCAAATACCTATGATGACGTAGGTATGACTGCTATGCAGAACCACATGGGAAAAGGATAAGAAAACAAGAATGAAAGGGAAAATACGCCTGAGAAGGCTCAAGGCAGACGAATCAATAACAGGTAAAGGAAAGTACTGCCCGTTACTCAGGAGAAGACGAGCGGAAAGAATGTGACCTTCTTGACTATCGCTGCTGATTATTATAAACATCGCTCAGATAAGCATCCCAGTAGCCAGCTTATTACTCGTGCAAGAAAGATGAGTAACAATGCGTATGGAAATTAAAGCTAAGTTGAACAGAAGGAGACCTAATGTTTCCGCTTACTGCAGTACAAATATTGATCGTGTTGTCTTACGTTATCTGTTCACATCCCTTCCTCCTCAGTCCGCTCTCGTCTTCTCCTGAGACACCGACAGTAGAAGAAAATGATGGTTTCCAAGAATATAGGGGGAAAAGGAGTGAAAATTGTAGCAGTTGTAGAAAGTTTGTAGCAGATATATGCATTTATTTATTTATTTATTTATTTATTTATTCTGGTATAGTTAAGGCCATCAGGCCTTCTCTTCCACACCACCAGAAATAGAAATGCAATAATAGAAATAAAAAGGAAAAAAATACACTATAAACAAAGTAAAGCCACACAAAAATATACACAGGTTACAGTCACACGAACTTTAAATGAGTGATTAAGTATCATAATTAATTGTATCCTAACTAATTAACTAACATAAACAAGAAACTTGCAATTTTAATCTAGAGTAAAAAAAAATACAAATCAACATTTCAACATATATATCGGTTCTAATAATCGTCATAATATATCAGAGAAACCTCTGCTACAAATGGGAGAAAAAATAGTCTAGCTTTGCATGGGGAAACTATCCAAAGATACCATAAGAGAGAAAGTTTTGAGCTTCCTAGAAAAAAAAAAAAGGGGGTACGGGAAAAGAGCTCAAAACTCTGGAAAGTAATAAAGCTTTCAAGATTGAATTTCCACTTGACTATTTGGAACAAGTAAACTATGCTGAATTTTGACCTAAAGAAATATTGGTGCGACCATACAAAATAACGGGGGAGTCCGCCTAGAATAAAAACGGACGGAAATCAACCTTAAAAGTTCTGAAGTGGAACATAGAGTCAGAAAAGAGCGCTACATAGTACAACGAAGAGTGTCTTTGAAGATGCTGACTTAGGTAGACACCTTGGTGGAGACCTTCGTTGCAAAAGAAACTGATCAGATTTTTACAATATACATGCTTATGTCAAGAAAGAAGCGATGGGAAGGCCGATAGGAGGAATAACCTGCCTGCTGAGACCACATATGGCACTCTTCAAAATATTATATTGAGAGGAAAACATAATAGTAAGAACGAGTAGTATTTGCAGAATAATTAGTGCATATTTCAATGTGGAATGTAGTGCATTGGTCAATATAGATCGTATCGCCCACAGTAAGGTAGAAAGCAAAGCGTGTACAATTCATTCATTCATTTATTTCATTTCGTGTTCTGTCCAAGAGGAGGTCTTTCACTGCAAACGCAGCTTTCTCCAATCTTTCCTATTTTCTGCCTTCCTCTTTGTCTCCTCATATTATCCATGAGCATACAATGTTAAGTTACAATCTCGAGATTTACGATGAAGAACATGAATTATGTAGCCTATGCAATCATATTCACTTATTACCTTATTTCAGCCTTCCTCTGTCCAATCATACACTTTTTAGCCCATTGCAATTGTTTTTGTTTCCTTGCTTCATTCAACTTTGATATCTTTAGAGGTCAACAACATTGTATCCCAATTTCTTTGAATCTTCTCTGTGGAGTTAGGACAGAAACTGCCAGTAACGCAATCAGAATTTCGCTTGAGAGGTAACAGGTCTATCTCCATTGCATACAGTCAAGCATGTTACTTGACGGGGAACTTCAGTAAGAACACTCTCTTGATTTATCTAAATAACTTTAATGTTAAAATAAAAATTTAAATAACAATTTGTAATCGACAAAAAATACATTTTGTACAGTGCAGTAAGTAAGTGTGAATTTGTCACTGCTTTGCACACAGTTAATAAGCTGTTTCCATACAGTTTACCACTCATTTTCCCCTAGAACAGTTTAATTAATTCGAAGATAATATAGATTTAAAAAAAATTGTTAAACTTATTAATATATTTCAATTTAGTCAAACCAATGCTTATGGCATCTCTACAAGTTTAACGAAGTGCTCACAGTAAATCGCAAGATTGGAATGAGGCTCCACGCAAATTGAAATAAATAGGTAGTATACCAACAATTCACCATAATATTTCATTGTTACAAATTAAAGACGTAACACTCCATAGGCCTACTCTTGGCAGACTACAGAATTATACCAAAAATTTTTTCGTAATT
The DNA here is from genome assembly GCA_025594305.2 of Periplaneta americana. Lineage (NCBI taxonomy): Eukaryota > Metazoa > Arthropoda > Insecta > Blattodea > Blattidae > Periplaneta > Periplaneta americana. The sequence goes on along the minus strand of JAJSOF020000031.1, from coordinate 86,042,754 downwards.
AAATGTGAAGATAAAATGAAATAGGGAAAAGAAATCATACGTCTTATATTACCCGTATATTAATTTGGCATCCTGCTGTATTGTATATTCATTACGGATCCCAGAATGAGTACCCGTACTCTGTGCGGGCCCTGCACGTCTTTGGCCCTGATCAGTGATCGTAATCACCTGTGCCGAAACGATTCCTCCCATTGTATAAGGTAAATTACCTTTTTTAATAATTTTAAAAGTTTGTAAGCTTTTTTTTTTATAAAGTTTTATATTTTAATTAATTATAATGTGTTATATGTGATCAGGGGTACGGGGAAAGATCTATTTTATAGATTAAAACAGCTGAAATCCTTGGGTTGTCGGTTAATGGGGTTTCTTTCAAAGTATTCGTGGCTGAGAGGTCGTGGTCATGACCATTATGACTGAAAACTTGAAGACTGGCTTAGAAGAACTTCCGCAATGTGGCGCTCGCTACTACAGCTATCGTAAAATTACAATGAATGTTGTTTCGTGCGTTGTGTCTTATCGTGAGTGTATTTAAAATTATGTAAACTCGTTTGAAGCTATTAAAATAAATCATTCGTCTCTTGTGATTCCGTCCAGAGAGGGCCTATTGGTGTGTTCTACGCGTGGCGTTTATAGGAATAAATAAGTTTAGAATTTACGGCAGTGGCCAAGTTCAATCGTTCCGATGACATTACGAAACGTAAACACCTTGGATATCGTACAGTGATTGATATTGTCACAGTGGGATAAGTAAGAATGAATAGAGTGAAATCTGTACTCTAGATAAAATGGCACCATCGTTATTATTTACTATGTTTTATATGTTGACGTCGTTGTGTTTTGTGTTTCCTCCCAATGAATTTGTATCGGCTGGTTTTACTGTCCAATGCATATTTTCTTCATGGTTGGGAAGTGAGAATGAATTTTTTATACAGTACCATATGCGAAGAATTATTGCCACAATTCTCAGCCATTCTCTTTTGCCACTTGGTAAGTTTAATTTTCAATAGGGCGCTTCAAATACGTGGCGTACATTAGGCTTTTACTTTTTCTTTTTACAAATTGAAAAAAAAGAAGAGTACAAAGTAATTATAAGTAAAGTATCAAAGGAAGTTTAAATAAAACTATGAAGTTTAAATAAAACTATATAAACTAATGTATTACCAATGTATATGCTTAAGTGCATTATTCAACATTCTCTGTCATGTGTAATGTATGCTTATAGTTCTCATGGACTTAGTTAATGTATGGGTAATGGTAAGAAATGTCAAACGTTGATAATTTCCAAGGAATGGTCACCCTCCCTTCGTTATCAGATAAACTAAACCAATAAAACCTAACCTAACCTGGTTTGGCATAGTTAGATTAGGATGTTGGTACCGATTGTAATATCGATACCTGTACTAGCGATGGCTAACCGCAAGGTATTTGACTGCTCGGCACGGCATGGTCGTCAAGATGAAAATCGTGTACCATCATCTGGAGTTGTTCTCCCTGTACATTTTACAAATTGTTAATGTTACAAAAATGAAATATTTTGTTAATTTATTTCCTTACCCGTTCTTTTCTTTACTGTCAATGTTTAATTGCTTAGTTAAGTAAGGATAAATGTTAATAGTCGATTGTAGTTAGTAGTACTGACATTGGCCGCTGGTGGTCTCTGTTAACATCAAGGTTCTTTGCCGAAACGCTTCTGTTACCTGTGCATACAAGATCTCGACAGCGGTCATTAACCCCGGATGCGTATATCGTTTCGTAATTGTTGCTATTATAAACCAAGAAGTTGTGTTCTTTGTGTTGTAAGCTGCATCAGTATTACTTTATAATTGCATATAATAGTTCGTTATGAGCTTGTTACGGCGTGAATCTCTTCCAGGACCGTCCACAGCGTGTGTAAATAATGAATGTGGCTGTGTAATAGAAGATTTATTCAGCAGACCATTCTGTGCTAGAACTTACACTGATAAATTTAGTGTTATTTCAGAGGGCCGACCTACACCTTTGATTCCAAATTTAACTTCAAAAACAAAACAATTTACCAGACACTTACGAAAAGAAAATTACGAAGCGATCAGTTGGTTGTGCGGCTGTAAAGAAACATCAAAGCTATACTGTTGGCCTTGTCTTCTTTTTTCATCGGAGTCGAACATTTGGATCAGGGCTGGAGTTTCTGATCTAAATAATCTGCACAACTTACAGAGAAGACACGAGTTGTTGCCTAGTCATATTACTTCACAAGTGGCCCTAAAGCAATTCGGAAAGACACTTGTTGAGTTTTCATTGAGTGAACAATTCAAAGTCAATGTAGAAGAGCATAATAAAGTCGTTAAAAATAATAGACATGTTGTAAGTCGTCTGATTGACGTCACTTGCTTTCTAGCTGAGCATGAGTTACATTTTGGAGCCACTGCATCATCAGATCGAGACAACTATGTAGGGCTAGTAAATTTTCTCAGGAATTTTGATGATAAACTGAATATTCACCTAGAACGTTCAACAGTTTTTTCTCGATTGTCTAGTGATTTCCAGAACGATTTGATTAATTCAATTGCGCAAGTGCTGAAAACGGAAATTAAAGCGGAGATCAGTGACGCCCCATTTGTAGCACTTATAATGGACGAAACCACTGATATTACAAATAAATACCAGGCTGCCACAGTGTTACGCTATGTAAACAAAACTGGTGATATTCAGGAAAGGTTTCTAGGGTTTAGTGATTTCAGTGAAAACTGCACATTAGTAGAACATGTTTTTGAAACTTTAAAGGAATATCTGTGTGAAAAGAAAATAGTAGCACAATCATACGATGGTGCTGCAGTTATGTCTGGGGAACATGGAGGCTTACAGGCTCAGATTAAAGCTAAATTTAATCACGCCTTCTTTGTGCACTGTTATGCACATAAAATGAACCTGGTTTTAGAAAATTCAGTGGATCACATAAAAGAGTGCAAAATATTTTTTTTGACAATGTCGGGACTAGCTACATTTTTCACATCCAAACGTACTTATGCTTTTGAACAAGAATTGCAAAGACAGTTTCCATCATTTGCAGCTACAAGATGGAACTACAGCAGTGAATTCGTTGCAACTGTGTTTGAACACAAAGGCAGTATTTTACTTTTCTTTGACTCGATAATTGAATATGGAGATAAGTGGGATAGTGAAACGTATAATGGTGCAAGAGGTTTTCGTGATTCTCTTCAGGACTTTGACTTCATTTTTCTACTTAATTTGTTCGCTTCCATTCTTCCTCATGCCGATTCAGTCTTGAAAATCTTACAGAATGAAATCTCTGACATAGGATATTGCTTGAAGTGCATTGAAGAGTTCCTAAACTGTTTGGATCAGCTGAGGAATGATTATGACAACTATTGGTCCCGAGTTGAGAATAGTACATCAGAAAATAGTGAAATGTCTTATCACAATTGTAAGAAAATGCGGATTGACGAAGTATTAGACGAAAAGAAAGTTTCTTATAAGAGACTATACTTTGAGGTAATTGACACTATAAAAGAGAAAATGAAGCAAAGATTTTCAGATATTGGTCAGTTGGACTTTCTCGCACTACTTGACTCAGAAAAATTCTTAGAGTTTTCATGTATATTTCCAGAACAACATTTTGCTTCTCTCATAATATCTTATGGACATTATTTTGATATTCCTCGACTGAGAAGTGAGCTTTTAGTTGTTTACTCGAGCAAGGAATTCTGTAAGAAAAGTATTGTTGAATTGCTCAGGTATTTGTGTACAGCTAATCTGTGTGACACAATTCCGGAAGTGTATAAACTTGTCAATCTTGCTGTAACAATTCCTGTCACAAAAGCATCATCAGAAAGTTGTTTTTCTGCTCTGGAGAGAATCAAGACATACTTAAGTAACTCTCAGAGTGAAAACAAAATTTCGGCTCTTTCATTGTTGTCGATTGAAAAGACATTGCTCTTAACACTTAAAAGAAATCCTCTTTTTTATGACAGAGTCATTGATTTGTTTTTGAAGAAACCACGGTGCATTGAACTGTCTTATATTACAGACACCAATAAGTGATTGAGAGTTCACAATCTTCAAGGCAAATTATGGAAGGTACGTTATTTTCATCTCGTTTTGTGTTTCTGGTTTGTAATAAATCATATTTTTATAGGTCTTCATAATGTAGTAGAATAACGTGAATAAAATGTTAGCACAGTGTAGCAGGTATGATATTATGATAATGGATTTTTACACAAGAGGATTTATTGAGTGAACATCAAATCAGAATTGTTGGTCTATCCCTTGCCTCTGAGTTGGGTTTTGTGACGAAAAAAGAAATATCTTTCCTTGGAAATTATCTAAAGGTTCTTGGAACTGAGTAAAGAAAGGAATTAGCTGGACATAATGGACCCAATAGAATAGGCAACCCTTCTGGTCGTACCTATCTGTCCCGATGATAGTGCCTTTATATAGTTTTGAAACATTGAAAATGTTAAAAAGTTCTAAGGTACTGTGGATACCCAAATGTCTTTCTGATCACATTCACCGTGAAAGCCTAAAAAAGCACAATTTGAATAATACAATAGAACCCCGATTTTAGGCAACCTTCATTTAACGTTTTTATGCATGTAACATAGAAATGTTACGATCTCAATAATTATTACGTAATCATGAATGTATTTTATATTTAATTTAACGTTATTCTCTTTGCTGAGAAACCCGCATTTTACATTAAAAATTATTTTTAAATTATTTTTTTTCATCTCAACTAATGCAAAATAAATGCATTTCGATTAAACACGCAAAATACAAATTTTTTAAAGAATCAATGACTTTTTATATTTGGTGTTTATGAGAATCGCTTCTTGTCTTTTGATGTGTGACATCAGCGCAACTACAGTGAAGAGATGGAATTTTTCATCATTACAGTAGGCCTACATATCACTATAAAACAATGGCCGTGAGAAGGAAAATGCTTTCTCTCACAGAAAAGGTTAATTTAGTTCGCAAAATGGGAAAAATTCAAATGCTGAGATATCTGAAATAACGAGAAGACTTGATTGGGACCCAGATTCCCCTTATGTTTTCAATTTTTTTGTCCATTATTTTCCGTAATTTACTTATTGTAGCTTTTTTGCAAAAATATTCAAACGTTTTTAAACAAACATAGCAAACCCCTATTTAGCATCAACTTTCATTTAAGGTTAATTATTCCGTGTTCCAAGAAAAACTTTCTACTGTATTTGTAAATTTGACAGATTTAACAATTTTTTATATATGCATTACGAAGTTAAAATATTCATCCAGTATATAACAATATCAAAGTCTTCATTTCTGTTTTATGAAGAAACTTGTTTCATATTCGTTTAGGACATATGTATAGTTTCAGTTCCAGCTGTCATTTACACCAAAGAACCAGTATTTTATCCCCAGCAGATTTTCATATTTCGTGTTTATGAGAATTTTTGCAAAGATTTACATTTCTTACATTCTCTCATTCTTTTTACAACACTTTTCCATTAACACATCATTTCACTGTTCTAAGTAGCCTGTTCAGATGTAAGGATGTAGCCTACATCCTTGCCATATTCGAGGTCTAGCACAAGGATACCTACGTAGTGTAGCTTCCTTTGAGAGGGAAATGAAATGAAGATAGGAGACACAAGCGAAGCGTAACAGAAAAACAGTATTTCTTTCCTAGATGAATTGAGCGTGAAAGACTGAAGAATTATATCTGTGAAGATTTACCCGAAAATGCATGCACACAGACATAACAGAACTACCACCATCTGCAATAAAAAATCTAATCCTTTTCGTGAAATGCACTTCCTTAAGAATGCTCTCATTCAGTGGTTATCCCAACAGATGCATTAACAAAGCCATCAATAGAATATACAATAACAGTGACCAGTGTTCTCCTGAATCCCTGAATACCATCATAATTCCATATGTCAGGGCACTCGGTACTGTACAGTGCAGTGGTGTTTTTGTACTCTGTAGTGTCTCCATATCTATTCTGTTTATTTTACTTCTCTACACATTGAAATCTTCCGAGCCTTAAAGGGTTTCATATTCTTGGGAACACAGACTTATATTGCATTGATTTCTGTCTGGGAAAACAATACAATAACTCCATGTTGAAACCTGCGTACACTACTTTTAACACTTGAATACACTTGAATATAATTAATTGATTATCTAGTGGACTTACTCGTGTTAATTATGTAAGATTTGTCCGGCTTACAGCTGTTTCAGTGCTTCAGGCACCATCCTCAGAGCCTACTAGATCGCGGCGTCATCTCGAACTTCTCTGCCTGTTATGTGGGTGTGTTTGATTGTTGAAAGGTGTTGAAGGGTGGAGTCAAATAGTGTGTGTGTACTAAAATTGATCTGAAATAAATACGACCACACAGGTGTATACAAACTCAATGTAATAGTTGCGATAAGTTCTACATAGGACAGACAGGCAGATCATTCCAAACACGCTACAAAGAACACATCAAAGCAATAACCAGAGGACACAATACATCTACATACGCCGATCACATAACCAATGCTAACCATACATACAATAATATAAATACGGACATGGAAATCCTACACATACGACCCAAGAACCAAAAACTCAACACACTAGAACAATACGAAATATACAAACACACTAAAACACATCCTGATCAAATTCTCAACACACATCGATTTCAGTACACACACACTATTTGACTCCACCCTTCAACACCTTTCAACAATCAAACACACTCACATAACAGGCAGAGAAGTTTGAGATGACGCCACGATCTAATAGGCTCTGAGGATGGTACGTGAAGTACTGAAACAGCTGTAAGCCGGACAAATTTTACATAATTAACACGAGTAAGTCCACTAGATAATCAATTAATAATACAATAACTTCTCAGACTGAGGTTAATGTCTTTCCAGGGTTTCTGCTATAGATTTTAGCATCAACCCTGCTAAACCGCATGTTTTTTAATCTTGAAATTTATAGATGTGATAGATCTTACTTGTTTGTTTAAAGGAAACTAGTGTCTTAGTTTTATTTCATTTTGTTGCAGGTTACTTATTGGGGCTGTTTTTACTAGGCCACTCTAATCCACAGACTATATTCTGGCAAGGTGGTGCAATGTGGCAATTGTATATATTTGCATCTGTCCTAATGCCGTCAATTACTGCATATTTTATTTGGAAGTGGAGCCGTGATAACTGGAATTCTCATCCAGTAGCTAAAGCACTTTCCTGCTTTTGCAACCCCAATTCAGGCTGGTCATCTGTAGCATCTGACATCAATATAGAATTCAGGAGGTGAATGTTCTTCACTGGTCATTGAGGTACTAAGAATAGGATGGATACCTGTAGTAACGTACATGGAGAGAAATATTTATAGCTTCCTTCTCAAATAGTTTGTGTAGTTTGTTTGATCAATAGAGCTTGGATATGTATGTAGAATTAAATATTGAAGTATTCTTAGTTAACAGACTTTATTACTTCATAGTATTTATTTAATTCATGTCTTCCCCAACTTGCGAAGTTGCCATAAGACAAAGAATAATGAAAATAAGATTTAAATCGAATAAAACATGGTAAGAAGACAGGAATTTTATAGTAATAGTGATTAGTATAAAATTTTGTGCGAGATCGTGCGTATTTGCTTGTTTTCCGCACAGAACCAATACGCGGTAAGTGTGAAATACCACATTCAGTATTCCCAATGTAACACACATAACAATTTCCCTCTTCTTACCGCTTAAGCGCGACATTCATTTTACTGCTTTAGGCTTTTAACATATTATTTTTAGAGACGTTTGACATAGTAATAATTATAAATTGGAAACTTACCACTGCAATTTCACCTAAATTGCAATGTTAATTATTGTTTTTAAATATTTGCAAAAATTAAGTAAAGTCTACTACTCCACGAAACTTATTGCATTCCTGATACAAGTAACATTAAGGAAGCCGTGAAAAAATCAACAAGATTCCAGATGCGGGTGTTATTACTGCAGTATGTTATATAAATAATATTGTTAAAATATTAAAATGAAAAATAAATCATTACATAACCTTACCGTTTGTTTTAAGTTCGCATTTATAGACTGGGGAAAAAAACAGACGTATATCACGGCCTGCTGGAGTATAGTAAACACAGAAAACATTTTATAGCAACAATGTTGAGGAAAGATATTTTGGTTTTCCGAAGTTGCCGTCATTAAACAGAAACCAACATGGAGATTTCATTGCAACCAATTAGAAATTCGTCTTTCAGGTATGTAATAAACGATCTTCGCACAAAATAATGTACGATACACTATGTTTCGCTTTTTCAATCTTTTCCTTGACCATGAAAACGTCAACATACCGCTCTTGTAACGCATATTACTATAACGTGGTAAAAGGTAAGAAAGTGGTACTAGAAAGGTAGCTGAGGACGTGGAATGAAGATGATGTCGTAAGATGTAGGCCCTAAATTTGATAGCTTCAAATCAGTTATTTGTTATTATTTTTCATAATTGAGTGAGTCAAACCTAAGGCATTCTTGCTGTCTCTTGGAACTACAATCTAATAAAGCGATCACCAGCTCTTGCAGATAATATTCTTGTCATTTTGTGGCACTACAATTTGGCGAGAGATGACACTCATAACTAGTGAATTGTTTATTTAATAAAATGAGAAAACTATTAGTTGAATTTCAGAGCAATTGTTTAAAATTTCCTCCATTACCTTCTATACACATGTTGCAACAACATAGGAAGTTCTGAAACACTTGTTGGAGCAGAACTTATCTAATATTGTGTATTAGCCATATTGTTTATTGACAGAGCCAGGTTTTTTTGGTGGTGATTTAAAACATTTTATGCTCGACAATGCCGAAATGTAGTAATTATACACCTGGTAGCAGTCCTTTAATGCATGTCATTAAAGCACACCTATTCATTAAAGTCCAGGTTTTCGATTATTCTCGGATATGCAATTGAAAGACAACCATCGAAAGGTCACGGAGGCTGGAAATCCAATACTGTCGCAGAAGGTTATGTTCTGTTACTATAATAATTAGCGTTAATTGCAAATAATATTCAAATAAATTCAATTTGTCATCTCGTTTTTCAATGTCGAATTCAATTTCAAGGTTATATCAAGACTAATGTTTATCTTACAATTATCAAGGTCTTCGATATTCGTTTCCCGGAAAAAATCAATACTTTCGCGTCTGCGCACATCTCACAATTCATGAGGTAGGCTATTGCACTCACTCACATAACAATAACATGAATACTTACGAATGATTTCAAGTTAGAAATATGGTCGAGCATAAAAAGTTGTATGAAACTTGCCTATAATGGTAATTAAGACGCTCGTATGAAAATTATGAAACTCGCGCTCGTTTCATAAACATCCTCGCGTCTTAATTACCATCATTGCATAATGTACTATTTTTGTGTGAAAAAAAAATTCGTACTTCCAGTTAAAAATGTGACCGTCATTTCGTGAAAATATCTTGATTAGTTTTTTTTCGCCATGTAATATCATACACTCTTACACAAACTTTAGCAATAACCTTAGCAAAATTCAGGCAAAAGTGTTAATAATAATAATAATAATAATAATAATAATAATAATAATAATAATATTTTTTATTTTATTTTATTTTAATTTTTATTCTATTTTATTTTATTGATATTAATTTGCTGGTCAACAGCAGTTGGCCAATAAATGTCCAGCACAGTGATACATAAATAAAAACATGGTAAATGTACAATAGTGTGTACAAATTAACTATATACAGGTAATAGTGGCAGCATAATAAAGAACAATAGAAGAACGAAGTTTGCAGTGGTTATTTGATATAAAAATAAAAACTAATATAAATTCTAATTAGTGATATAGTATGAGGGTTTTTGTGTGTGTATGTGTGCGTGTGTGTGTGCACGTGCGCACCAGGAAGGCAGAAAATAGGAAAGATTGGAGAAAGCTGGATTTGCAGTGAAAGACCTGCCTTTTGGCAGTACACTAAATGAATGAATGAATAAATACACGCGTGCGCGTGCACACACACACACACAGATTTTTTTTTCTGTATCATCACTTTAATTATTTACATATTATCATTGTTAATATTTTGTGTGGCAATGATCTGGAAGCAAATGGAGGACTCTATGTATGTAGCATTTTCGTATAAGCAGCATATTTTTTGCTCGAAATTTTCTGCATTTTACGTACTTTGAGCAATTCTCAATAATTTTACAAATTTAATAAATTGTAAACAGCTCCAATTGTCAAAAGCTTGCATTTATCAGTTCTTTACAAGAACTTAATTTCAGTCTGTTACTATTGAATTGGTAACTCATTAAGTTCATTTTTGTAATGTAATAAAAGTGATCTTTTCTTGTCTTGCAGGATTGACAAAATTTGCATCGAGACAAATTCAGTAGTTAAAGTAATAGCAACAGACAACTGGATTGTGAAGGTGTCACCGTACTGGTTGGATGTGGCTCATCAGACTGATGCTGCTCTCATTCTTAGCAGCAGTGACACCCATCAGGTGGCTCCTAGTAGTCCTGGTGGTGCGCAGTACCTCAACATCGAAGTAAAAAGTGTGCGGCCTGGAGTGAAACCATTTCGTATCAGGTGAGGAAGTAATTAAATCGCATAATATTTATTCTCTTCCTGTTCTATTGCTAAAACTTGCATTTGAATAACTTAACTATAAATTGAATTGATTTTTCTATGTACTGTATTTGCATATTTGCTTGAAAGTCAGGAAGTTTGAGATTCAAATCCCCATTATGATTGGTAGTTAATGAATGAATGAAATGAAAACCTAATCGACCAACTCTTTTCGAAATTAAAAGAGAAATTGCACGTTAACCTAAGAAATTAGGACGTCCTACACCAAATTTAAATATTGAAATTTATGGAAAAAGTCGGGAAATCATGTAGCCTACAAGTCATTTTAATACCGAAGTGTGTAATGGAAACAATTGGTTTTGTGCTGCACTCATGAAAATGCTTTCTCCACCACCCGTGTATTCTGTTTAGAGGAGAAAATACGTGGACAACTTTCGGCGCTGGACTCATTTTGCTGGCATTATCACCTTCATTTCACTTAGGTACTAGATAACTATTACAGTTGATAAAGCATTGTAAAATAAACCAATTAAAAAAAGAGTTGGACGATCAATGCTGTGAAGATGTTAAAAATGTAATGAGGTACAGGTAATGCAATTTGAACAGCTAGCATGTAAAATTGAATTTCCTTTATGTGAAAAAAAAAAAAAAATCGAAAATCTCACTTTTCGGGTCCATAGCTTCTTAAGGACATGTTGTTGAGCATATATTCCTTAACAAAAAATGATCCTCTCAGTGTGACCTATCATTTCTCAAAGTTTGTCGGTGAGATCCTGTTAGCCTCTGCATGACATACAATGAAATTAACTATGTTACATGAACATGTGTTAAGAATGTCACATTACCATTTAACAAAATATATGTTAACTTATAACATAATCATTGAAGAGATAGCATGAAGAGTTATCCTTTGAAGTTGTGAATGTGTCTATAAATATTTAGAACTAGCCGTACCCGTGCGCTCCGCTGCACCTGTTAGAAATAAATATAAAGTAATTACATAATTAAAATAGGACGTTTGATCCAGGGAACATTCATGTTTGATAGAAGAATAAATCGTTTAATATGTTACTTAATTTAAATTGTATTTAAATAATTAAAATTCGGTCATTTTGGTCCAGAGAGCAATCATTTGGTGCAATGACAATTCCTTTAACATGTTTCTTAATTGTTATTACATGCAACCATAGTTTAATGAAGATTGACATATCATTTAGTTTTAATGTGTATACTTTATATTACTTGCTATATGTTTCAGAAGTTACTGTAATGACATTGTAGAATTATGTCCATCTAGAGAAACTACACTTTCCAATGGTGAAATAATTAAACAATTAATTAGCTTCCGACATTACTTCATACAAACACAGAAACATTCTCTTAGGCTATGCTTAATAGCTTTCGATTGTTGTTGCCCAAGGCCCCTTATAGACAGAGTCATTTGTTTTTGTTTCAGTACAGCGCCTTAGATGGCGTTGTTATTGTAATTTTAAAACTCATTTTTCTCATTAAATATCAGTCCTATAAAACTTATCGAAAATTATTTTTAAAGAAACTTTTGTTATGCAATATTTTTCATGAGAATTAATAATAAGCGAGATATTTCGATTTATTTAATTCAGGCCCCCTTATAACCCCCCTTTTAAATAAAGTATTTTGAATGCCATATAGCTTAAAATCTAAGTTACAACGAACTTAATTTATATTCCAATTTTCATATAAATCAATTCAGCCATTATCGCGTGAAAAGGTAACAAACATCCAGACAGACATACAAACAAAAATTTCAAAAAAGCGATTTTCGGTTTCAGGATGGTTAATTATACATGTTAACACCAATTATTTTTGGAAAATCGAAAATTACCAGAAAAATTTTGGCTACAGATTTATTATTAGTATAGATTCAAGATGGTAATGACAGTGATAAGAACAGCTTATTAAAGATTGTTTATCCAACTAGAAATGTAATTTATCTTGATGATATGAAATATTTACTTTATTTCATTATATTTTACAGGTTAAATGCCTTAGACTTTAGAGACCTTCAGGACAAGGTCAGCCGTCCAATTACTGTTCTTCAGAATGTTACATTTCATCTTACACTTGTTGATCGATTTTTGGAAGCATTTCGTGAACAAGTGGCGCAAAACGCAGTGTATGAAACATCACAGGTAAAGTTTTAATGACATTTTCAATTTAAAATGTTTGTTCATTACAAAAAATGAGTTAAATTTGTGTGCTTTGAGCTTGGGATATTCCCAAATATTCTGAAAATTCTATAAATAAATAAGAGCTTGCAGTGCTATTTTTAAGTTACACAGTCTCCTATTAACCATGAGTGATTCTTGCTGTGCTTGCAAAACATGTGGCACGACTCAAAGAGCAGGCAAGGTTTTATTTTGTTTATTAAACAATATTCACAAAAAATAGGAATGTTTTATTGACACTGCAAATTAATTGAATCTTAATTAATGTTTTGATATAGACAGCTAATTTGCAAAAATAATTCATTGTGTCATATTGTTTAATAATAAAAAAATAATAAAATAATAAATAGGAATGTTCAAGCGTTATTGACTTCAAGTAAGTCTTGGTACAGACAGTTAAAACACCTAAATCTAATTAAATCAAGATAGTGAAAAAATATAACTAGGTTCAAAATGATTTTAGTAGTAACAATAAATTAAAACCAGGATATATTTTAATGAATATAAAAAAATATGGGGAAGGATTTTACATAGAAGCTTAATATCAAAGACGGACATCTGACCTCAATCATGTTTTAGATAGCTGTGGTTTTTTATACAATTTTTCATGCTCTTTCCAGTTATAGTGAAACCATATGCAAACTCTAATACTACATTTATAAAATAAATTGTTTAAATATTACAGAGAACATGTTAATTAAAAAATATTATCTAGATCAAAAAAATGTTGTTGTTTTCTAATGCAGATTTGACAATAAAGTCATTTGACCCCTTTAAACTAATATTTTTCAAAGATAATCATACCAATATGAAAGCACAGATTTGGACTGTTCCGCCTTTCTTAGGTTCAGACTGGGCAGTTGGAATTAAGATATATAATTCTATGAGGCAATAAAAATATGTTGCACATGTTGTTTTCTAATGCCAGGAGACAATAGATTTGACATTTGCACTCCAATATTTTTCAAAGATTCTTGAATGTCAAAACTGACAAAAGATTTTGATGTTCCGAAATTTATAAATGAAAGAGTTCCTACAAATAAATAAAGAAATAGCTGTAAAAAAACTGATGAATAATAATACAAAATTGCAAAAGCAATTAGGTTTATATCTTTTTTTATCATGACTAAAAAATTAAAATGTTTTCTAATGCCAGGAAAGAATGAATGAAATAGAATTGAAAGAAAAAAACCGAAAATAAATTTCTTGGTTTGAGTAGGAAGGTGAACAAATTACTGATTGTAACTACAATTCTATGCTAGAATGAGTTGAGTCTTGCACAAAACTAAAAGCAAGTGGAAGACAAAAAAAAGTTTGAAATATAAAGTCATTTGACTTAAATAACACTCCAATCTTTTGTAAAATATTATCATGACCAGCCAATGAAGCACAGATTTTGAGGTTAAATTTTCTTGGTTTGAGTTGTCAATGGGCATCTATAATGAATAAATTCAAATATTAAAACACAGGGTCGAATAAAAATATTTTTGTTGTTTACTAAAATTAACAATAAAGTCATTTATTTTATTTTTCAAAATACATTTTATCGATTCACTGAAGCAGTTTTGAGGTACCTGCCATTTTTGGTTTGAGTCCTTTGGGCAAGGTTTGCAGGTTGTTAAAAATATGTTAATATTAATTTAATCGCCATATGCTTTGACCTTGCACTCGAATAGTTTTCAAAGATATTATAATGAATAGCAGTACTTTTGATGTATGTCATTTCTTGGTTTGAGTTACACAATGGGCATTAGCGTGATTATTCCAGTATGTTCGAATAAAAATATGTTGTTGTTGTTTTCTAATGCCAGGCGTTTGACAATAAAGTCATTTGACCTCTTGCACTCCAATATTTTTCAAAGATATTATCATGACCAGCCAATGAAGCACAGATTTTGAGGTGTTCCGAATCCATTTCTTGGTTTGAGTTGCACAATGGGCAGTTAGGGGACTGATATATTCCAATTCTATGCATGTTTATGCCAAACAATCATGGCCGAATAAAAATATATATTTTCGTGTAAATCGGGAATAAAAATATACTATTTCCATCAGTTGACATTTTCCCTCAATTTACTTAATTTTTTCTGGGTTCCCTGAAAAATATAAGGATGGAGTAGTGTGTAATCTGTGCTGACTAATTAACTAGTAAGCTTTACTGCGGGTTTAAGAGTGAAAGGGGTTCATGCATCAGTTTGCAACATGACAGCTCAATATTGATAACAAATTATGGTCCTCAGCTTGCTAGATGTCTTGTTCAGATAGTACATCAGTCTTCTTTATGGTAAAACTGTTTAAACTTTTAAGGATAAATTAATTATTGCATATGGTTATTTTTATATGTGTTATTTCTCTATGTGCATATTTTAAATTTCTGTTAACAGGAATTGGAACCGTGCATTGGATGTATGCAGACACAATCCAATGTGAAACTTCAAAACTTGTGTGGAGGTGTTGTGACGCAAGATGATGCTTGTAATACCTGTTACTGCCGCCCGATGTGGTGCCTCGATTGTATGGGAAAATGGTAATTGTTTTAATGTTCTATATATATATATCTAGTTTGAATATTTTTTGCAAGTTGGGATCCAGGATCTCTGTGAAATTGAATTTTTATATTAAAAAAATTGTGGCCCTCGAAAAACATGGAAAACAAACATAGAAATATTGAAAATGCTGGAGATTTTTGGAAGCGTCAATCAGTTCTAGACAAGTGTATCAGTGGTGGTAATCTACACGAATTAAGATGAGTTATGTTTATAAATAGCTTCTTGCATCAGAAACTTATGTACTAAAGTTCGAAATTACCACATATTACGTTTGAAACTTATATCCATATATTCTAAATATTGTTTAGAAGGTAATAAAAAGGGGTGGGGAGTTAAAAATTACAGGCCCTAGGCTAGCCTGGGTGTGGTTTTTGTAGTGTTAATTAAAGTGAACTCTAAGCACAACCCGCTGCCGTCATCCAGACTGTAGCGAGGTTGAAACACTTGGACACGTGCTTGGACAATGCCTCAAAGGCGAACTGCTGATCAATGCTAGACATCATCGTGTACAACATGCTTTGGTGATATCGTTGAAAACTTTAAATTGGGAGATTCATGAGGAAGTACATTGTGTATCATCAGATGGTTCTTTTAGACGGGCAGACATTATTGCTATCAACGGATGCTTAAAATGGGCTCTTGTTCTTGACCCTACTATCCGTTTCGAAAGAAACCTAGATCAGGCCACCGAAATTGATATTGAGAAAAAGTCTATATATGAACCTTGTCTGCCGCATCTTTCTCAAAAGTACAATGTCCCTCTTAAACAGTGGTCTGTCATTGGTTTGCTGTTTGGCAGTAGAGGTTCTATTACAAAATTCACATGGAATTATCTTAAGGAACTTCACATTCCTTTTGATTATGTAATGTCTATTCTTATAAATATTATCAAGGATTCTCCTCAAATATTACATCATCATATCTATTTCAATTAATCAACTTATATTTGCCTTCACCAATTAACTTTCTTTTTTCTTTCGAATTCTTTGAGCTGATGTCTATAATTTAGAAATTTTTATAATTTACAATTTTGTTGTTTGACAAATACCGGTATACTTTTCGCTGAGCAGACGAGAAGTGTTTATAAACTCACTTTTCTTACAAGTAAGTTCATATAGAACAGTAACTGATCCCAAAATATATGTTTTCAAGTTCCTGTTAATTTAAGTATCTTTTTTTAAGTCTTTTGCAATATAGTGATACCTATTTGAAATATAAATTTTATTTAGAGATCAATTTCTCTTACAACCGATGTAAAAATCGAAAAAGCAGATGTATTTTTACGTCCATTTAAGACCACTCCTTTCCCTGACCACCAACCAGCCATTGAATTGCCATTTTCTTAATTTTTTTCTATTAAAATGCCAGATTTCAAAATTAAAGTACAGCATTATAATTTTACAATGCAGTAGTTGTGACTGCAGCACTCGGTCTTCAGGGTCAAATCACAGATTACCTGTACGGTATTTGCTCCCTTTAACACTTTCATGTCTTCTGACATTCTATAAAGCTGTTACGAGTAAAATCATGTTCAGTGAAATGAGAAATATATTGTTGTTGGAAGATCGAGTCAGAGTAATTCGCGAAAGTGAAAGTGGTTTATCTGAAAGAAAATTAGCGGAAAAATTTAAATATGGAAAACTCAGATAATTCAGTTTTAAAATCGAAGGAAAAAATTATAATCAAGTCGAATTCCATTGAAAGACTGAGTCTGGAGAACATATAAATAGACTTCTTAATATTTTGAAAAAATAGTGAATGAAATTGTTAAAGAAAGAAAGAAAAAAAAAGGTGTAATGAAATGAAACGGAGTTAAGTTTATGTTTATCTAAAGCGGAATCTGAAAGTCAAATTTTACATGGAAATATTAGTGGTCTTGGTTGTGATCGTTTGATATAAGTGTTTCATTTCACTGTATTTTATTTTTTTATTTTATTTTATTACCTTTAGAGTTTTGTAGAACAAAATTAAATAGAATTAATAGAAGCTCTTGCAGAAATATGAATAATGAAGCATTCAATAAAATAAATTAAAAATAATTTATAACGAAGAAGATATAGAAGATTTTGTGCATTTCATTGTATTGAATATAAATTATATTATCACGAGCCCCATTATGGAAATAATTCTTCATATATGTTAGTAGGAAACTCAAATATTGTAACTTCACATTAACGACCACCTCTTTATTGACTTAAGGGTAATGCTGCATATTGCATAGCCAGCATTTACTTTAGTACATTATGTTCATAGGTTTGCATCACGTCAAGACCAGGACAGACCAGAGACTTGGTTGAGTTCCAAATGTACCTGTCCATTGTGCCGCAGCCGATTTTGTATTCTGGACGTGTGTCAAGTGGTACAAAGATGATCTTGCATCTCAGTTTTGCTGCAAAGCAACAAAAGACTTGATTATACCTTTCTATTTTCAATTTTAATGTGCTGATATTGTGCAATATGCTTCCCCCCCCCCCCCACAACTTCTATACACGTGGCAACAGAATATCTTTTTTCTGTAAGCTTTTTTGTTTTCAACTGCAAGCACACTACTAATGAGCTAATTTAATTTAGTTGTAATATTTTGCGAGTACAGGGATTACCCTTCTGTAAGGAATCTTTCAAACAGAAATGGGATGGTGCTAACATTGATACTTAAAATTACGAGGGGGATCCAGGAAATAACGACCGTTCGCGCATTGACTCCCCTTCCTTGTTTGAAGGTCAACTGGCTTCCTTAACATGTGTTCTCATAATGTTGTGAGTACTGGTTGCAACAAGTCGCCATTGTGCATTTTGTGTTACTTCAAATGAACGACGTGATTGATAATCCCGCACTGTGAGGTGAGGAGTGTGATTCGATTTTGAATGCCCAACATTTGAAACCTGCTTACCGGCAATTGAAAGAAGTGTATGGTGATACTGTAATGAATGAAAGAAATGTGATGGTGCGAAATGTTCAACAATGGGTGAACAAATGTCCACGATGAAACTCGACCCGGACGCCCATTCATCACAGAAGACCTGAAGACTAAAGTGAACGACAGAATCTTGCAAGACAGGCGCACATCACTGTACTGCATATTGCCTTTCCTGACATTTCTCGTTCTTTGCTTGGTGAAATTGTGTCGCAACATCTTGGATACCACAAAATCTGTGCCCGCCCGCACACTGCTGCTTCAACTCGAGAATTGCTGGATCAATTGGGAAATCTTTGATCATCCGCCCTATAGTCCAGACCTTGCTCCTAAGATTTTCACCTTTGCTGAAAGACTTTCTGGGTGGTACGCGTTTTGGAAGTGATGAAGAGTTGAAGAAGACAGTGAACACCTGGCTTAATGAACTGGCAGAGGAGTATAACAGGGAATTCTAAAGCTAGTGAACAATACGACAAATGTTTAAATGTAGGTGGTGATTATGTAGAGAAGTAAAGGAAGCTTCAGTTATGTAACAGACTTTGTTTTTTCAAATAAATAATTTTTTTTTAATTATTACAACAAAACGGTCGTTATTTCCTGGATCCCCCTCGTATTTTCTATGATACTTAATAATTTTAAGAATTTTCTTGTTTTTTTATATATTTTTTCAGTTGTTCATGCTCCTTTGCTTTCATTGTTATTATCCTTTTGTAGGGGTTTTCAAACAGAAATGAAATTGTACTGACAACATTCATACTTCATCTTGAATGCACACTTTTAACACTTATATAATCACTGATGAACTCTTAAGTTATTTGATTCGCTAGGATTCAGAGAATAATGCAGACAGCATCAAAACTAGTCAGTCAGGTAACATAACACCAACAATTTATAATGTTAACACAGTGAGGTCGTTATTTACGGTACTTAATCAAATAACTTAACAGTTTATCAGTGCAACATTCATGCTTTTAAGTATCATTTCTGGTATTAAATATCAGAGACCTCATCTAGTTGCTTCAACCATGTTTCTCTTTCCTCTGCTATTCTCTTAAATTATATATGATTGTTGCACTTCTTTCTACTGAGCATGTCTTTGATGTATTTCAGTGGCGAAGCTTTTAAGAGGTTTTTGAGACTTAACCTACCTAAAAAATTTGAGTTAATTATATCTAGTAAACAGTAGGCCTATAAGGCAGCACTATCAGGGTCACTACAAGAATTTGAGGAAGAAGCGAGAAAGCTTGGTTTGGAAATAAATGAAAGGAAAACCAAGTATATGAAAACATCCAGAAGAGAGGTACAGAAGCAGGACAATGTGGTCTTTCACCACCATAATTTTGAAAATTGTACAAGTTTTAACTATTTAGGTACAATGATTACAAACAATAATTATATATCCTCAGAAATAAAGACAAGAATAATGGCCGGTAATAGGTGCCTGTTTGGGCTTGGAAAGCTATTTAAACTCAGTTCATTATCCAGATCTGCAAAGAAAATAATTTATAAAACTATTCTAAGTCCAGTGGTTATATATGCTAGCGAAGCTTGGGTTTTAACAATAAATAATGAAAATATGCTAGCAGTTTGGGAAAGAAAAGTTCTGAGAAAGATATATGGTCCCCATTTTGAAAATGGTCAGTTTAGAAGTAGAACAAATAAAGAACTAATGGAACTGTATGAAGAGCAGAGTATAGTTTCCTTCATTAAGAAAGGCAGACTTAGATGGTTGGGACATCTTGAAAGTATGCCAGAAGGCCGATTACCTAAACGGGCATTATATGGACACCCAGGAGGATTAAGGAAGAGAGGAAGACCAAGGCAGAGGTGGCTTCAGGATGTGGAGGATGATCTGCGGAGAGTTGGAGACAACGGGCTCAAGATAGAGATGAATGGTTTCTACTGATTAAGGAAGACCAGGCCCTTCATGGGCTGTAATGCTAATAATGAATGAATGAACAGTAGGCCTATAAGTTCGTAATAACGATGTATCGCAACACTTGGTTTCACTCCAATCCTTCCATATATTAACTTTACTGTCGGCAGTCATTCCAGGATGGAGAGTTCAGTGCTGGGCTTGTGGTAAAAGCCTCTAAAGGCATGGTTATGACCTTGACTCACAAGCTTGAGAGGGGGTATTGATTCGTCACATCTCCGTACTAAACGAAGCTAGCCTTTCGTGACAATAATACGTGTTATATTGGTGTTCTGTGATTGCACTGCATTGTTGAATGTTAGTTTAATCAAAAGTGCTTGCGTGTGTATGTTACTTATTAATTTTGTGCAAAATGGCTCATACTGAGAGAACATTGAGGTCATTGTTTGTAGAATTAAAAGAGAATCCGTTTTCAAGTTGGATGTATGCAACAAAATGTGCTTACAAAGATAGGAGATCGACTCCACATTTACATATTAAAATAGCAGATGGTGGAAGACAAAATAGAAATTTTCAATTTTCATAGTATAAGAAATATCCTTGGCTAACAGTATGCGCTGAGACAAATAAGTTATATTGTTATGCCTGTATTCTGTTTGGAAGTGAATATGAATGGTCACCATTTTCTTGTGGGGTCTGTGTCATAAAAAATTTTGACAGAAAAGCTGAGAAACATCTGCTGTATAAGATGGTATAAGGTAAGAAGATTTTTTTCAGCCTACCTAGTATTTACACTTTAGCTTCGCCACTGATGTATTTACTTCTTGGTCTTCCTCTTCCTTTCTTGCTAAGTAATTTTCCTTCTATTTCCTTAGCTAAAAATGTGTTATGGCTGATTGTATGGCCAAGAAATTTTATTCCACTTTTCTCCAATTTCTTTGATAATATTATTCTATTTTCATTTCCCTGCTTTAAAACTTCAGTATTTGACACTTACCTCTCCAGCTGGTTTTTGGCATTCTGGCCAGATCCACATTTCTAATGTTTCTGAATGATTCTTTTCATATTTTTTAATTTGTCAACTTCCGCTTCCATAATATACAGTAAAAGAATACACGCCACATAAAACTTTTGGTTAATGTTTTCCTTATTTGGATTTTCATGTGGTGCAAATCAGTAACTTTTTTATTAATGAAGCTTCATTTAGCTAAAACAGTTTTTCTTTTAATTTCGACTTTACTTTTATTATTACTTGTAATCAAAGTACCAAGGTAGCAGAGTGATTGACTTATTGTAATATTTCCTATTTTAAGTTGCCAATAATAATTTGATTTTCTGAAAATTTCTTTTTTAATTTTAATTTCTTTAAAATTGATAGTAATAGTATCTGTAACATTTTTTTTTCCATATTTTATCTGCATCTGATAAAATATTGCAATATCATCTGCAAATCTAATACTGTGTATTTTTCTGCTATTAATTTAGGTATCCTTTGTTTTCTTCTTAAAATTTCTTACAGCTTCTTCAATGTACATTTTAAATAAATAAGGTGACAAGGAACTTTCCTACCTTACAGTTCTTCTTATTTCTGCTCTCCTTTCTCTTCCATTTACATTAATTCTGTGTTTCATATGGAGTTAGAATTATTTTCTTGCCTTTCGAATCAACCAATTAAAGTATATTTAATAATTAAAAAAATAGGTTATTCTTGAAATTGTTTAGAGAACCTATATTCTCTTTCCAACAGTGTGTGAATAACCAGAAACAATTTCTAACACTGAAATCTCATAAGTGTCACGAAAGTGACTAGATAGGGGAGAAGTGGGTACAGTGAGACAGGGAGAAAGTGAGACATTTTTATTAGATGGTAAATTTTCATGTTGAAATGTTGGTAACAGTGGAGTTGTATGCTTCATGAGTAAAGTACAAGTATTTTCATACTCGATTTGATTCTAGTTATAAACGTGAGTGATGAAAAAATCATTCGTAATTTTTCACTCTAGAAGTAAAATTTTGGTTTGTGTTTAATGAAGGTTATATTGGATATACAAATGAAATAGAAATATGAATGTTTTGTTACTTAATACTATAGTATTTGACGTTATGTTTGGCAAAGTTTTGTCTTTCTTGTTTTGATTTTGAAGTGATGGCGCCATTTTTAAACGAACTATGCGTAAAGGGAACAGTGAGACATGCCATTGAAGGGTACACTCACTGTTTCTATGTACCAATGATTTTCAAAAACAAACTAACAATATTACATTTACCGGTAACGAACATTAAAAATGAACATACTAGTAACCAATTTAGGAACTATAGCTTAAAATAATGGATATATTACATTTTAATGGTTTCTTAAATAAAAAATTATTCGCAAAATTTAAGAAAATATTTAAAAAATAATAAAGAATTACATTAAATTCTTATAATTATAAGCTTTGTTGTCACCAAAAATTCATTTTATTTTTTCGCAAAAGTTTGAAAAGTCATGGAAAATTCACTTTTCCAAATGTTCCAGATGTTTCAATGGTTTCGAAGTCAGACATCAAAATGATTCTAAATAAGTCTACAGAACATGGCAAGATAAGAGACAGCAAGCTTTCTTTTCTTTTGAAATAAATGTAAATCATTAGACACTGTGGTGTCTCACTGTACCCTCCTGAATGGGAACAGTGAGACATTTGCATTTTTTTGACAAACACGCATTGTATATTATGTCCTTTATCTATTAACATTTCTGTTTATGTATTATTGTACTCCATGTTTTAATGTATATTTCTATTGCACTTGATTTTAAAAATACTTGAAATTTCACTTACATACATATGTCTTAATATTTTGTGTCTCACTGTACCCACTACTCCCCTACCAGAAGAGTTCATTATCATCTACCTTCAGGGATTGCGTTCATTGGTACATTCTGCCCTCAATCCTGTAAAGAATATGAACCAACTTAAAATATTCACAAGTAGAGAGACTTGATGATTTTGTTGTCAAATAGAGTGCAAGAGCATCATTTAGGATTGCACAGGATAAACACAATCTCTGAGAGAGGAAGATACTGTATGTTCTCACGTGAGATTAAACCTACATCTGCTGAATTCGTAGCAGGGAATGCTACTGTTCATCGAGTCATAAGAGAGAACACAAGAACAATTAAAACGAGGTACATGCCAGAGAAAATATTAATACATATTTTGTTATAGTCTTTGTGTGATTTCTATATCATAAGGGGAAATTGTCTTGCTATGATGGTGAACTTTGGAAATAACTACAGTTTAATCAGTATAACTTGTGTCATTTTGTAAACAACAGCCACATGGCCTAACTCAGCGTTTCTCAAACTTTTCTGAAGAGGGGACCACTTTTTTAAGTCAGAACAGTTCCACAGACCACCTTACTCTTGTTCCCTTCAAAAGCAAATTATTATTTATGTAGCATATTTTAATACCCGTATACTTACATTTTAATGTAGAAATAATTAATTAAAATTAATTTAATTCAATTAATTTTATATCAGTATTAACTAATTAAGAATAATATTAAAATGGATTTGAGGGAGGTGGGATATGATGATAGAGAATGGATTAATCTTGCTCAGGATGGGAACCAATAGTGGGCTTATGTGAGGGCGGCAATGAACCTCCGGGTTCCTTAAAAGCCAGTAAGTAAATAAGTATTAACTAATTAAGTTAATGTTAATAGAAGAAAATTTCTTATATCATCTTCTGTAAAAACAGAAATAAAAAAAAATTAATGCAGAAATATGCCCGATTTTCAACAAGTAAAGATGCAATTTTGCATGTTGTATTATTGGTGTACGACATACAGTATGTGACCATTTCAATGTGCAGACTGGGTGTCGCCAAATTATTAAGAAAGTCATAAATACATGAAAAGGTTCGGTACTTTAGTCCTGTTATGAATTCGGGAAGTCTCTAGCTGGGTTACAGGCACAGCGCCAGATGTGCAGGGAAAAGATAGCGAGAAACACCACCTTCATAGTGCTTTAAATCCCTCTTTTGTTGCTGAGAGCAGAGTGGGAAGTCAATAGACGGGTAGGGTAAATAAATTTCATAAAATGTCAGTACTGGGAGAAAAAGTAAAAGGCGATTGTCATGTGTCATTTAAAAACTCTGAGATTTTCAGCTATAGTGTGATACGCAATTCATTTGAATTTTATTTCTTCTTCTGTCTTTTTTGAAGGACCACAAGGGCAGACCTCGAGGACCACAGGTGGTCCATAGTTTGAGAAACGCTGGCCTAACTCAACAAGCCATTTTACTATACTGCAAAAAGATTGCTCTAGACCAATACTAAAAATGTATATTCCAAGATTAAAAAAGACATACTTAGGCCTATATCTAAAGTGAACATGTTCAGAAAGAGGAGAGACAAAATGCTGTTTTTGTTTGTTTGTTTGTTTGTTTGTGTGTGTGTATATATGTGTGTGTGTGTGTTTTTTTTTCATTCAGTCCATTCCTCCATCTCAGCCTGATGGACTTATATACTTCACACATAAATACAGACGTCGTCATATCTTTGGCGGAAGGAAATGAAGTCTAATATGACATTTCCTTCTCAAACCACACATCTTTTAGAGCCCTTAGATGTGGGTGTGTACAAATCTCTCAAACTAACTGGGCGAGTTTTGTGTGAATGTCACAAATGCATTCCATAAAATGGAATATGCCCTTTCAACAGAGCTGCAATATGCGACAAATCCGTTGCACCTTCCAAACAAAGTAACAGACCTTCTCCTGATATGTGTCTCAAGATCAAAAGCAAGCATCTCCAGTTGACATCATCCTGTTGATTCTCAAAGTATCAAACGCACCAACGTTTCCCAGAAGGAAACTTTGAGACTCCACTGCAAAATGCCTTACTCCAAATGATGATTATGACGTCTCAACCAAGCAATGCATCAAATGAAAAAGTTTCCACGAGGGAGATTCTGAAGAACAGCACTGATGACGTCAGTAGTAATGAAGATGATTGAAACTGTGGAATATGCGGAAGAAAATGTTCAGACGATATGTGAAAAATGAATGATGCAAAATGGGTACAATGTTCATTCTGTCTCGTGCCATATTATAATTCCTGCCAGTCCACAGATGCTGATGAAATATTCAAGTGTGATGGCTATTGTGCAGATGTAGTGTCAAGTGATGACAGTTATTCTGAATGTATGTAAATGTAATTTTTTCATCTGCAAGTAATTTTATAGTCCAAGATAATCACAAAAATGGTTTGTTCTTTTTGTAACTTAATAATGTTTTGTAAGTAAAATTATTGTTTAAAAGATATGTCATCTTTTATTATTTACGAACTTACCTTACCAGTATCACATACATATCCTATCACAAAATTACCTTACTAATACTTCTGATAAAAATTTTAATTTTTTATTAAAGCTGTTTACTAGAAACTATAATTATAACTTTTAATGTTACCTTAGTTATAAAAAATTATAACTGTAGGTCATTGAAATACAAACAGAATTGTAAATTAACAATGAATACACCTCTCTTTACCGTACCTTCAAATAGTAATAGACATCGGAAAAAAAAGTCATTCGGATGTGAAGGTAACTACAACATGGCTAGTTTGTCTCGTCAGAGGGTTGCTGTTTACGTAAGCACAGTAGGCATACTAGAGGCGCGTGCAGGTAAGAACTGTTTTCGAATCGATTCAGAAGGTGCCTGATATTTTTCTACTTTTCTGTAAACCCTTTAAAGTGAGGATTGTCCAATTGTTCTGTATTTCTTCAATGAAATTACATTTTAAATTAGAAATATGTTTTAAACTAACATAAGATGACTACCAGTGAAACAACATATATGTAATTGAAACGAAACACAGACGATCCGACTACAAATAATAATAATAATAATAATAATAATAATAATAAAATCATCATGAATTGTCCAGTAGTTCCTATAAATGCTTATGATTTGTTAAAATCCCCTTTTAAGTGGTTACCACGTAACCTACTGATTAGTAGAATATGTAGCTAATTGGCGATATATGTATTGGAGGGGGGAAAGGAACTGGCCACCCTACCCCATTATCTCCTGGCCTAATTGCCTCATGAGTGATGTCTTATCGGTGTTACTCATGAGATTGAAACCTGTTTTTGGACAGTTGACTAAACAGCAACTACTAAAATTCCCTTGTAATACATATCGTCACTTGCAAATGGAGACATTGTATCTGCAATTTTGCTGAAAATTGTTTTATTGTTTCTTTGTGACTATACGAAGCCTCCGAATTGTTTTGTGGAGACCACGTGACAAAATATCCAATAGAATTGCTTGAAGTTGTGTCATAGTTTTTTTTTTTTTTCCATTTTCAGCCATATAGGACAGTTTTTTCGCTCTCCTGTAAAAATAAAATTTTTGTTACATACGAGGTCTCCATTCTTAATTGACAATATCCTTATTTTCAGAGTCTTCAAATTTATTTGTGTCCTAATGCCAGCTTAAGTTCCATATAAAAGCAGATGTGATTTATAATATTAAATTTAACAAATATCTCTTTTTACTAACTTGTTTGTTATGTTTATGATAGTGCGAACTTAGATGTACAATCTTAGACAAAAAAATGACTGGCTGTCATACACCAAGTCTCCTTTGAAAGACTTCAGTTGATTCTGTGAAAGCTTAGGTTAACATGTTAACGAATTTCTTGTAGAAGACTCTGCTATGTTTTTCCTTTGTTTTGTTTGTTTGTTGCTTTTTCAGTCTGTTTATAGATCAAATGTTATAAATAATCCATGACAAAGATATATTCAAGGGCTAAATTGAGTGCAAAATAAACATTCTTTCCCTAATCGCATGAACTAGGCGTTGCCCAAAGTAGACTTAAATAAATTCACACTGCAGGAGATCGGTAATTTTTTGTGTCTAAGGCTGTACATTAGATGCGAATGCTCGAGAAACGAGTTAGAATTCTGATCATCAGCTGGTTGTCACACCTTGCTGGACTGAATGTGAACGAATGTTGTGTTGCTGTTAAATGAATCACTGCTCAGAAGGAATTATTTGAAATGGTATTGGTATACTAACAATTCAATCTCGATTTAATTAAAAGAATGTAAGAAAGGAAGCAGCTATACAAACTTACTTAAGCAGGCCAAAATCTATTATCAATAAAAGATTTATCTTATTTTGGTACACAATAATTGATTTAGTGATCTATGACTTGTAAATGACAGTTTTAGAAAAAAAACGGTAATATTGCTAGCAACATGAACTGAATTGCTACGAAAAAGTATGAAACATTTGAGGAAGTATGTACTATGAGTCCTGCAAGATAGAGTATGCGAGCACAAAATAAGAGATAAGCCAAGTCCAGTCCAGCTGATTCGACTACATGCAGCTATCTCCGAGGTTGAATGTGACCGAGTCTAAATGCCACGCTCAAATCCAGTGTTCAGGGCAAGTTGGCTGCTTTACTTTATCTTCATCCTAAAATGCACTTTTTGTACCATTTGGTTTTTTCCTTCTTAAAATAGAAATATTAACTATTACCACTCAAGAAGAAAGATTGTTTCAAAGACTGAAAGAGTAATAGATTCCCTATAAGGTGAAATAGATCTTTATACGAGGGTCATTTCATAAGTCATGGCAACCATGTTACATTTTATTTATTTTAGTAGGTTATTTTACGACGCTTTATCAACATCTCAGGTTATTTAGCGTCTGAATGAGACAAAGGTGATAATGCCGGTGAAATGAGTTTGGGGTGCAGCACCCAGCATTTCCTCATATTGGGTTGAGAGAAAACCCCGGAAAAACCTCAACCAGGTAACTTGCCCTGACCGGGAATCGAACCTGGGCCACCTGGTTTCGCGGCCAGACGTGCTAGCCGTTACTCCACAGGTGTGGACACCATGTTATATCTTTCGAATAACAGAAAATGTGGTTAGTTCAGTATATATGTTTGAAAACCTGTTGTACACTGTACTGGATGCCACCGGCAGATTGTGTCGTGTGCATTGGTGGCTAGTTAACAGCACACGCAGAAGTCAGTATGCTAGAGGCTGTGCTCCAAGATGGATGTAAGTAATGTGAAAATTGCAGTTCTTTGTGGCAGCAGTGTCATTGTGAGCTATGAGAAGCAATTGAAAAAGCGACTGCATAGGAAGCGATTTGCAAACAGGGAGGACATCTTAACAGCATTTCGATGAGAGGTAGTAAACACAGACGAATCGCACACAAACGATGGTATTCAACACCTGTATCATCATCATCATCGGCACTACAGCCCAAAACGGGCCCTGGCCTTCTTGATTCTCTGCCTCCAATCTTCTCTATCCAGGGCTCTCACTTCCCAATTCCTACACTTCAATAGCTGCTGGTAACCTTCCTTGATTGAGACCTTCCATCTTTTCCTAGGTTTTCCAGTAGGTCTTTTGCCATATATCTGATCCTGCATAGCCATCTTCGGTATGCTTGAATCGTCCATTCTCTGAACATGTCCAGCCCATTCCAATTTTTTGAGTTTCACTATTACTGAAATCTCCAAATCTTTGTATCTATTGTAAATTTCTTTGTTATATCTTATTCTCCAGATCCCATTATCTTTAACGGGTCCGTGAATTCTTCTTAACACTTTTCTTTCAAAACTATTGATTATGTTTTCTGTTTTTTTTAGTCATAACCCATGTTTCGCATCCCTAAATTAATACCGGGCGTATTATTGTCTTGTAAAGCCTCATTTTGGTATTTGGGAAACACCTGTATCACCATTGGCAAAGATGTGTTGAAGCCTGGGGGGGGGGAGGGATTATTTTGTTTCCTTTTGTGCATAATAAAATGATTTCTACGCATCTTTCAATTTCCCTTCCCCATTGCCATCTGTAGCTGGACTCAATTTGGTATTGGCATTGCGAAGCACATTCCAGTGATTTTCAATTGCAAATATTGAATTTCTATTCCTGAAGCTTTATTGGCTGATATAATATAGTTGCCATGACTTATGAAATGACCCTCGTATTTTAATAATCTCCTAAATTGGTGGAGCAATAGTGGAATGTCTTAAGTGAAATGGAAGTATCTCTTGAAAACCTACCACCAGATTAATGGTGGGATGTGATTTGAAGATCTGTGTTTTAGTCGCTGTGATAGATTTGTCACTGATTTAGACTGTGACTACGGTTACAAAATCAAAGCTCCGAGAAATCATTTAATCATTCGTAAACATTCTTGGACGAATATACGCGCCCACACATCGCGATAACAACTCAGAGCGTGTTTTGTTTTAAATACTCCACACTATCACTATTATTGATATAAGACATGGCACTGGCATATCAATTCAATTCGCAGAAGAGCGATGAACATAAACATCTGTCTGCTCTTGATGAGAAACATGGGTAGGCCTACTCTTTGTATAGTTTGTTCAGAGATAAGCAGATAGCAATGATATTGGGTTTTAGACGAGTTAAAAATCTACAGGAGGAAACGGAGCTTCATAATTTGTCAAGAATCATCCGAACACAAAAATCATACTGTGACAAGATCACTATTATCTATCACAGCGATTTTCCGGAGTTGTGACGACAAAACGCCGTCACACTCCACCTCTGCACCAGACTCCGTCTTTGTCCACCACAAATTTCACTTGAATTCACCGACATTCGAACTTCGTTAAAATCGTGGAAAGCAGCTTCCTGTGTGAAAGCTAATGTTATTAATCTAGTGAGACAAAGAAGATGTCGTCTACTATGAATTGCTATCAAGGAATGTAATCACCATTGCTGAGATAGCCTATTGCCAACAACTCAGTCACCTAAGGCCGCAATTCGAGAAAAAGATCTGGAAGATGGCATTTTACAGCATGATAATGTCCATCCGCACATTTATGACTAGGGTCCGTATTCCAGCTAAACTGGAATGAAGTTACCTGATTCGAAGTATATATGACGTCACAGCGCAGGTACAGGTACTTTCGTATACAAAATAGTTACACATCTTCTGTCCTCTTCCTCTAGAAGTGCCAACACCCCAATTAATAAATTAAATAATATACATTTTAGGGAATTTCTAACAAAGCACATAGAAAATTAGTAGGGTTTTTTTTTAGTGATTAGCGACATATGCAATATCCTAATGAAACACGAAAACATATCAGACAATAGGAATATCTTGTACTATAGTCCCGTCGCTCTAATTTCCGGCAGCCAATCACGTTGCAGGTCGGCTACATTTAAACGTCTGCGTCTTGTGATTCGCTGATGAAGACGTTATTCATTTCTTAAGGCTCGATAAATACTTAATATCGTCCGCCATTTTGGCTCTTTCGTTGGCGTTCGCAGAAAGCACACGAAGACGTTATTTCCCGCTCAATTATTTGCTGAATTGCAGTGCGTTTGATTTATTATCATAGGAGCTACGACATGATAATGTTTAACAGTGTGGCAAATAGATTCCTCGTCTGGTAGCTCGGCAACGAAAGAACAAAAATGGCGAACGATACTACCTACCTAAACTTTATAGAGCCTTCATTTCCTAAGACGTAAGAAAAGAGGAGGAGTCATACCGGGAATAACAGCGTCGCGGCTATATATACATCATGCACCAATAACGTCATGTGCTATCGAAAGCATTTATTGTAATATAATAGTACATTATGCAACGAGCCTATAATGAAGGTAATTAAGAAGTGAGTATGGATATTTATGAAACGAGCGCAAGCGAGTTTCATAATTTTCATACGAGCTTAATTACCATTATAGGCGAGTTTCATACGACTTTTTATGCTCGACCATATTTCTAACTTGATATTATTAATTTTTTAGCAATGTCCCGTATGTTGTGAGATGTGCGCAGACGCGAAAGTATTGATTTTTTCCGAGGAACAGATGTCCACATTGACCTTGCTAGGCCATAAGAACCTACAGAGATAACATTGAAATTAAATTAGACATTGAAAAACGAGATGACAAATTCAATTTATTTGAATATTATTTACAATTAACGCTAATTATTATAGTAACAGAACATAACCTTCTGCGACAGTA
Source organism: Periplaneta americana (assembly GCA_025594305.2). Taxonomy (NCBI): domain Eukaryota; kingdom Metazoa; phylum Arthropoda; class Insecta; order Blattodea; family Blattidae; genus Periplaneta; species Periplaneta americana. The sequence continues at coordinate 86,011,576 of JAJSOF020000031.1, read as the reverse complement.
TTGGATTTCCAGCCTCCGTGACTTTTCGCTAATTCTCTTTCGATTGCATATCCGAGAATAATCGATACCTGCGGATTTATAACGGTAGAAAGCTGACCTGTCATTGGTTGAACAGTTGTAACCTGAGTCATTGGCTGAAAGACCTGACCTTTAATGAGTAGGTGTACTTTAATGACATGCATTAAAGGTCTGCTACCAGGTGTATAATTACTACATTTCGGCATGGTCTAGCATAAAATCATTTCTAGTGACATCCGCATATGCTCAAGTTCCGTAACTTACGAACGCACGTTATTAATCACTGTAAAGATCACGACGAAAATGAACATTACGGCTCAAGCACGTGTTTACTAGTATAGCTTCAGAATGTCGGGAGTTGACTGTACTCAACGAACACGCAGCGAGACACGTTTATTTACGTCCTTATCCGTTGCATTACCTGTGTTCGGCGTACTATATAGCCAATGTGTCTTTAACTTCAGTCTTTAGGTAGCTGGAATACGGAGCCTATTTATGACATTACAAAAATGGTTATCTAACAGCTTGGTTGGCAAATTACTTCACATCCACCCTATTCTCCTGATCTCATTCCATCATATTTCTCTTTTCCGCTGTCTGCCCAACAGTCTTTGGGGAATCTCCTTTAATAACGAAGCTACTTTCAAAATTGCCTTGATTTCAACTCCATCAAATTTCTTCAGATTTTGATGTACGTAGTTCTACTGCATGTAAAAGATATGCAGCACAGTAAATCTATGCACCTATAGATCTTTTTAACTTTTACAGATGACAAATGTAATGAAGGAGGTGGAGAGTGTTAGTAGAATGAAAGAGGGAAACGAGAGTACCACGAGAAAAAACTCTCTAACGTCTTTGTTGGTCACAAATTCCCATTACGACCAGGTCAGACATCAAACCCGGGGCCCTGGACGGAAAACCATCGCTGAGATACAGACACGGTTAATAAATCACTAAGTGCGTTTTCTGTTTGTGTGGTAATGTTTATTCTTATTTGTTAGCTGAGGTTAGTGTTTTCCTCGATGAATTATTCATGTCCTCGTAGAACGATGTTGTTTTCGGATGTAAAAAGTATGCAGTATATTAATCATTAGTCTATCTTATCACTGACTTGAATGAACTTCAATCCAGAGACCTTGCGCATCACTTTGGCCGATGTAGACGTTGAAGTGTCAGTGCTTTGTGTTTATACTATGTATTCACGTCATTTCAAGACAGCACGGACAGTGCAGCAGAATTTGAAAACCAACTATGTGACGAAATTTTGGAAACATTCATCTACAGAAAGATTAGAACCCAAGAGCACGTATGACGTCGTTATTATTGGTGGAGGTATGAACATTTGGTCTGAATGTTATCTTTTTTTTCTTCTATTAAATGTAGTGTATTTTAGCTTGGCTTGTATAAACTTAGAGGGATGGAAAATTAATTGTTTTTGTGTTTCGGTTCAAAAGAGCCAGATAAAAAAATCACAAATATATACGTTATGTTATAAATGTGTTACCTACCGATTTGAAATGGTTCCATTGTCCTAGGTAAACGTTCAATTAAAGATAGCTGTTTTAAGGAAATGCCAATGAAAAGTAGGCTAATGTATTTATGGCTTCATAACAGATTTAAATATTCGAACCGTGATTGGAGGTATGTGGTTTCTTAGAGATAACCTTAACATAATTATAATAATTTAGATGTTATAGTAGAGGATGCAAGACCTGTCCTGTGATCGTATCATGTGCCGTAGGGTATGGAAAGGGAAGATAGATTTTAGTCTGAGATGAAATTCCGTGTCGGTGGATTCGTAAGATATTAACTATCATGAAACTAAATCACTTTCTGATAGCTCATTCTTTCCTATCACGCGCAGCTCACATGCCAGATCTCGCCTCCTCATCTATAGGAGTGAAATAAATTGAATAAATGATCATTCTTTATTGTAAGTTACACTAAAGATTTGGTGACCAATTTTAAAACACATTTCATTCTTACCTTCTGTCTATATCATGCAAGAGTATAGCCTTGCGTACTTAATAGCCCATTAAGCAAGATGAAACATTTAACATTTTGAGGTTCATGGACGATTTGAGAAGGGCAAATATATCGCACATGCTTTGCTTTGTCATTACTCATTAGTAGGGGGCGGATTCGTATGCACTAAAAAGTCAAAATATGCATGCACGTATGTATTAAAAAAACAGGGTATGCACTAAAAATAAAATATGCACTGTTAAAATAAAAAAAAAAAACATTTTATTTTAAGCAATTACTATTATTGACAGTTTTTATGTTATAAGCTACATAAGAATACTGAGGCACTATCAATATTTTTGTTAATTCAAGAAGATTGTCCTGTGTCCTTCAACCCACTATTTAAGCAGTACACTTCTGACACATTTTTCGTTACGGAATCGTTGATAAATCTATTTCAAAATTAATTATTTTACTGTAGCTAAACTGTTCTAAAATACAATTCACTTTACACAATATCGAATTTTCTCTGACTTGTCACCACAATACTTACTGGACAAATGGCTTTTAAGAACCCGAAGGTTCATTGCCGCCCTCACATAAGCCCGCCATCGGTCCCTATCCTGTGCAAGATTAAGCCAGTCTATTTGGAAGAAAAGTGATAACTCATCACACCCCACCTCCCTCAAATCCATTTTTTTTAATATTATCCTCCCATCTACGTCTCAGCCTCCCTAAAGGTCTTTTTAATGAAAATAGGCCTCCGGTCTCCCAACTAGCACTCTATATGCATTTCTGGATTCACCCATACGTGCTAAATGCCCTGCCCATCTCAAACGTCTGGATTTCAAGTTCCTAATTATTGTCAGGTGAAGAATACAATGCGTGCAGTTCTGTGTTGTGTAACTTTCTCCATTCTCCTGTAACTTCATCCCTGTTAGCCCCAAATATTTTCCTAAAGCACCTTATTCTCAAACACCCTTAACCTATGTTCCTCTCTCAGAGTGAGAGTCCAAGTTTCACAACCATACAGAACAACCGGTAATATAACTGTTTTATAAATTCTAACTTTCAGATTTTTGGACAGCAGACTGGATGATAAGAGCTTCTCAACCGAATAATAACTTTTCATTTCCCATATTTATTCTGCGTTTAATTTCCTCCCGAGTGTCATTTATATTTGTTACTGTTGCTCAAGATATTTGAATTTTTCCACCTCTTCGAAGGATAAATCTCCAATATTTATATTTCCATTTCGTACAATATTCCCGTCACGAGACATAATCATATACTTTTGTCTTTTTAGGGATTTACTTTAAAACCGATCGCTTTACTTGCTTCAAGTAAAATTTTCGTACCTTTTCCCTAACCGTTTGTGGATTTTCTCCTAACATATTCACGTCATCCTCATAGACAAGAAGCTGATGTAGCCAAACAACAATAGTTCAATTCCAAACCCTGTCTGTTATCCTGAACTTTCCTAATGGCATATTCTAAAATTTTGCGAATCTTAAAAATCTGTAAAGGTGATAGTGCATCTCCTGTGTTTAGCCTGCAGTGAATTGGAAAAGCATGAGATAGAAACTGATGCCTATACGGACTCTGCTGTATGTTTCACTGAGACACATTTTAATTAATCGAACTAGTTTCTTGGGAATAAAAAAACATTTTATTCAATTAAGAATATCATATAATACTTCCCCACTCTTAACCGAGTCATACGCCTTTTTGAAATCTATGAATAACTGATGTACTGTTCTAAAATACTTATACTCCCATTTTTTTGTCACACATTTAAATATTCTGATTTCCCACGTCGGCAAGTAGAAGACAGAACATCGCATTATCGGGCCTATATTATTGTTGACAGGCGGGGAAATTCGAGTTTAGCGAGCGCAAAATTTCCTGCAATTTCCGTGTCTATCAAGTTACGGTATTCTCGTGACAACAGCTGTCAAAATCTTATGCACGTGCGGAGTAGGCGATAAAGCGGCATCTTGTTTCGTTTATCTGTTATTTTAATCTGAAATTTCATCCATCATAACGTCTATATATTATACATTTTCACAGTATGCAATGCATTTCATTATGGACTGCTTTGTTGATTACCATGGAATTCTCCGTAATGATTCGCCGACAACAGTGTACAACTTAACTCATAGGATGCGAGTATAATTTCGTGAGTCGGCTCTGAAAAGTAGCCTAGTTACGTAGGGCGGCATTTTCTCTCTCTCTTTCTTCCTTTTTTTGTTTTGTTACATTTAACAGTAAAATTTTTTTCAAAAAAACTTGTTGGTAAATATTTTCTGAAGTTTGTTTTTGAACACCTTGTGGACACCTCTGAAATTTGTTCTTGAACACCTTGTGGACACCTCATAAATGTGACAGCTTGGAATTTCTAATAATTTATGGAAATATACTCGTACAATGTTTGTAGCCTTATGAAAGGAATTCAGTAAATAATATTTATCAGTCTTTGCCTTTTTGTGGAGAAATTTTGCCACACCAACAGAGGCGGCACGCCATGCCAGTAGTGGGGATTCTTTGGAATAGTTTTTTAATTAGCGTCGATGGAATTGATGATAGTGAGACAGTATTTTGGCGAGATGATTGCGATGATTCGCCATGGGATTACCTGATATTCACGTTACAACCTTAGTAAAACCGAAGTGGGAATCGAACCCACGCCCTAATTCAGCCTCGGAACAGAGTCTTACTCGTTACCTGTAGACCTCGCCGGTAGCCTATGGTTGGTGCCAATTGAAATTTAACCCAGACTCACCCTTTTGAATCTCCAGTTCCATATGAACGTTGAAATTGAAGCGGAAACTTTGTTTCTGATTAGGGCCTACGTCCAATCAAATTTACTAATACGTTAATTTCTGTTATAGGGCTTATGTAGCTCACAACGCGTAATGAGATATTTGCATCAAAAAGTTGACCTAAAGTCTTGTTTTAATTGCATTTAACTGGGATAATCTATTACAGTACATTAGGACTAGGAAATAATAAAGGGATTGGGGCACTTGTAAAGAAATGTAAAATCTATACTAATAATAAATCTGTAGCCGAAATTTTTCTGGTAGTTTTCGCTTTTCCAAAAATAATTGATCCTAACATGTATAATTAACCATCCTGAAACCGAAAATCGCTTTTTTGAAATTTTTGTTTGTATGTCTGTCTGTCTGTCTGGATGTTTGTCACCTGTTCACGCGATAATGGCTGAACCGATTTATATGAAAATTGGAATATAAATTAAGTTCCTTGTAACTTAGATTTTAGGCTATATGACATTTAAAATACTTTATTTAAAAGGGGGGTTATAAGAGGGCTTGAATTAAATAAATCAAAATATCTCCCTTATTATTGATTTTCGTGAAAAATGTTACATAACAAAAGTTTCTTTAAAATTGATTTCCGATAAGTTTTATTCTAAGCAAAGTTTTGATAGAACGGATATTTAATGAGATAAATGAGTTTTAAAATTAAATTGGCCTGTAATGAAATGGAAACAAATGACTACATCTATAAGGGGCCTTGGACAACAACAATCGAAAGCTATTAATTATAAATTATGTATTTACTTTATATTTATTTCTAACGGATGCAGCGGAGCGCACGGGTAGGCCTACGGCTAGTGTAGGAATAAAACTGTTATGATATTTATTCGTTTTTTTCAAGTTCTTTATTTATTAGCTACTTTAAGTCGCAGCATTTTCAAGGTCCTAGTGCGACTAATATCGTTATCTACACAAACAGATTCAAATTACAGAAAATAGTAAGCAATGCCATTAAAGTAGGTATACATTTGACCTAATTGTGAAAATAAAACGTATGCACTCTAGCTGCACAACTATACTTGTTTTTTTTTTAAAGATGGGCCATGACAGGAGCGTTGCGATCGGAAAAACAACTGAATGTCACATAGCATGGTAGGCCTGTTGCTATGGTAACAGCGGTTGAGTTGCCAAACTTGTTTCCACGTGGCGAGTGCTTAATAGCTTTCTCGGCAACATTTATTGTGCAATGTTAGCATTGGTACGTTTCGTCTGTGATTCTGTCGATTTTTCTATTGTTTTCTTACCTTCGCGTCAATTGTCAATGAATGTTTTAATGTCAGTCATCTTAACGACAACTGCTACTATAGCTTCCATCAGCTGGCAGCGTGATAGTCCATATTGGCAACTTGGCACTGTAGTTCCAAGCTCGGCCGCTAAACTGTCATGTCCCATCTTAAAAAAAAACAAGTATAATTCACATAATGGTTTTTCATAGTGTCGTGGCGCACAGCATCTGCAGCATTCATGTTCACTTTTCCTTACTCTAGTGATCAGATCTCCAGCCTGTCACGCAGGCTTTCCGGGTTTGAGTTCCGATGAGGCCTGTTATTTTTAATTGAAAAATTCTTAGTGACATTTGAAGCGGACAAGGTCACAGTTGAGTTTTTTTCTCTAGATTCTCCCGTTTCCCCAAATTAGGCGTATACATCATTCCGTCAACAATTCTCCATTTCGTTATCATTCTATAAATCTATAGCATTTCCCGAACACCGACTGGCGACGCACGGAGGGGGCTGTCCAGGGACGAATGGGGTGGCTTGCTCGAACTTTATTATGCAGCGAACCTTAGTGTATAATCTTTTTGCTGTAAGAAAAATCCTAATGTAAACAATAGCACGTGACTGAAGTGAGGCTTCATTGGCCACTGTTTGGCACCATAGATTCTCAGTACGTGTTCCCGCCTACTGTTGTACATTCTGTTTCATGTGAAACAATTCCTGTTACTCGTCAAGAAGGCCTAACCTCACTACTCTGCATTCGTTTGCGTTGGAAACATTTACTTTATAATTACTTCATTTAAATTATTTTTAAGTCTTATGTCTTCACAATGGACAGTTGAGGACACAGAAGCCACGTGCTTACGTGAACAGCTACGAGCTCAAGTGACGGCACCTTGTTACAAGAACAGACTACCTCGGCATTACTGTTGATATTCATCCGCGTTCATAGTACATAACAAAATATAAAAATAGCTTTTCTTTTACTTAGCGTTTTACACATGAGTGAAGTTAAATGTTTCATCGTGTTTAACAACTAGAATTCAATTTTTTATTTTCAAATAATACAAGATTGTGGTTTCTAAATACGAACTATATTTTCCTGCGTCATGTGAGTGTTTCGACTGGGAGCCAATCACGGGTATGACAGCAACGTGCTTATGTTTACATTAGGATTTTTCTTACAGCGAAAACATTATAGTCAGCCGGTTTGGGTTTGGGAATGCGCCTAGATTGAAAGTTAGCGCAATAGATCGTAAAAAGTCACAGTGCTGGGTCATAGTGCCTCCATCCCGAAAATTCCATTCCATTCCCTTACCCCACCATAATCCCTACTGTCAGTAAAACTATCGCTACACAGTCATTCCAGTTATTACGGATGTTACATTTTTACTATTTTCAAACTCTATATTTTGAAAATAAAATTAATTTTGCCAACTTTTATTATTAGAATCAATTTAGAAGATCAATGCGAAAGCTATGCAAATTTCATGGCATCCAATTAGTTAAAAAAAAAAAAAAAAAAACATAATTGGTAAATATTTTATAGCTTCCATGTCACGGATATTACACACATTTTGTCACGGATGTTTTCATTTTTTCAGTTTCAAAACAACTGTGAAATTTCTAAATATTCACTTGAACTGATTGCTAATTGTTATTAACCCAAACTACTTAAAATAAATGGCAGCAAAAATATAGTATAGAGTAAAAAGTTCCTTGATCCTGGAGCTCTGAAATTAACAGTGCAGGCGCTCAAAATATTTCTTCAACAATAGCTCCTTGAAAAACATACGTTAACAGTTGATCTCTCTTTGAGTAAGTGCTGCAAACTTTAGGGAAACAGAAAAGTACCTATTAACCCTGATCAATAGCCTAATAAGTGACCAGGGCTATTATCTAGCTAAGACCACTTAGATTCAATGCCCATAACATTTGTAAAATATTTTCCTATTGAAAATAAAACATTAGAATATTTAAATTTAGAGCCTTATCTATGTCTTACACTAATAAAAAACAAATCGATTTCTACGCGTTGTGGAATGGTGTAACGTTCCACGTAGTGCTGCATGATTAGGTATAGTCGCGACGCTGTTATTCCCGGCGTGACTCCTCCTCTTTGCTTACGTCTTAGGAAGTGAAGGCTCTATAAAGTCTAGGTAGGTAATATCGTTCGCCATTTTTGTTCTTTCGTTGCCGAATTACCAGACGAGGGATCTATTTGCCGCACCGTTAAACATTATCATGTCATAGCTCCTATGATAATAAATCAAACGCACTGTAATTGAGCAAATAATTGAGGGGCAAATAACGTCCTCGTGTGCTTTCTGCGAACGCCAACGAAAGAACCAAAATGGCGGGCGATTATATTAAGTATTTATCGAGCCTTAGGAAATGCATCAGCGAATCATAAGACGCACACGTTTAAATGTAGCCGACCGGCAACGTGATTGGCTGCCGGAAATTAGAGCGACGGGACTACAGTCTCTGAAGTAGTTGTTTGCGCGCTTTCAACCTGAAACCTCCGATTATTTATTGTCGCAACAACTTTCCCATGGACAAAACAGCAGGTTGTGTATGTGCTGTGGCGCAGACGTACACTTTCCGCAGAACGTTCTTTTAATCGGATCATGTAGTGGTTCGAATTCGAGTATTTTTTTTTAATAAGTGCGTAATTTTTTGTTCATTCTCTCATTTTTTTAATCTCTCTCTCTCTCTCTCTCTCTCTCTCTCTTTCTTTGAAAGTGCTACTTTAGCCGACAGATTTTTTTTTCTACATTTGAAATTCATAGCATTTGAGGAAGAGCGTGTTAGTTTTATGTTATTGATCAAATTAATGTCATTAAATTCAATTATTACGAAATCTACAGCAAAAGTAAAGTTTTTCATTAGCTAATGTAAACAATTATAGTTCTCCTAGAAACATTAATTTATTTACAAATAGTTACTGCCAATTAGTCTAATCGATTTAGTCCAACGTAAAATATATTAAATGGAATTTCAAAATGAAACCGAAGAAACATGTGGCATGAATGTGTTCAGGTTTACTGTTTAAAAATAATTTATCAGGCTCTTCGTTACCTTTAACTCTGGAAAACACTTTTACATAATATTCATGAATATGTTCTTAGAACATACTGTAGTATAATATTAATAAATCTACCGTAATAATAATAATAATAATAATAATAATAATAATAATAATAATAATAATAATAATAATATATTTTTAATTTTAGTAGGCTATTTTACGAAAGCTTTATCAGCATCTTAGATTATTTGGCGTCTGAATAAGATGAAGGTGATAATGCTGGTGAAATGAGTCCAGGGTCCGGCACCGAAAGTTACCTAGCATTTGCTCATATTAGGTTGAGGGAAAACTCTGGAAAAAACCTCAACCAGGTAACTTGTCGAACTCGAACCCGGGCCACCTGGTTTCGCTGCCTGACGTGCTAACCGTTACTCCACACGTGTGGAATAATAATAATAATAATAATAATAATAATAATAATAATAATAATGCACAAAATTTAATGTACCGATAATGTAAACTGTGAACAATTTTAATAATAACCACTCCTGAAAAACTTCTGCTGCTGTAAAGTAAATGAAAGAATTTTCATTTGTCGGATACCCGCTTCAGTGCCATTCAATTTTTTTTGTGATATATCGTATATTTTGTTTCATAGTTAATACAATTGTTATAAACCAGAATTTATTTGGAATCAGACCCATGTTAACATTAATTTATTTTTAGTTGTACTACTCATAATAACCTCCAAAATAATACAATAATAATTGTGGCTCGAACTTACACGTCGGTGTTGAAGAGTAACATTTTAAAACGTGTTTATTTTGATGATTTTGAACAGGTCACAATGGGCTGGTTGCAGCGGCTTACTTGCAGAGATCTGGTATTCAGACCTGTGTGTTGGAAAGGAGGCACATAGTAGGTGGAGCAGCTGTGACCGAGGAGATAGTGCCTGGTTTCAAATTTTCCAGAGCTTCGTATTTACTTAGTCTACTAAGACCGCAAATATATTCAGATCTTGAACTCAAGGTATGACAAATTATATGTAGTGTTACGTTATATTTTCTGCAAGAAAGTTTTTTTCACAGATTTCAAACCTACCGAGATTGCCAACTTCGCATTGGGAAGTGACGTTGGAAGCCGCCATTATTAAAGCGGGCAAGGATCTATGTTGTCTCCATAGACTTCTGTCATGTAATAAAATAAGTATATATAAATTTCAATCATAAGACACGTCTGTTTTGATAGTGCCTTATACATATGCAGTATACATACTAAGCGTAATGTCATAAAATGCCGATGTTATGTATCGCTTTTTGGCTCATAGCGTCTATTACGTGAAAAATCTGTAGGTTACCGTCTTGCCCGCTCGACAGATAGTGAAACAGCTAATTCACGGCCTCTTTCCCTGATGCTTCCGAGATAGCCTGTTAACGATCTAGGTAGGTTTGAAATCTGTGGTTTATACATCGAAAAGTGGCACATGAGATCGGCATTGTGTAATAATGTCACACCCAGTTTGTATACTATTCACCTACAAATTAAAGCAAATATGTGGAAAGAACACATGTTTTTACCTACTTTGATAATGACAGCTTATGGCCTTGAATTATTCCCGAAGTGAAGTTAGCGGTATATGTAGGTTTGAAATCTATTTGTGTTCTTTTTATGGTTCATTTTAAAATTTCATTATATAAGTTATTGCTACGTAGAGCTTAGTGAAAGCGAATTCAGATTAACATATGAAAAGGGCAGTGGTCGAATTGGAAATAAATTACTGCCAGTATGCACAGACTTGTACGGTATACAACTATTTTGGGGATTTCGTAACTAGAACATTGCTTCCGCACGCGAACTATAAATATAAATAATGTATTGCAGGTGTGTCTAAGGGAAGGTACAGAGTATGATGACACTATTGCTTAGCGTAATTGATTGTGTGATATGATCAGCTTCAATAAAGAAAGTCAATTTTTCACATTTTTACTGTCGGTATTCTTTTGTCATCTTATTTTACTCCCAGTATGCCATACGGTACTAGCTCATACCGCCCCAATTTGATCACTGAAAAAGGGAAGATTTACAACTAGGGTAGTACGCTAGGCTGCAAATCCAGGAAAATCGCACAAAAATGAGACATTAAGTGAGAAAATTTTAAAGCTTAATAATAATAATAATAATAATAATAATAATAATAATAATAATAATAATAATAATAATAATTTTCCATGTTGAATCTTTCATACACTACTTTTAACACTTGAATATAAATAATTGATTAAATGGCGATCTTACTCGTGTTAATTGTGTAAGCATGTGCGGCTTACAGCTGTTTCGGTGCTTTTTCACACCATCCTCAGAGCCTACTAGATCTCGGCGTCATCTCGAACTTCAAACTAGTACACAAATACAAGTCTACGCGCATCAAGACTATCAAAGCCTCACACAACATCAGATTCAACCACACATGTTTAAACCAACAGATCACACCAAAATACGCACAAATACACATAAAAACACTTCACACATAGCTCAAATATCCAACATCAGCCACAAAATAAAGAAACGACACAATACCAAGACAGCAAAACTAAAAACACAACAAACAAAAACACACAAATCAGAACACAAATTCCACCCAAAAATACACAACACAACAAACATAACCTTCAACCGCAACGAAACCATTCTATTGGAAAAAGAATTAAAACATAACATATCACACAACAACACAGGAAACACGGAAACAGCAATACAAAACACAAAAACAGAACACCAAGAATAACGCATCCACACAACAGGCAGCGAAGTTCGAGATGACACCGAGATCTAGTAGGCTCTGAGGATGGTGTGAAGAAGCACCGAAACAGCTGTAAGCCACACATGCTTACACAATTAACACGAGTAAGATCGTCATTTAATCGGTTATTAATATTTTTCGTTTTACATTGAATAGCATACCTAAAGAGAAAGACGATACTGTTGTGAGACGCTAAAAAAATAAAATTAGAAATATTAATAGAAATGCAGTTTTCATTAACCCTGACACTGAAGAAAACGGTTTTTGGTATTTCGTTTTGTTCTCTGTAGATTTAGGTCCAGTGGCAGTTTCTGATCTGGTTGTAGGTTTGAAAATCCACTACATTTACTATATTCTTTTACGTATTTGCATTGAGATTGAATTTCTATTTCTCCCAGTAGCATTTGAATTAGGCCCTAATTCTTTCTGAGGGGTGATTCGTTCAATAGCATCTTAACATTCTCTCCCATTCAGTTGAGCAAGATGTGGAAATTGCACTGCCACCCAGATGGCAATCGAAATTCTCACTCATTTCTTGTGTTCGCTCATTTAGTGTAGCTTTTCCACAAATGGAACCGTTGGTGGCATTCGGCATGCAACCTTTGTGGCTGAGAGTTGTTTGTCTACACTGAATAAGGTAAAAATATTTCATTTTGAATCTTGCGTACACTACTTTTAACACTTGAATATAATTAATTGATTAACTAACACTTTTTAACTCCTTTCAACAATCAAACGCACCCACATAACAGGCAGAGAAGTTCGAGATGACGCCGAGATCTAGTAGGCTCTGAGGATGGTGTGATAAAGCACCGAAACAGCTGTAAGCTGCACAAACTTACATAATTAACACGAGTAAGTCCGCTAGTTAATCAATTAATTAAAAATATTTGTGAGGAATAGGCTATTATGGGACATGACAGGACAAACGACATTAGCAATGCTTTCAGTGGAAAAAGACTTTATCATGAACATTTCCAATTTCAGCCAGGAATTTTCAATAAGTCGTTTTCAAGGAAGATATTTAATATAATTATGTACTGTACATTATTATTTGATGCTTTATCCGTAATTTCATTGTAAAAGGAAATTCTCTTCCTCATATTTTGTTACTTATTTATTTGTATCGATGTTAAATCTATGTTGCATGGTTTGAAGGTCATTTTCAGAATGTAAAACTTTAGATGTAAGTTAACTGCAACCATTTATAAATTATACCATGAATCGCATTAAGTCTAATAAAAACGCAAAAGGTACTTTTAGTTCTTCTGTCTTTCAGATATAACGCAAATTCTTCTATAACCTTAGGCCTATTCATTATCTCATTGTTCTACATACACTTTTAAAAACTTATATATCACTGATTAACTTTTCAACTTCCTTACTTTGTTAATTTTTAGGAAATTACCTGGCTGACTAGTTTTGAAGTGTTGTTCTTCATTGTCCAAAGCCTAGTGAAGATCCTGTGCTTCACATCCTTTTCGACACAATCATGAACACACTCCGCCACAACAGGAAACCAGAAGATAGCGCAGGATCTTCTCTAGCTTTGGACAATGAAGCACAAGACTTCGAAACTAGTCAGCCAGGTAATTTCCTAAAAATTAACACAATAAAGAGTCCACACCTGTGGAGTAACGGTCAGCGTGTCTGGCTGCGAAACCAGGTGGCACGGGTTCGAATCCCGGTCGGGGAAAGTTACCTGGTTGAGGTTTTTTGCCGGGTTTTTCAACCCAATACGAGCAAATGCTGGGTAACTTTTCAGGTGCTGTTTGTCAACTCATTTCACACATTATTCACCTTAATAAACATTCAGACGCTAAATAACCTAGATGTTGATGCAGCGTCGTAAAATAACCCAATAAAATAAAATAAACACAGTAAAGAAGTTTAAAAGTTAATCAGTGCTATTCATTATTATAGCAGCATCTTCTTAATTTTAATAGACCTACTACTGGCCTATTTTTAATGACACTTATTTGACAATTTTTAATAATATTAATTTAATCTTACTAGAATACTTAATTTTTCTCTATTTCATGTCCATTTCAGAAACATGGACTTAAAGTGTATGGACGAAACCCATATTCATACACACCATTAAGAGAGTCAAATTGGAAGGATGGTGGACCGAGATCCCTAATCCTGGGATTGGATGAAGCCAAAAATATGGAGCAGATAGCCAGATTTTCGGAGAAGGATGCTCAGGTGCTGTAAAATGCTAATTGTTTCACAACAAAATATTTAATTGTAATTTAGAAAATTCGGTAAAATAATACAGCATGGATTTCACAATTATTATTGTCTCTTGATCATGTTATATGAACTCAAAGGGAGTAAACGATATAATTTGCCAGATATTCACAGATAGTACAGCACAATACATTGAACAAAACAGTTTAATAGTTTTCTTTTATCTTGTCATTTAATTTTATTGTAATGAAATATGTTTCTGGGATTCATATCACCCTCTTAGTAAACCCTCTTAGGCACTGCTCACAGCTGCTATCCATTGCATGCAGTTTCATATCTTTCGTGAGAAATAATTTTGTTTGTTTATTTTCTAGGCATTGAAGCTGTATGAAGAGCAGCTTCAAAAGATAGTTGTTACTCTTCAGCCATTGCTGGATCTGTCTGCATCAGACATGGTAGCATTCTTTAGAGCAGATTCGGTGTGGGGCAAAATATCTGCTTTGTTTCATAGTCCACAGCTAAGGAAAGCAGGTGAGAGCTGGAATAAGGCCACAAAGGGGGGAAAAAAAACAAAGGAGAAAGATTCGACCCAGTGCTGTGGATTGAGCCTCGATGTAGCTCAGTGGTAGAGCACCCAGTGCTAGAACTGGTTCGATCCCCGGCACCGGAGCGAATTTTTCTCTGTCATTAACAAATAATTTTACCTTTTTATTAGTTGCTCCTTATCTCATATAGCACATATGATGGAGTGCAGTAACTGAACATCAGTGGCATAGCATGAAATTTTGAGCAGGGGAAGCTAACTCAAATTGTCTTCCATGTACATATGAGATAACGTATTGGAAAAATATAGTCTTAAAATAAACAGTAGTCACTGTCAAGTCAGCAGTCCGAAGATTGGTTGGAGCCTCATAAGTAATACCAATAAGGCATCACCTCAAATGGTACGTAGTAAAATATGATTTCATGGTTTACACATATCTCTAACAAATAGACACGTACAGTATACATATAATTTAACATTAGCTTACCCCTGTCATATTTAGAGAAATCACAATATTAACAGTCAATAAATACAGTATTAGTAATTACGTAACTTATGCGTCTGTCTTGGTTGTGTCCTTCATTGATAGCAAGGGAGTCGGTTGTTTGTTTTTTAAATCACACTTTTGTTCATAAGTCAGTCTTGATAATGGAATTGTCCTAAAAATTCAAGTAAATTAGTGTCAGCAACAGTTATTTCACTCATTATTTATTATATCAGTCACAATGCACACTAACACTTCAACTAAACACAACTCACGAAAGGGATAACTCGGAAACTAAATTATTTTCAATGTTAAAGCTAGCTTCTTGCGAGTCTTGCGACCAGGGTAGTTTAGTTAGAAAGAGCTGGAAAATCTGCGGGTAGGGCATACAGAAGAATGAGGGGATTGGAAGCTGGTGTGTGCAGGCTTCATGTTTACTGCTGCATCACAAATCATCCTAAGCTGCCGCATCACAATATTTAATGCGTAAATATAAATTGTATTAAAATTAATAAATAATTTTGTTCATAAACTGCAGGTTTGTTATGAAATTATTATTAACTGGGGAAGCTGAGCTTTTTGGCTTACATTGACGCTACGCCACTGCTGAACATATCTAAATAGGCAATACAAAACACCAAAGAGAACAGTAAAAAGAACATGCAATCAGGTAACCTCATGTAAACATGACATTGGATGATAATGTGACAGTACTAATGAGGATTCTTGAGGCACATGTAAAAACATTTCTACCCTACAGCATATCATCAGATATGGGTTCCTATTCAAAATCTAATCCACTTCGAACTTCCTACACAGTCTAGTCGTCTGTAGCAGGTACAAATTTAAACTAAATATATCTGAGATTAAACTGTTTGTGATTGTGTAATATGTAAATAGTAATACAGGTACATTGACTTTTCAGCCAGGTCTTTTAGTTCAATTGGAGGAAATCTGCCTGCTTTGTATGAATTTCTAACATCTTCGGCAAATCGTATTCTGAATCACTGGTTTGAGTCTGAACCATTGAAGGCTACCCTAGCAACAGATGCAATGATTGGATCCATGGTGGGTCCAGACACTCCTGGCAGTGGGTAAGTATCTTATAATATTTTTATTTTATATTATACGCCTATGCTTTTAATATGCTTTGAAGACGATCAAGTCATTATAAGAGTCTTAGAAGACTCACTCCAAAAAATGTTGCACCAATTTATTGTATGTCTGAAACAACTTTAATACATAATATGACAATTTCTTCAACTAAAACAAAGGTTTTTTTTTTTATACATTTAGCCATTCTACAGTGATCATAGCAAACTGACCTCGACCTAGCTCATTCTAGATTGTTTCAAACCCTCTTTGCTACTACTCAATGATGGCTCATATGCAGAACAGTGCAAACTCATTGCTATCTTTAACGAAAACAGAACTAGTTTAATTATTACAAACAATAAGAACTAAAAATTCAAATTTATGCAAGTAAAAAAGTATTTTAAAGTTATATTTTAGATTATATATATATATATATATATATATATATAATAAGCAGCTGACAGGTATGGGCACATTAGAAGGCTGGATGACAATCGGCTCCCAAAACAAATTTTAGATTGGATACCAATAGGAAATAGCAGGAAAGGAAGACCATTTACGTGGATGAAAGGAATTGCAGATACTATGAAAATGAGGAACTTAAAATAAGGAAAAATTTTGAAAATTCTGTTTTTTTAATGATGCCCGCAACTGCCGAGGTTATATCAACATCGCCAGTGTGCCAGTACATGCCAGTAAATCTACTGACATGACCCTGTCGCATTAAGCACACTTAAATGCCAATCGACATGGGCTGGGATCGAACCCACAACCTCATGCATAGGCACTCTACCGACTGCGCCACCAAGGCCGACTAGAAGAAGGAGACTGGGAGGATAGAGAAGAATGGCGAAAAAGAATGGACGCAGGAAGATGCTTGAGCATTTGAAAACCTGTTCTTGATATATATATATATATATATATATATATATATATTTTAACATATTAATTATCATCAACATAATGAACGCAACATTAGAACGCACTCAAAACCAAGCTTTACGTCTCATCACTGGTGCAATCAAAACTACTCCAATTGAAGCCATGCAAATAATCACATCTAATAAACCAGTTGTAACAGATCTTGAAACATAAGCCCTTTTAACCTATGAAAAGTTAAGAAGGCTTCCAAATTGGGATAAATGGAGTAAATACAAAGATTCTAAATTTACATTGAGGACCCAAAATGGATACATACAAGAGGTAGAAAAGCTTAAGCAAATTCTAGAAATACCAAGTGAAAAGGAAAACTTGATGAATCGATATAATCCACTTAACTTCAAAGTAGGTTGCTGCCTTGATCTTGATGAAGTCTTCAACAAAAAAGATATAAATCCAGAAATAGCAAAAGCCATTGCCCTACAAACAATTAATAGAAAATATCCACAAAAGGACTGGTTGTACATTTACACTGATGGATCTCTCATGGATCAAAATGAAGGAGCTGGAGCAGGAGCTACTTGCCAATACTTTTCTCTTTATAAAAATGTTGGCAAGTACACAACAAATTTTGATGGCGAAGTTGAAGCCATTTATACGCGTACATCACTTCAAAATGTATCTGTTTGGCTAAACCAGTGCAAAAACATAGTCATCCTGTCTGACTCCAAAGCTGCAATCCAGTCCATCAGCTCAACTACATCCCCTAAAATGGAAAAAGTAAAAGAAATTCATTGCATAGTAAAAGAAATTCAAATGCTAAATAAAAAAGTGGTCTTCCAATGGATCCGGGCCACTGCGGACTGAACGGTAATGAGAAAGCAGATATGTTAGCAAAGAAAGGAACTTAATATCAACTTAAAAGCAAATTTCAAGTTCCCATATGAATCAATAAAGCGAGTCATAAAAAGAATAAGTTACAGCAAACAGGCAAAACATCAAAATTCAAAATGGAAAGAATCATTCAAAGATCCAAAACTAATTCCTGATCTACCTCGAAAATCTGCCGTGGCCATGTTTAGATTGATTACTGGTCATGATTGCCTCAATAAACACCTCCATCGTATTGGAGTACTGAATTCACCTAAATGCTTACTGTGCACCAGAGAAGAGACATGGAGTTGGAGCACCTGGCTAATTGTGAAACTCTTAGGACATTTGTGGACCTTCCATCAAAATATTGGGAAGCAAGAAGGATGATGACTTCATTGTTAAATCCAGAGCATTAGATACACACGCACACACACACACACACATAATGATCTTTCACAACATTTTTCTTGTCTTGAGGACATAGGCCTACACATTGTGCTACTTTAATGAGGCACTTCTTAATAAATTCATCTTCTGTATACGGCCTTTTTGCTTTAGTAATTTCCCACTCAGCTTCATAGTTAATCTCATTAATGTTTTTTTTCATGAATTTCTGCCCGGTTGCTATATTTGGTTTATTGTTCGTTGTATTTGATTTATTTCTACTCATTATCATTTTTTATTATCAACAGTATTACGCCAGTGTAAATGCACCTTTAGGAAATGCAAAAACAACATCGCTTTCATTGCAGTCAACTGTAAATAGTGTAATTGGTGTGTTTGATTACTTCAGTCCCATTTTCTCTCACAAGAAAAGTGTTCTATGTTACTGGAAGATTTTGAAAATAATTCATAGTCTGTACTTTGGCTTCATTTTATAAATTCTCAATTAAAAGTATGCACCAGCACAATAAAGAGTCTATATGTCCACCCTTGAAAACCTCTTGCTAGTTTCACATACAAGGTGATTCAAGACTAATGGCCCGAACTTTAGGAATCAGTTCTATAGGTCATTTTGAGCATAAAATGTCATATGAACATGGGTCCGATTATCATTAGTTTGAAAATTATTCGTAAAAAAGTCATACTGTGAATCAGGCTTTGAAGTTGCATCATAATAGAAATATTGGATTGTAACCTAAATGGAGGGTTACTCTGTGACGTGAAGTACGGGGGAGAAGGGGTGATTATCAGCTGCTCTTATCAGGGACAGCTGTGCAGAGATACGGAATGCTACGTGAGCGCCATTCACAACTGTGCGGCTAAGTGCATTGAAGTGGAAGGAGGGCTATTTGAAAATCTACTTCCAAACTGAGGTATGTTTATTTTATGATTAGTACAATATTTTGAATTAATATTTCTGTGTATTTTAAGTGAATAATTCTGAGTTCTGCTCAGAACCACTGCTACTTTCGTAGGATTCAATCAGTTGTAACTCCTTAACGGTTGATAATCGGATCCATGTTCATATGATATTTTGTTTTGATAATCCATTTTGAATCTTGCGTACACTACTTTTAACACATACAACCCAAGAACCAAAAACTCAACACACTAGAACAATACGAAATATACAAACACACCCCGATCAAATTCTCAACAGACAGATCAATTTCAGTACACACACACTATTTGACTCCACTTTTCAACACCTTTCAACAATCAAACACACCCACATAACAGGCAGAGAAGTTCGAGATGATGCCGAGATCTAGTAGGCTCTGACGATGGTGTGTGAAGCATCAAAACAGCTGTAAGCCGCACAAACTTACATAATTAACACGAGTAAGTCCACTAGTTAATTAATTAATGATATTTTATGCTCAAAATGGCGTATAGAACTGATTCCTTAAGCACGGGTCATTAATCGTGAATTATCCTATATAGTGTGTGTACGTAATAAAGGATGGGTCTTGATACTACTAATACCAACAGTAACATTTTTTTATAATATAGCTTACACCATCACAGGCTTTCGTGAAAGTGTAGTACGTTTTTTGTATAGGAAGAATCGTTCCCCAAGAGTTTTAAACCCATGTTGAATCTTTCGTACACTACTTAAACCGTTCAGATTAGCAGGCCAATGACATTTTGGGGTTGGTTGTGTTTTTCTCCTACTACCTGCAACCCCTTAATGCAATTGGCTTGCTAATCCGACCAGTTTAAAACTCTTGGCGGGACGATTTCTTCTTTATAAAAGAATATGTACTGTAAAGTTTAAATAGCTTCTGCTAGGTATGCAACACCTGCAGCACATTGACCTTCATTTGTCAGCTGATTGATTGTCTTCCTGCTGAAGTAGAGATATATACTGATAGTATTGTTTCTGGGTTTAATATAACAACTTGTATCCAGGGAGAATGAATTTTTACATTGCAGAACATATTTTAATTTGTGATGGCAGAAACGACACCTGACAATGTTGCTAGCATTGTAGTGCTGCACCGTGAAATACCCTCTCTTATAAAGACGTCAGGAACATTTTTATCTAATCGAAAACTGACACATGAAGGTCAAAATGCAGGGAGTATTGTATACCTTCCAGGAGACATGCAAACTTTAATACCTTTTTGCGAGAAATCAAAACTTCGCCAACCTGTCTCAAAATATTGAACTTGATGCAGTGGCGGCTGATTGACTGAGGCAAGTGAGGCCGGGCCTCAGTCACTTGGCTTAACCGAAATCAAATTTTGTGTTTTTATATAATATATTAGTTATTTGAATGAAACATATTTGCTGTAGAAGTATTTGAAAACTTTGTAGTGTATGTAGATCTGTTTTGCAGTAAAATTTGTTCCTGAGGCCAGGATCACCCGTGCCGGGTCTGGTGTCTGCATTCCGTGTATCTTCACAGGCTTTGAGGTTGGGCTTGAAAAGCTGTAGCTGAGGCACAATTCGTCCGGCCTCGTGGCCTGGTCAGGTTTCACTCCCCCCATTCATGGACCGGTCTTAAGGGTAGAAGGGTGGGAATAGCGATTGTGACTTGTCTTCCTAAATAGGCCATAAATAACATAAAAATTCCCGCTCTTTGACAGGCAGAGACCCACACTATTCTCTCCCCTTATGTCTCAGTTTATGACTTAAGTGAGGGTGTTGTACTCTTGTATTTCGTATTACAGTAGTGAGTGTGGTTCAATGTTGTTATGTGTCTCGGGAAAATATAAACACTAATGCGAGAAATAATGATGATGTAGTTAATTCATTGTTAGAGTGTCCTTTTTCGAGAAGAAATAATATTGAAAGAAAGAATGTTTTAAATAAAGAGATAGCTTACCGAGATACCTACGACATGGCTGACAATTTTTTTGACAGATAATCTTAAACGCGCATTTCTATTGCATCTTGGTACGGGCAACATAAATGGTTAAGTGGTAATGTGGTGCAAAATAAACTTTTCTGTTGGCCTTGTTTGTTTCTGTCAAAGGAAAAAAAATAAATAAAAAAAGAAGGAAGGGGAATTTCAACACATACTTTTCAGCTGAGCATAATATGTGTTGCTCCATCACACTCAAGCAATCACTGGAACAAACTCACAGCATAACTTATTTGGTGAGTGACATTATTTTTCATTAATAATAATAATAATAATAATAATAATAATAATAATAATAATAATAATAATAATAATAATAATAAAAAATAATACAGTAATAATGATATTAATAATATAACAATAATAATTAATATCATGAATAAACATTTCCTATCAGAGGCACTTAAACTATGTAGTTGCGTCTGGCCTCACCGAGAATTTCGATCACCGGCCGCTACTGACTTGATGTTAACTACAATCCACATAGCAGCTCTCCCACTATGTTTGGGTTGTTGTGATGGTCTTCAAGTGCGAGAAGAAAAGCAATGTTTGATTAAAAACAGGATTGTCAGGCAGAAGATTTGCGGAATCCGGAGTATAACAAAGGCATTATGATTAGGGAGCTATTGGTTATACATGCAGACTAATACCTGCTTTACAATAATACAAAACCTGAGACATTTAAAAACTAATTATTCAATTAAGAAATGTGAGAAATTTAAAGAGAAGTAAAAGGTTTATATTATTTAGGTGAACAATTCTTTTGATACATAAGTTATTGTTAATATTGTTGGTTCGTGATAATGAATATATTTTCTAATTTTTACTTTCAGGTACGTGCTATTGCATCACATGACTGGCCAAATTAATGATGTTGACAGTGCCTGGGGATTCCCTGAAGGAGGAATGGGCGCAGTTACACAAGCAATGGCATCAGCGGCAACTTCCTTTGGAACACACATATTCACAGGACGAGTGAGTTGAATCTTTTACTGATGAGTAATGGTGGTACGGACTTTCTGCTGTTGATATAGTGGAGAAATGTATAAAAGTGAGAAGAACAATAGTTAGAGTGCGAAGATCATCAGATAAGATAATTTTATAGTTATCATATTTCATCGAATACTGGGTGTCCATTTTTTTTTATATCTGAAGGCACTTTATAACAGGCAATTTAAAAATACGCTACCCAAATCTTGTTTTTCTTTTTGGATGAGGAATTGCAATAAGGGAGTCATATTAGTATAATATTATGAAACAAGTTTGTAATGTTATGCTTTATTACATGAGACAATGTTTAGGAAACAAACAAAGCGAGTTCCCTAATTTTGATGAGTGCAACAACTGTATGACATTATACAGAGCTTTAATTTTAAACCTTCCCAGTCTAAATAACTAATTATTTAAACTGAATTCAATTTAAACAAAAAACACGTCAATTTAGACATCGAGGGGGAAGTCTGAAACCAGGCTTAAGAGGACGTAGCTGCAATAAGGGCCCATAGCCCCATAGGACCTTTTTCCGGAGAATGGATAAATTGATTCTCCGTAGTTTCTTTGTTATACCCACAAAGTTTCGTTGAGAAATGTTGAACAGTAATGCTGATAAACCTGTTTATTTTAATATATTTTATATTTCCTGCACTGTTTTTAAAAATTTCAACTCTATTTATCTCAGAATAGCATTTTGGAGTATGGGCCCTTATTGCAGTTACGTCCTCAATGGTATTTTAGATTTCACCCCCAACCCCAGCCACCCCACTTTGAAATTTCAAATGGAACCGATATTTTATACTTAAACTGCAAACAAACTTCATTAGACGTTCAAATAAACATTTTTCAGATTTATTTTCAATGAAGAATACCAGACATTCTGAAAGTTATTTGCTTCCATAATAATGAAAGATACTCTGTCTCGAGCCAATACTGAAGAGAACCACGCATATAAATATCTACACCACACCGCCATTAAATATATGGAAAAGACCCAACCCCACTTGATTAATAACTATAAAAATATTTGATTTTTAATAATATTATTATCTTACGTAAGTTTTATAGCTTTCAGTAACCTATACTATATAGCCGCCACTCTGTAAAATATAGAAATCAAAATCTAATTTAAGTTATTCTCTACATCTACTTATATAACCCCAAAACGTTTCACTTTCATATCATCAATATAGCATTAATGTGTATAATTAATGAAAAATAGTCACATCACGGCATTAACTACAATAATATTTCATTTCTAATAATAATAATGTCATCAAACCACCTCAAGTTTTGTAGTTTTTAATATCCAATACACAGCTGTACCGAGAAAATTACATACCACAGAATCGAACCTGTAAATTATTTTTAGTAAGTTAAGTTTTTAATAACCAATTTAATTTGAGCTCTAAATATGTCCGCATTCTTGCAGATCATGGCCTTCGTGTAATATTGTTCACTATAATGTGTGTTTTGTTTTATTCTGAAATGCAACACGGCCGACTTGATGCTCGCTTTGCTTCTCCTGAATGCAATTAGCTAGTTCTCAAAACTGACGACAGATGGATTTTGGAAAATAGGAAAATTATGTAGGAAAATTGACATTTCACTGGAAACTACTATTTTTCCGAAAAACTTTGGGTTCCAAGCTTCAAAATGAGGGGCCATTTATTAAAATCCGTTCAGCAATTTTCCCGTAATTTCCATTACCAGTTCAAATTATATATATAGATATGAAAGATTATTCAATTGTTTATACAACTCATTCATTTGTTTTCGCATCCTTTGTTTTCTATCGTCACCTGGCAACCTGGATTGTTGTTATTGTTGATTAGAGCTGAAGAGAATAAGCTACAAAACTTATTGAGCATTTCATGTAATAGTTGTGTTTGTGTATTAAATTATTTAAAAATGGTGTATACCCTTCAAGAGAGAACATAAATCATCATTATTGCTTAAATTTAGGAAATTACACAAAATAAGCTGTGTTTTCTTCCTACAATCAACAGACAAAATGTTCTTGTGTCACACTATACAATATTTCATAGTTTTTTACATTATTAATTATTTCTTTTCATTAAGAATTTGTGTTTATATTTAGGAATGCTTATGTTAAAAGACAGTAATGTCTTTTTCATGACTACTAAGTATTTAATTAAATATCCTGTGAAGATCATAGTTAGTTACTTCAAAAATGTTACGTGTGTCACTAAGGAATGACCCTATACTATTGTTATCACAATATCACTATGTTCTGGAAACATTCCTTAACAAAATACGTTTCAAGATAAAATATGTGGACTGTCACTTTGTCATATATACATTTTTCCCTGATCTGTTTAATTCTATCACTTTCGTAGAAAAAAATAGCTTGTAGCACACTTGCGGAAATGGCAATTGCAAACTTCGTATGATTGGAACAAAAGCGAGCTCATGCTGTAATTCTCATACTCATTGTGCAATAGAACTCTTTTCCTCATTTGTATTACAATATCGATGGTGTTGAACTGCAACCTCATATTTGAAAATAAATTAATAATAATAATAATAATAATAATAATAATAATAATAATAATAATAATAATAATAATAATAATAATGAAAGAATATCCCTATAAAAAGTATTTCTGAATCTTCTGCAAACACATGTCTAGGCGCTTATACAAAGTTTACAAGAAGATATTTAAATACCCTCTTATATCAGATATTTGTTCGTTATCAAGATATTAACATAATTCAATTTAAATCCTGTCCAAATTCAACGTCGCAAATTTCTAGCGCAATAATTAATAATAGATCCCTATTAGAAACAACAACAACCAAATTTCTTGGCTTAAAAATCGATAATGTGTTAAATTGGAAAAATCATATTAAAGAAATTACCCCAAACTAAATTCAGCTTGTTTTGCTATTAGATCTATGCAAAAGACAGTAAATATCAATACCTTAAAAACAATATATTTTGCATACTTTGACTCTAATGAGTTTTGGAATAATATTCTGGGGAAATTCCACAGATAGTAACAATATATTTCTATTACAAAAAAGGAAAAGTAATTAGAGTAATAGTAGGTGCCAAATCTAGGGAATCTTGTAGGACTATTTTCAAAAAAAATACAAATAATGCCCATGGCTTGTCAGTATATCTTTTCATTAATAATCTTCCTCGTATGTAATCGTGAAAACTTTGTAACTAATTCAACAGTTCATAGCATAAATACACGTCAAAAAAATGACTTTCATACTCCATCGGCAAGTCTATCGTGCTGTCAAAAAGGAAGTGCGTTATATGGCAGTAAAAATGAAACTCAAAACATAAAATTATTTAGGGCCAAATTAAAGAAGTACCTAATTTCTCACGCCTTCTATTCTGTAGGTGAATTCATGACATTCAATAACGCTTCATGAAATTGATACTAAAACTATGTGTTGTACTAGTAGACTATATTGTAAATCTCGTCTGTATATATTTCATCTAGACTGTGACTATAAATTAAGATTTTATAACAGTATTAAGTTTTTTGACTTGTTCCATATTCTAGCTGTAAGCATGTATGAATACCATGGAATGTTAATAAATAGAATACAATACAATACAAAACAATTAAAATCACTGATTAACTTTATAACTCTTTATTGTGTTAATATGAGAAAATTACCTAGCTGACTAGTTTCGAAGTGATTTTCTTCATTTTCAAACTTGGAAACTTGGAAAATGAAGAACATCACTTCGAAACTAGTCAGCCAGGTAATTTTCTCATATTATCACAGTAAAGAGTTATAAAGTTAATCAGTGATTATTTAAGTGTTAAAAGTGTATATAAAACATTGAAGAATATTAAAATGTTTTTTCGATCTCCTATAAAATTGAATATTTTGACATACGAGATTGCTATTCAACAGCATCATATCTATTCGTAGTGTTAATAGTGTATTACGATACAAGGTTGGGAAGTGCTTTTCACAAAATCGAAGAAAAGTTTGAAAAACGACCAGAGCGAATGCACTTCACAAAAGTATAAGTTATTGTACAACATTTTTTTCACGATCATATTTTTAAAATTGAAAATGCAATATATTTATGTTTTGCATTGAAAATTTAGAGTAATATTATTCTAAAGCCTTCGCAAAACTATACTGTAATGGAAACTAAGTAACAATAAGTGCATTGTAATGAATTTATTTCAGTATAGTTTTATGTTTTGAAGAATGGTTTTCCTAGCAACATGTTCCTATGTGGGAATTCTAACTTTCAAGGCCTAACAACAATAGCTGTAAATACAACAAAAACACGATCGTGCGAAAAAAAAAGTAATTACTTTTTGAACACTATCTTTTAGAAAATATATTATTTCTCTGAATAAAATTGACGAATCCTCGGAATAAGGTATATTGAACATAATACAGCAGCGTTCAAAGTTCAATCCTACTGAGGCTTGGAAAAATATTACAGAACTTTTGGCTTCTTTCAACTGAAGTGATCATTTAATGTAATTATTAAACTAATAGGAGACGTGTGAACTTGCAAAGAGGAAGGTATCTGTTAGGCATTGGTTTTGTACAATTCATTTGACACAAGTTTACGTAAAACAGCAGTTTTATTTTGTTACTGCATAAAATGTATAACGAGAAATTATGTACCATTTACATCACTGATTTTTTTACTTGTGCTATTTATTATTGATTTATCTATATTTTAGCAATGATGGTGTTACGTTTCTTATATTGGATTGGAAACAAAATAATTTACAAACTCTGTATTTGAAAGTATTTAAAATCACAAGAAGTATTAATTGAAATCTGTCCGATTAAATTAACGTATACAATTCATTCTGTACATAAATAAGATTACCATCTTATCAAATAGAAGTCTCTTGCTTGCCTCTTGCGGCTATTTTCCTTGACGCTTCTTCTTTCTTCTTATTGTAAGCTACAGCAGTATCATTAATACTTTCCCACTGTTCATTTTGAAGCTCCGGGGCAATTTGCTTAGACGTCACTTCACTGTTCTTTGGAACTGGCACAGATTGGTCCTGAGTACACTGTGTTTGATCACTGGCACTATTATCTTTCGGCAGACCTGAAAATGTATTTTCAGTAATGAAACCGCGTCGTTTATGTTCTTTAAATCGTCCTGAACGTGATATTGACATTCTTCGTCGATCAGTTTCATATGTCTCTCCATGATTTTCGGCTGCGTTGTTTGTATTTTTGGACTTGTCACCGAAAAATCCGAAAAATCTTCTGGTTGTCATGTTTAATTAATAGGACTATGCTTTTACTACCGTAACTGGCTTCTATTGTAACATTAACGCTGATATTGAACACTGTTTTCTAACACACTATTCCATCACTTCGCTGCCTGAAACGCCACTGCTCGAAACACTGTTTTAGTTTCACTCGTCACTGTTGCACACACCTACGTCTGAATTGCAGTGATGCAAATTAGTCTGCAACATCAGTCGGACTGAGTTGGTATCAGCAGAGTGCTTCCATCAGTTCGGAAAGATAACAGTTATCAGGTACTTGAAGACTAACCAGGTTTACTCATATCTTAAGATAAGGCTGTTTTTTTTTGCTATTGAAGACCTCATAAAATAATTCTCTGTCAAGTTCAATACTATTGTGCTACATGTCATTATACAATACAAGACTGAGACGGGTTATTGTGTGAATGTATGCATATGTGCACCACAGACGATGACGGGAGGGAGTTGGGGGTTAGTGCCCATCAAAAGTTAATCCTTGTCCATATTTTTGCTTCATGCATTCCATAGAAACACTGTTGTTAAAAACTGGTTAGATGCACATCTTATGTCTTTCAATATTAATAAAACAGTCATTGTACCTTTTTCCTTTAAATAAAACAAGACTTTCCCCAAGTAAAAATAATTTGAAAATAACTTTAGGCCTTCTGTGGCCGGGAGGAAAAAGGTCTTAAGTAAAAATTTTATACTTTTCAGGAAAGATTGAAATTGGTGTCAATTATAGAGTTTTTTTGATTAAGAGGTTTTTCCTGGATATTAGGTTGTTTATATTACTTCTAAAATAGATAATGGTGCTCATTTAACAATTTTCTTGGTTATTTCCGAAAATAGCCGCACTTAAGCCCTTTTAAGACTAGAAGCCAGACTGAGTAGAAGGGACTATTTAAACATAAGACCTTTTTCATGTCAAAATAAATGAGAAATGTAAATTATTAGGAATGCAAAATGGGTCTTAAACAATTATAGGACTGTTTACCCTGGTGCTTAAAGTTTTAAAAGGAAAGGACATCGGTATGTGATAAAATGGCTAAAATACAAGTTAGACCTTTTTAATAGGGAAGCATGGAAAGTAAACATGTGATGGTTTGTAAGAAATAAAGTATTAAATATTCTTAAGTCCTTCATTCTGTGTGTGCTCGATTCAAAAAGTACTTAGGACATTTGGTAACGCTCTATAAATCCAGTCAGGAGTCTTATTCGACTTTAGCCGTTTTACCAGATTGTAGAGAATTGTTTCCGCTTTCAGAATATATAAAAATCTCATTTTCACAAAAAATTGACTTAAGATCTTTTTCCTCCCGGCCACAGACAGAAATTGTTAAAATATTAATCTTTGCTTATTTTATAAAATTCGTACAGGCGAAAAATTAATTAGGCATTATAATGTACCGGTACTGGTACCAAAACTTACGTTGGAAAAAAACATATAGATTATCTTTGCTCTAAATTAAGAAAATCATCATTATATTCCTTGCAAGTATTAGACCTTTGGCCTGTTACGATTTCAATGGAGAATTTTCCTTGCATCTTTTCTTGGTCGATCTAGTGATCTTTTACCAGCTGGTTGGTAGTAGTACATGACCTTTGGTACCGGTATCTATTCAAGGACATTCGATGTAAGTGGTTGAACCATTTGATCTGATATTTCTGAATGTGATGCATTATAGGATATTAAGAAAATTGATATATAAATTTTATCATTTACCTAGGGTTGAAGAAAATACAGGAGACTAAGGAATCGACAAAATTTCACATAGAAAATGGACAAATTATCCAGTTTCGTTACTAAAAACAACTTTATTCTACACTTCGGTAGCTAGACTTAAATTTAGAGCATTTTGAGATAGATTTTGTTTCGTGTAATAGTTGAAATCGATTGCAGTTTGTAGTTCTGATTTGATTAGATGCGTCGTGTTCCTATATCGAATATCTGTCCAATTATTGTTCATGAGATGAAACACCCTCTTTGTCTGAACATTACTAACTACTTAGTATGTTTAGAATAAAATTCGCTAGTTTTTCCAAATTTATAACATTAAAATGATTTGATTTTAAACGAGTGAGCACTAAAATTCATTTGTAGCAAGCATTACATTCTACAAAGACTATCCATTTTAGTATTTAGTGCATCTCAAAATTCATCATATGAATCATTCACGGCAGATTCAAATGGATGATTATGATATTATTATTATTATTATTATTATTATTATTATTATTATTATTATTATTATTATTATCGTTCTATCATAATATTTAATCATTCACTTATAATTTGTATTGATAACAATTCTGTTTGCTATAGGGGGTTACCGGGTTTGAACCCCCCCTTGAACTTAAAAAAAAATTACGTACAGTATTTAGATTTGAATATTTTTGTATCCATAATCGTTTTCTCTTCTCTAATTTTTGACTGTCAGAGCAACAGAATCTACATCGACATATGGCATAGTTCTCCTACCTCTCCTTCGATATAATCCCTGTACTTGGTGTTGCAGCATGTTCGAATTGTAACAATGTTATCTTTATTATAAAGAGACCTACCATCTAGTACTAACCTTGTAATAAAATGAAGTCGACACAATATTAAGTTTAACTCGTTATGAAACATATTGAAAAGGTTGTTTTGACAGTTCTGCAGTACAAATGTTAAATATTGTGCATTGTGGATTTTAAACTCATTTTAAGAGCCATATTCACCTGTCCATTAGTTTGAGTTCTGACTTTGTTGTGAAACGTTTGTTTAACATTTTGTGCATTTGACAGTTCATATTTTTAATAATAATAATAATAATAATAATAATAATAATAATAATAATAATAATAATAAATAAATAATCCGTGGTGCTACAGCCCGTGAAGGGCCTAGACCGACCAGCTGGCTGCTGGCCTCACGCCCACATGCCGAAGCAGAGGTGGACGATCATCCAACCAGAATGGAGGTATCGTGTGGTTAGCACGATGATCCTCTCAGCCGTTATAGCTGGCATTTGCAACCGGATTTCGCTACCTATCGTAGTTCCCCAAGTGCATCACGATGCTGGATGGGCACCGGTCCCATACACTGGCCGAAATTTCGTGAGAAAATTTCTTCTCCCATGAGGTTTCGAAGCAGCGCGCATTCCGTAATGCGAGTCCTAGGCAGGATGCCTTAGACCACGACGCCACGGCGCGAGACTAATAATAATAGTAATAATAATAATAATAATAATAATAATGATAATAATAATAATAATAATAATAATAACAATAATATACAAAATTTAAAACACTGATAATGTAAATTGTAAACAGTTTTAATAATGAGTCTCCTCTCTTAACAAAATTCTACTTATGCCACTGGTTTGCTATATCCTCTTTCCACTCTTCTTAACCATGATATACAGTGCGTTCGTAGCTCGGTCAGACCGTTCCGTGGCGGCCTTGGACTGGGTGAAGATTGGCGCGCCTGCCGCCAGAGTAGTGCTGTAGCTACCGCTGACGCGCCAGTCAGTCGAGTTGGATCTGTCGTGAGGGAAAGACGTCTGTGCGCGTGTTGTGACTAAAATTGTGTTGTCTCGTGATGATAAAGTGTCTATTAATAATGGTTGACTACACTTTAGAACAATGTATTTTTCTCTGTGATGCGTGTGTGAAATACTCTGCTGCAAGAAGGTGTTGAAAAGAATTTGAACATCGGTTTGCAGGTGTTCGAATTCCTAGCAGGTCATCTATTCATGACCTTGTCAATGAAGTCAGACGTACAGGATCTTTTTTGAACAAGAAACGTGTTTAACAACGCCGTGTACTGACAGAAGAAAGCTTAATGAAGTAGGGGCCCGGTTAGAGCACTCACCACGCAAATCACTGCGACGTTTAGCACAAGAGGTTAACATTTCCAAGACGTTAGATTTTGTAGCAACGAAACTTCTGAAACTTAAGCCATACAGGGTAACTGTAGTTCATGCTTTACAACCACAAGATCCTGTAAGTAGGGTTAATTATTGCAATTGGTTTGTGCAGTCTGTTCATAATGGCGACGTGGACCCACTTTTAACGTTCTTCACTGATGAAGCGTGGTTTCATCTTCACAGTCACATTTCTACTCAGAACAATAGATACTTGGCTACCAAAAATCCCCATATTATTTATGAAGTTCCTCACCATGCCGCAAAGGTTGGGGTTTGGTGTGCAGTGAATGCGAGTAGAATTATTGGTCCCATTTTTTCGACACAACAGTTAATTCACACGTTTATGTAACTTCAATTAAATTTTTTTTTTTTTTTTTTTTTCGCAACCAACAAGAAACGAACGATTGTCAGCTACAGTGCACACCACTGCGAATTCTATGCATGAAATGCGAAGTATGTTTGGTGACAGAATAATTAGTCGAGGATTGTGGCCACCTCGTTCCCCTGACCTATCTCCATGCGATTTTTATTTATGGGGAACGTAAAGAATAAAGTGTACGCATCAAATCGCACACGTTACAAGAATTGAAGGATAAAATCACGAGAGAAATACAGGCAATCAGTCAACATGAACTTTTGCGAGTGAACCAGAATTGTTTTTGGAGATATAGGGAATTGCTGCAAAGGCTGGGGTTTGGTGTGCAGTGAATGTGAGTAGAATTATCGGTCCCATATTTTTCGACACAACAGTTGATTCACACGTTTATGTAACTTCAATTTTAAATAATTTTTTTTCCGCAACCAACAAGAAATGAACGATTGAGTGACTGGTTTCAGCAGGATTCAGCTACAGCGCACAATGCTGCGAATTCTATGCATGAATTGCAAAGTGTGTTTGGTGACAGAATAATTAGTCGAGGATTGTGGCCACCTCGTTCCCCTGACTTATCTCCATGCGATTTTTATTTATGGGGAACGTTAAAGAATAAAGTGTACGCATCAAATCCGCACACGTTACAAGAATTGAAGGACAACATCATGAGAAAAATACAGGCAATCAGTCAACATAAACTTTTGTGAGTGAACCAGAATTGTTTTCGGAGATATAGGGAATCGCTGCAAGGGTTGGGGTTTGGTGTGCAGTGAGTGTGAGTAGAATTATCGGCCCTATATTTTTCGACACAACAGTTGATTCACACGTTTATGTAACTTCAATTTTAAATAATTTTTTTCCGCAACCAACAAGAAATGAACGATTGAGTGGCTGGTTTCAGCAGGATTCAGCTACAGCGCACCACCGCTGCGAATTCTATGCATGAATTGCGAAGCATGTTTGGTGACAGAATAATTAGTTGAGGATTGTGGCCACCTCGTTCCCCGGACCTATCTCCATGCGATTTTTATGGAGAACGTTAAAGAATAAAGTGTACGCATCAAATCCGCACACGTTACAAGAATAGAAGGACATCACGAGAGAAATACAGGCAATCAGTCCACATAAACTTTTGCGAGTGAACCAGAATTGTTTTCGGAGATATAGGGAATGTGTTCGAGTTGAAGGTCATCACTTTCAACATCTGTTGTGATGCAGGTAAGCCTAATATTAGTAGAGTAGTTAATGTTCCGTACCCATGACTTGCCAGTCGTTTACGTGTAACTCTGGCGGCAGGTGTGCCAATCTTCACCCAGTCCAAGGTCACTGCGGAACAGTCCGACCGAGCTACGAACGCACTGTTTTATGCTATGAGTATCTGCTACTAATCCCTTATGTTCGTTCATCTAGTCGTTCTGTTTCATGTTGCTTTTCTTACCTCGTTACTTCAGATAATCTAGATCACATTTCAATTGATGGCTATCAGTTTTTCTTCTTTTCACCTTGTACTTTTTGTAGTTGTGCAATATTAGTAAATTTATCTAGTTACTAAGCCCTATAATATAAATACAGATAACAAGATAAAGATGTTATCAGATATTATAACCTACTTATGTTTGATATGGTAGCCTATGTTTATTTTCTTATGAAATTTGGTCAAAAGTCGGAGAGTGAAATTTTTTTCCGTACTTCTATAAAAAAAAATGCACACGCGTGCACGTGCATGCATAAATAAAATGTCGCTGAAATGCAAATCTTCTGTCATCATTACTTAATACTGAACTGTCTTTAGCCTAGAAATGCATTAAAGTACACTGTGCCCCAAAAAGACATGGTGGGGTTTCAGAGGATTATATTTTGTGAATGAATAGATGTAGAAATGGAATATTGGTGCCAGATGAAAATAAAACCCTCAAAATTTTTCGTCTTTAAGTTTGAGTCACTGAAAGAAACAAAAGGTGATAACAATCGAACAAATACAATAATTTTCATTGTTACAATTAATTATACAAGATGGATGCCCAAAGAAAAGTGAATTTTTTCGCATACCAGTATTTAACGAGGAACCACCACTCGAGAATAACATTCGTTGTTGGGATGGACAGTTACAAGAATCTGGAAGCTTATTGGAGAAAAAGCATACTGGAAGACTATCGATAAATGATGAAATGACAGAAGCCATCGGAAAAGCACTTCTTCATAGGTAGTCCAAAGAAATCAGTTCGTAAATGTGTTCTAATTAGGACTTCCGAAAACAACAGTTCGTAGAGCTTTAAAGAAACGTCTCATCTGACTCCTTATAAACTCCAATTGTTACATGCACTCATCCAGATGATTATCACAAAAGGTATGAATTTTCTGTTGATATGCTTAATGAAATTGACAACAACGAACAGTTTTTAGGTCGTGTGCTGTTCAGCGCTGAGGCCACTTTTCATGTTTCTGGACTCGTCGTACACGAGTCACAGATTAAAATTTGGCAGCCACAAAACACACTAGTTTTATTTTCAGGAGAAATTTTGGACCCAAAATATATAATGAATTAATTAGAGCTTACCATGAGCTAAGTACACTTAACACACATAGATTTAAGAAACAAATCAGATTAATTATTTAATTGTTTAAGCTAATTGAGTTAAACATTGATACTCTAATAGTTATGTACTTTTGTATTTTCTATTTGTATATAGACCCTATTATTACATGCTGTATTATTTTACTATTTATTAATGTTATTGTGCTCAATGAACTCTCTTAATTTTGTGATGTATTTTGTATAACTGATCTGAACTGTGCCCGAGCACAAGCTTCTGCTCTTTCGGGCTGCAATGCCTAATGTAGCTCAAGTATAGAGTATTAAATAAATAAATAAATGAATGAATAAATAAATGAATAAATGAATGAATGAATGAATAAATGAATGAATGAATAAATGAATAAATGAATAAATAAATGAATAAATAAATAAATAAATAAATAAATAAATAAATAAATAAATAAATAAATAAATAAATAAATAAATTCTGGCACCAATATTCCATTTCTACCTCTAGGCTATTCATTAAAAATATAATCCTCTGAAACTCTACCATGATTTTTGGGACACAGTGTATGTAAAAATGGAAGTAAGTTTGTAGTCTTACAAAAATAATCTGTTCAGTAAGATATTATTAAGTAAGGATATCTGAAAGTGTATTGCATTTCTAAGAAGGTGAGGAGGAAATCCTCATCCCGTGTAAGCAAGGGTGGGAGTTGTGTTAAGCAATGGGGAGAAATTTCCCATACTCACATCACCTACAAACGTCCCATATTTATAGGAACCAATAAAGTACGAACATTGAAACTTAACAAAGTTATTTTTAATCTTAGACTAATCTGAAAAGTGTTTCTAATTACCGGTACTGCTGTATTAAGAAAACAAATGAATCACAATAAATAGTGGATTGTAAATAAATTGCATCTCTGTACACATTTCAGGCAGTATTGTATCGTAATATTAATCTGTCATTTAATAAGTACTGCTATTTCCGTTAAAGGAAATGAGTAATGCTTCAGCCATAGAGACGCCTGATAATGCAATTATCAATGCAATTATATCTGCTACCTATGTAGGTGGTGCGTGTGAAAGTGTATTCAAGTAAGGGTACTTGGCAGAATTGACAGCTTTGACGCCAGTTATCTTGAAGATACTTTACATTTTAGGAATAGTTTGGGCTGTTTGCGTTATGATTTGATGAATTGAAATGTCTTCATTAAACATATTGTGCAGTTGCAATTATAATGTAATGTGTTTTCGATACAAATTTTTCGTCAGCGAAATGAATTGTCACAGTTTGTTTGTTGCAAAGATAATGTCACACAAAGACAATACATGAAAATAAATACCACGGAAATGTTTTGCGATACTATAGAAATAAAAACTATGGAAACATTTTGCAATACTACAAAAATAAAAGCATAAAGATTAAACCATGGAAATGTTTTGCGATATTATAAAAATATAAACCTTGAAAATATTTTGAGGTACTATAAAAAGAACCATGGAAATGCTTTCCTATACCATAAAAATAAAACCATGGAAACGTTTTGAGATACTACAAAAATAAAAGCATAAAAATGATAATATAAAAATAAAAACCTCGGGAATATTTTGAGGTACTATAAAAATAAAACTATAGAAAATTGTTTTTTCCAATGCTATAAAAATAATAAAGAAATAACCTTGGAAACATTTTTCTGATACTATAAAAATAAAAGCATAAAAATTGAAACATGGGAACGTTTTGTGATTAAAAAAAATAAAAACCTTGCGTATGCTTTGAGATACTACTATAAAAATAAAACCATGGAAGTTTTTTCCGATACCGGTACTATAAAAATAAAACTATGAAAACTTTTTACGATGCTATAAAAATAGAGTTGTAGAAATGTTTTATGATATTGTAAAAATAAAACTCATGAAAATGTTTTGCAATATCTAGAAATGAAACACCACGGCATCTTTTTGTGGCATAATAAAAGTAAAACCCATGCAAACGATACAAACGAATGTTATGTGACACAATCTTGTGGCAAAAGTGCATTATGTGATCCACAGTCCAGTGACGAAAATGTAATGTGTGACGAATCACATGCTGGTACCTAATGAATTATTTGTGATGAATGATTCGGATCCCAAATGTAACTTCATGCCATTCTCTTGTGTTTAGGTATGTCGATTGTCTAAGTTTATTCATTTATCTATTTATTTACTTACTAGCAGTACCCATGCGCTCCGCTGCACCTGTTAGAAATAAATATAAAGTAATTACATAATTAAAATAGGACGTTTGATCCAGGGAACATTCATGTTTGATAGAAGGATAAATCGTTTAATATGTTAGTTAATTTAAATTGTATTTAAATAATTAAAATGCGATCATTTTGGTCCAGAGAGCAATCATTTGGTGCAATGACAGTTCCTTTAACATGTTTCTTAATTGTTATTACATGCAACCATAGTTTAATGAAGATTGACATATCATTTAGTTTTAATGTGTATATTTTATATTACTTGCTATATGTTTCAGAAGTTACTGTGATAACATTGCAGAATTATGTCCATATAGAGAAACTACAATTTCCAATAGTGAAATAATAATTAAACAATTAATTAGCTTCCGATATTATTTCATACAAACACAGAACATTCTCTGTAGGCTATGTTTAATAGCTTTCGATTGTTGTTGTCCAAGGCCCCTTATAGACGAAGTCATTTGTTTTTATTTCAGTACAATGCCTTGGCGTTGTTATTGTAATTTTAAAACTCATTTATTTCATTAAATATCAGTCCTATAAAAATTTTGTATAGAGTAAAACTTATCGGAAATTATTTTTAAAGAAACTTTTGTTATATAACATTTTTCATGAAAATTAATAATAAGGGAGATATTTCGATTTATTTAATTCAAGCCTCCTTATAACCCCCCTTTTAAATAAAGTATTTTGAATGCCATATAGCCAAAAATCTAAGTTACAACGAACTTAATTTATCCAATTTTCATATAAATTGGTTCAGCCATTATCACATGAAAAGGTAACAAACATCCAGACAAACAGACAGACAGACAGACATACAAACAAAAATTTCAAAAAAGCTATTTTCGGTTTCAGGATGGTTAATTATGTTAACACCAATTATTTTTGGAAATCGAAAATTACCAGAAAAATTTTGGCTGCAGATTTATTATTAGTACCATATAGATTTTAAATAAATAAATAAATAACTTAGATTGTCAAAGACAAATTTTGCAGACTCCTTTATTTTCCTTGTTTTTACAATAAATATTTGGCAACCTCAGTAGCTGAACCCTCATTTTACGTTTTCTCTTAACCTATAATATGGAAACCCCCTTCCTTCCAGTCTTAAAAATCCATTGCCTTCAACCAATTTCGAACCCAAGAATATCAGATCTAATGCCAAGAATAATATCTATTTGACCATGTAGTGTACATTACATAAGAAACGAGGATATTTGTACAGCATCTAATTATTATTTTGTTCTCTTGGTACAGGAAGTATCCAGCATTTGTCTGAATGGAGATGGTCATGCTGTTGGTGTAGTTACATCCGAAGGTCGAGAAATAAAAGCTACATTAGTTCTGTCAAATGTTACACCCTACATAACATTCCAGAAGTTGCTTCCGCCATCATCACTGCCAGAAAAATACAGAACTGCTGTTGCAGACATTAATTATGCCTCACCAGTCACAAAAATCAATGGTTAGTGACTATAATTCTATAAATATTATTAAGAGAGAATTATCATTTGTAAAGAAATCAATGTTATGATTTCAGAATTTTGAGGTTAAAAATGTAATTTTAACGTGGTACCAATTTATTTATTGCATACTGGTACCGGTATTATATTTCATTTGCAATAGGCCTAAATGGTTGTTATTAGAGTTCTGAAGAACAAACAGAAAACAATGATACAGGTAATTCATTCAGGATAATAGCTACGCTACAGTAATTTTTAATTAAGTTTTTTCGAAATTTATGATGATCATGATGATGATAACAACATTTATTAGTAGTCTTGTACCTATACAAGTTTATGCCATTGTAAGGCTCTTATACTAAAATAAGTTCTTAAAATTACAGATTACTCGTAGTAGACTGAAATTATAAAAAAATATTCAGAATAACAATGATTACAATGAACTACACATAGACTAAAGATTGTTTAGTCAACTGTCCGAAGGCAAATCAAGTGATACCAACAAGGCACAACTTATGAGGCAACTATGTCAGGAGATAATGGGTAGGGTGCCCAGTGCTTTCCCCCTCCATTGCACATATCGCTGATTACACTAGTCAGACTTCAGCTGTATACAAACAATTGTTCTTCCTCAGACATAATCATATCGTCAAGTGAGATATTTGTGCATAAATTGCATGTTTATACAGTGATCAGTATATGCTCTTACAAAGCAGGCTGTTTTTTAATCAGGGAGTAAAGGAGTTATACCCAAAAGCACTTGTGCCAGTGGGGTACAAAACATAAAAGAAACAAGGTCATAAGAAAAACAGAGACATCGATATTGGCAGTCCACACCTGTGGAGTAATGGTTTGCGCGTCTGGCCGCGAAACCAGGTGGCCCGGGTTCGATTCTTGGTTGGGGCAAGTTACCTGGTTGAGGTTTTTTCTGCTGTTTTCTCTTAACCCAATGAACATGGACCCCGGACTCCTTTCACCGGCATTATCACCTTCATCTCATTCAAATGGTAAATAACCTAAGATGTTGATAAAGTGTCAATCGTACCAGCGCCTTTCCAAAATAACCTACTAAAAAAAACATTGGCAGTAGCGAGTTTGCCCACTGATCGGGAGTTGTGCTCGGGTATGGGTTTGATTTCCATTGAGTTGATTACCTGTTTGGTTTTTTCCTGAGGTTTTCCCTAACTGTAAGGCGAATGTTAGGTAATCACATGGCAAATCCTCGGCCTCATCTCGCCAGATGCCATCTCGCTATCGTCAATTACTTTGACGCGAAATAACCTAGTAGTTGATACAGCGTGGTTAAATAACTGACTAAAAGGAAAACAACTATACAAGTATATCGAGATTTCGAAAGATAGTTGTTAGTTTTGTAAGTATAATATATTTAGTTACCTATTTTTATGTCAAATTACAGAGGTGGATTTTTTTGCTGGTGCTTTTCATTAAAACACCGCTCTGGTTACATAAATAAATATTACATGTTAATTACAATTATTTAATACATTAACGCTACACATGACACATTAGTCAAAAGATGAACACAACAGCTCTTCACATTGGCGATCCGAGTTCAATTCCCGGCTAGTGTAAGCGGAATTTGTTGCAGGCAGAGATAGCTTTGGTTCATTACCGATATTTCTAAAGGAAGACTGCAACATATGAAAATTACTTCTGAATTACAACAAACTTCCTAATTTAGATTTAGAATTTCGTTGTAGAAAATTGTGACTTGTATTTAGCCCATAACTTATTGAGAAAGTAAATTAATTTCACTTTTAGTCACATTGCATGTTCTCACATGATCACTTCTGAGACATAAAATAATGCATTTCAAGTGTTTTTGCAGTCTTTATGTTTAAATTAACAATTGCATTCATTAATCTTTCAATGTGAAACCTGCGGAGCAAAGAACAATACAGGTAATCAATATCCCATTGAAATTTCAAAGGGTCTGATAAAATTTTATTTAGAGGTTATATTGTTCAGTTCACAAGTCATATGCATTGAACTTGTGTTTAGATCCAACTGACACAGTTTCATTATACAGTGGAAAGACAGCATGATGGATTGAGAGACATTATAGTTTATCATGAAATCATATCAAGTGCATGATAACTTATTTTTTATCATGGCTTTTATCAGTTCTGTGAATGCAACGTTTTCACATCATACAAAGAGATTATTAATAGTGATTTTCTAACAGACAACACACCCAAGATTATGAATTTCTGCGAAGGTGATTAATGGAAACTCCAGTTTCTCATAGCTGTAATTTATAATTTCTCAGAATTCTTACGTTTACAGTTATTGAACTGTGTCCAATTTACTGTGAACTGTCAAACATTGGCTGACTAATTTGTAAAGTACATTAATTATGAGCAACATACCAGTACCCAGGGCTGGGCAGTATTTGAAATACATGTACAGTATTTGAAATATGTATTTGAAATACATTTGTATTTTGTATTTTGTAATTTGTAAGATTTTCGAAAGTAATTTGTATTTTGTATTTAAATACATAAAATTGGTGTATTTTGTATTTCAAATACTCAAAATACTTTTTCTTCTTCTTGTTCTTCAAGTTTTGGATTTGGATTTGAAGAATGAACTTTGTCTTATTTGTCTACCCATTTCAGTTGTGCTAGCCATATACTTAGTTTTCTTGCCACAACTGGATTTCCTTAATGGCAAAAAGAAATCTCCAACAGCATCAAGGATCCATCACCCAACACTTGCTAAATGTTTAGCATTATGGAATGCATCTAGGAGACTCAAATCCTCTGAAATTATATCAGATGTCTTGAAATATTCATTAATTGCCCAACTCGATGGAATTCTCTTCATGACTCAATCTCTCAAATATTGCAAATCAAACGTGATATAAACAGTATATGTGAAAACTGGGATTGCCAACCTTCAAAGATGTTGAGTTTCAGTACCACAGTCTAAGAGATACAGTCACGCAACTCATACGTATAAAATATGCCAACATTTGACAGCTGGCGCGACAGTAGCCCCTCTAGCGGCAGGCAAGTTAAAAGTGTGCACACGACTTATGATAACACATCAGAAAACAGGTTTTGCGTAGTTTATTTTATATTTTTATGCTATACAATAAGTGTATATGGTTCTTATTAATTCTACTTTAGAATCCTGGAAGAATTTCACACGCAGCTAATCTACAAGTTTCAGAAGCTGGGAATAAAAGTAATTCTTTCTGCTCCTTACAACTGAATCATGGCTCTGATCACGTATCATGGTTTGAAATAATATAATTGTTCGTGCGTGGTCGGTTAATTCATTCATTCCTAAATATATTTATGAATCACTGAGCTTTGTATTTCCAGTGAGAAGAGTAAAAATTAGTAGCTTCAGAATTGTAGGGCATATCTCGTAGGGTACATCGCGTGGTGAACTCCTCTCCCTATTTCCTGATAAATTAACGATTTTGCATACCGCAAATTGGGGTAAACTTGAAAATAAAGAAAAGGGAGGATTTAAACATTAATATGAAGTTCATTATT
Organism: Periplaneta americana; assembly: GCA_025594305.2. Classification (NCBI taxonomy): domain Eukaryota; kingdom Metazoa; phylum Arthropoda; class Insecta; order Blattodea; family Blattidae; genus Periplaneta; species Periplaneta americana. The sequence continues at coordinate 85,970,014 of JAJSOF020000031.1, read as the reverse complement.
TTTCCATTTCTTAAGAACCTGTATTTCCTTTATTATTTTGAGTCACAAATAGCGCTGATGTTATGGTTTAAATTTTTATGGCAAGTTTACTGCATTTTACATTACATTTCCAGTTTTCACACATAATGCCTAAGTTTAACTTATCCTACCTATATAATACGTAATTTACATGCAGTTACTGTTAATATGACGTAGGTGAGAACAAATAAATGAACACACAATTTTGTTAAAGAAATTGTAACTTCAATTAACTCAGAAAATGTAGGCCTAATTTTGTTTTCAGAGCAGAAGTGATGTAAGTCAAAAAATGGGTAATTAGGGTTAAAGTAAACATACTGTAAAAATACAGCGCAAGGTGGCAGTTAATATTGAATGTATTTAAACTATTAATAGTCGGTGAAATAGAACGAAGGATATATTAATTGCTACTTTGCGCTGTATTTTACAGAATTTTACTTTAAACCTCATTACCTGCTTTTGACTTACACCACTTCTGCACTGAACGGCTCAAATAATCACTGGGAATGTAAAATCAACACCAATAACAGTCATGCAAATTATTACAGAAAAGATTGCTTTTTATATTAAATTTAAAAAGGCTCTTTTATTTTTGAGAACTTAATACGTCTGCCACATGAATCTACACTAAAAACATCAGAAATTTATCGACACAGTCTGGATTTATTCAAGAAGTGAATATTTTGCAAAAGGATTACTATACTCCATGAATTCTTGCAAAATTAATACCATGATACCTACTTGAATGCTATATAACATTCAACTTTTTAAAAATATAAAGAAAAAACACGAATACAAAATTATGGAATTACTTGCATTAAAAACTGTAGATATATTATCCAAAATCGGAATGGTTACACATTTACACATATGATCTCTGCAAAAAAATAATATACTGTAACAGGTATTTACTTTGTTTTTATTTAAACTGTTCTTCCTGACATACAAATAGGTAACCGATAACTAATAAATGTTTTATAGAACACAATACGAGGCTATCTACAAACGTGGATTATTGGTTTATGACTGGAGTTATGATTTTCTTGGTCTTTAGGGAATCTGAAGAACGACAAATTCGGAGATTTAAACTTGTTGTTACTGCAATTTTCGTCATTGCACACATTGCCTTTATTCCGACGCATGATTAAAACGTTATTATAACATCTCGCATCCCTTTAAAGCACGTGCTGGCTGTGTCAACCCTATGACCAGTGCCTTGCCTGCCGCTTGGGCGCTAGTGTCGCGAATGTTGGCAAAAAAAGTGTTGAAGTTGGTGCGACTGTATGTATAAGACTGTGTTCAGTACCTTGAAGAATAGTGCAGTTCTGAAACCCATTGCCATAGCCCTTAATTTAATGCAAAATGAGAAGACGTGCTATTACGACCAACTTTTGTCCATATTAATTTCTTAAAAGCAGATTACATATTCTGTTACCTAGTAATCTACGCCATCTATTCCAAGTAACTCCAATCCTAATAAGTTCACTTTCATCAAGATTTAAAGTGATGTTTGATCTGATCCCAGAAGAAAATTGAGCTATTTTGGCAGCTTGCTCCACCCATCATTGAAGATGATGGCTACCTGACATTGCCTCATTAAATGATAAGAATAGGACACAGAATATGTGTGTGAAATCAGCTGAGCAGTTGTCTGCCACATCTTTGGTCAGTTCAGACGATGAAAACAATTTTTTGTTTTTCAACTCAAGGGAAACAGAGTTTGAAAAGCAAAAAGAAAAGAACTTGTCTGTTGTGGAGTATGAGCTCATACAATTCTTCAATGGCAAAGGGACAATCCTGTGCACTCTAGAGAATTACCAACAGTGAAACAAGCTTTATAAATATAATACAAGTTTGTGTTCCTCTGTCTGTAGAAAGACTGTTTTGTTTTGCAGATTTATTCATTCACAAGCATGGGGATCCTTATCTGATGAACTTTTGAGAAACTGGCTTTTTGAAAGGGAGCAGTAGTTATTCATATGTAGCATAATTTCATTGCTGACTGGGAAAAGGAAGAATGTTCAGTTACAGTGTTTGTATAAAACTTCGAGGTAAAAATACTTCTAATGTTAATATAATATTTTAGATTTTCAGTACGGTAATATTCTTATTTCTTTAGGCCTATATATTGTATCAGGTATTTGAAATACAAATGTATTTTGAGTATTTGAAATACAAATGTATTTTGGTTAATTTTTTTAAAGTATTTTGTATTTGTATTTCAAATACAATTATTTGAAGTATTTTGTATTTGTATTTGAAATACTTGGATGTCAGTATTTTGCCCAGCCCTGCCAGTACCTATTTTTTCATGGAGATGCTGTGATGCATTATTTTGAATCTATAAAATCCTTTCTGTGAATTAAGATTCTCTTTTCATTTTATAGATCGACGTTCATTGTGTTTATTGTTCTACCTGCTTGTTTTTTTCTCTCTCTCTTTTTACAGAGGAGGAACCCAAAGGCTTATATTGCAACCTGAGTTTATTGTGCTTATCACTCCTGTTCTGTGAATGTTACTAGTACTTGTAGTCGAACAGTTGTTCTCTTGTACAAATAGAGGAAAGTTATACAAAACAGGGTACCTAAGCTTTAAATACTTATACTGAAGGCTTAAGTAAGTTCAAAAATAATATTTTGTAGTAGCATATGAGAATACTTAGGCAATCTACAGATAAGTTTGAAATTGTCTTACTTTTAGTACTTTCTTGTAAAATGCAAGATTTTTAAAATAATACAAAATACCCTGTTTTGAAGGACCAGTAGGAAAAAAAGGTAGAATCTAAATAGTTAACAAATTCCTTGGTACTAAGTATTAATTAGATATAATTTAGGTCTACTATTGCTTCAGATTTACAATGACTTTAACTGTTAATTGTCCTGCACCATGGTGTCGGTGTAAGGTATCCTGCCTAGGACTCGCGTTACGGAATGCGCACTGGTTCGAGTCCTCATGGGTGAAGAAATTTTCCAAGAAATTTCGGCCGAGTGTGATGAGACCTAGCCCACCCAGCATCGACACTTGGGGAGCTATGATAGGTAACGAACTATTACACAAACCAGTTATAACGCCTGGGAGGTTCATCATACTAACCAATGATACCCATACTGAAGCTGATGATCGTCCACCTCTGCTTCGGCATGTGCCGCCGAGAGGCCAGCAGCTGACTGGTCGGTCTTGGCCCTCTTGTGGCTGTAGCGCCTACGGATTATTTAATCGTTGTAATTTCCCCCAAGAGGTAAATAGTTGTTGTTGTTGTTTTCTAATGAGGCATTTGACAAAAACATTTGACCTCTTCCTCCAATATTTTCAAAGATATTATCATGACCACCTGAAGCAAGATTTTGAGGGGTTCCGAATCCATTTCTTGGTTTGAGTTGCCAAGGGGGTTAGGGGCTATATTCCAATTCCCCGGGGGGTTTTGGGCCCTTTGGCCCGTTCCCAAACTTTACTACAGACGATTTTCGTGTAAATCGGGGAAATTTAAATGTGGATTTTGATGCAGGGTTCCATTTTTCCCTTGGGTTGGTTATCAAATTTTTTTTTTGAAGTCTAATTTTAGATTTAATAAATCTCTTCACAAGGGAATACGTAATTTATAACAGGTCTGTGTGCAGTGTCCCCTTTTTTGCTAAAGCATCCGCATTCTCGTTTCCCAGGGTTACAATGGGATGGTATCCATTGGAATCAATTCTTTTATTGGTGATATTAATTGAGAGAGGCATTTGGGGAAATAGTAATGGGGGTTTTTTAAACTTATCACCCAGAACTTATGCCGTCTCAATTGAAAAACCCCAACGAAAACTGATAACAAGTCCAAAAATTTTCGTTTTCTGTTTTAGATGTCATGTGCCTAATGGGTCAGTGTATAGATTTTTTAGTTTAACTGTAGAGGGTAAGAATTTTAAGATCCAAAGATTTTGAAGAATGATAAACCAAAGACAAACAACATAATGGATCCGAAAAATTTTAACCTCTCCTGTGACTTTCAAGTTTTTCCCCCGTTTATTTGAAAACTAAACAAAAATTATTAATTGAAATACAAAAATTACAACATTTAACCATAAAAATACAAACATAACCATGAGGGGCATAAATGTACTTAGCTGCATTCTTTGCATATATAGTATTGAGCAATTATGTAACATTTTTATTTTTAACCGACATTTCCTATTATGGTGACTTTGGAACATTCTGTATAACAACATAACTTATGAGTGAGCACATTATTAATATTTTACATTTATTAATTCAGTTTTCGTTGGATTATGGATTTTTAAATTTAAACACTTTTAACTACAGTTGCAGTGAATAAATTCAAATTTTTCCTGGCTGACCCATGTGAACGAATGAACCAACCATGCCTCATCACAAAGGCTACAATACACTTTAACTGTGAAGCACAGAAATCCTCACGCCTTACAATTGTGCTCAGGATGGGAATTACTCAGACAGGTACGTAATACATTTCTTTGTAAAATATTAAATTTGAATGAGTTAAAATTGCAGAGTATCTGTCTCGTGACTGACAATTCTTTTGAAAGAATATACAGTTTTAAGTACAGTAATCTAGTACCAGAAATTTCAGAAGGCAATGGGATAGCTGTAGGAATTAAAGATATATAGAATCTAGCGAACATTTTTATTGGGTTGTCCATACTCTAATTAAATCTAAGACATATTCAAGAATGGAAAAGAAAATATAAACAAACTGTAATTAGACTGATAGTAACACATGCATTCGAAACTTGGTGACGAAGGCGTAATTATGCTGCTGAAGATGAAAATATTTGAACCATAAGTCGAAAGTGGGAATGGAAACTCAGAAATAGTGAAAAACTTTGAAACTATGGTACCGATAATCCAAGCATTTTTGGATATTATTGAATAGATTTAGTGGATGGACATATAGAAAAGAAATGAAACACCACTAATTAAAAGTTTTATAAAGGATAATAGGATCAACATATTTTGTATCCTGTGTTGTAGAGGTCTGCTGCCTGGGATTGGAACCAGGGGTGACAGCCGTCTGCACCTCTCTGTTAATCCCACAGATGACATTGTCTCAGTTCAATGGGGATATGTTGAAAAAAAGCGCAATAATTGCTGTATCTGTTCCAATAAATCTTTCGATTAAATTGTGTTTTCTTTCTGTAAACGGGCCCCAGGCAAACTTAAGTTACTTTCTAGAACGGCCCTTGTAATTGCGCTCAATGGCCAAAATTTTTAAACTTTTTTGACGTTTTAAAAGGGGA